>OY723387.1:30978599-31578599 GCA_963210295.1 Ophion ellenae
TTCCCCTTAATTTTTGAACACTGGAAAGTGTGTCTCAAATTTTCAATTGCCTTTTTGCAAATTCCTCACTTGGAGTCTGCATACCCTTTTTTGCCGTCCCTCCTTATGTATAGAAATGATATAAGCAAATTAATTCAATGAATAATTTTAAAAATAATTCAGTGTCTACAAATAATACAAGAAAATGAATTTAATCCGTCTAAACTAAAAAAAACGACGAAACTAATTAAATCCGTCGAAGAATGATATAAGGAAATTAGTTAAATATCTACAGCTAATATACGAAAAATAATAAAAAATGCTATCCCCGTCAAAACTATAGTTAATACAAAATTCCAAAGGAAATACTGTACTTTCTCGTTGTACTTTGTTTTCACACCAGAATCGAAGGTGCCAAGAGCTATTCGTGGCAACGAAGAATGGATCATTGAACCCTGACCACCAATACGCATATATTTACACATTTATCCAAACATATAATATAAGAGCACGTGACCAAGTGTCTTCTGTCTTTATCACGAATAGTTCATGCGTTCTCGCTGTCCTTCGTGTTATATACGTATCAAAGAAGAAGATTATTCAAGTAGATCGAGCCAAAGAGATTCAACGGGTGAGAGATATACTACCAAGGAATGACACTTTGCCCCCGGTGTCAAAGATAAGAATTGCCTATATAAAGGGGAATGATTTCGTTACGAGTTTCATCAGTCTTATTCCTCTCTGTCTCCAGTCCTCAAGAGGTCCTCGAACAGTGTTGTTTTATTATTTTTGTTCATTGCATACGCATATCAATAAATACATTCGAAAATGAAGGCAGTTATTGGAATAACGTTGGTCGCCATTGTGACTATCGTCGCCGGTCATCCCGCGGGGACAGGACAAGTCCCTAAAAATCAAGTAGGCCAGGAAGCCCCTGGTCAGGCCCCTCAGCTGGTTGATCTTATAAACACGGCTCAGGAGAACATTAATAATCTGGGAAGGCAGATCCAGGAGCAACTTAATCTCCCAGACCAGGAGACCGTCGTCAACACCATCAAGGCCCAGAGCACCAATCTCGTCAACAATGTTCAGTCTTACATTACCCAAGTATCCGAGGATGTGAGTGTGAAAACTTATCATCGATTTACAGCAATGAGATTGCAATTTGGTGGTGCTTATTGCGTTACTCGGGGGCGGGGTAGAGGTTGTGGTGAGAACGCCTCTGGAGATGGTTTTTTGAAAAAGGGAAAAATGATGACATTGCGGTCGCATACATGGCCGCAACCTTGAACCCAACATCGTTGATGACCTGATGCGAAAACGCATTCTCCGCGTGTTTCTGTCGTCAGCGATATTTTTGTTATCACTCTTGCACCCGGATCTGGTTGTCATCCCAAGGCGATGTGACGCCGTAATTTTTCCCTTTGCAAAAAGTTCATTCTCTCCTACATCTCCTCATTTATGTAATTGCTATATTAAATTCGCTATATTAAAAATGCTATAGAAATTCATAAATATTTGATAAATAGGTTTTTCTCCGCGGAATATTCACATGCTATATTGTTTATCTGGTACTGAAGTACTCCATAAATTTAACCAAATCGTGTAGATGCTTGGTTCATTTTGACGTTAACTCAATCGATGTCAATTTTCGAAAGTCAAGCTGTTTACCATACAAAAGAAAAATTGTATTTAGAATTTAAATTATATATATGGGTATGGAATATAAAAATAAAGCTTTCTACCATAAGAAAGGAAAACTACATTTGAATAAACGAATAATTAAAAATGTGTGGAAGTAATATGAGGAGAAAAGAGATATCACCCCAAGGCAATGAGAAGCTGCCAATATGTGCTTAATACTCTAATGCCAAATCTTACGGATTCAAGTTTTATCCGGGAGACAATGATTCTTTACGAAGCAAAGTGTCTTGCGCAAAATTGTAACGGGCTCAGACCCTTCACGGGTCTGCGCAACCTTGGGGCACAAAAAAAGGCCGATTTTCAATATTTTTTTCAGATGAGTGTATTGCAATGACGAGGTCGGGATCAATAAATAGTTTTGCCAAGTTTGAGTTGTTTTTAATTAAAAAATATAGATAAACAATGAATTTATTATTATTTCAACAAAGTGCTGCCGTTGCTGCATGACTAAACGGTGTGTGTGGTTCTGGCAACTAAGCTGATCTGAAATGAAAAATAAAGAATGTACTTTGAGGTACATTAATAAAACTTTCGCATAGCCAGATACTTTTTGGAAATTTAAAAAATCGCAAGAAGGGCACGATGGAGAAAAAGAAGTTCGAATTTCGACCAAAAAACAACGTGAATCACTTTTGATTAACAAACGGATAAACATATTAAAAAATTATCGGATCATGCGATAGAAAATGTTACAAAATATGCTATGTCTGAATTTGAAGTGAATCGGGCGACTAGATTTTGAAATACGACTTACGCCGTTTCATAGAACATACTTTTGAGAAAAACTGACCCTTGACAAAAATTGTCATAAATCGGCCAATTTTTTGAATTTTTATACAATTTTTGTTGCAAATTGAAGGTGAACCCCCGGGCTATAAATCTGTGCCATAAAACAAATCGTATTTTCGAAATTTCAAGTTCATGCAAACCCCTTAAAGGATACTGATTTTCTAGACATGGATATGTCCACAAAAACTTTAACTTCAATCATTCCATATTTTTCCAACTTGAGAATTGTCCCTGAGAAAAAACATATTGCTCGAGACGATTCGGAACAGTTTCTCAAGATGAATTGTGAATGTAGCTCCAGCTGATAGCACGCGCCAAAATACCAACTGTGATCATCGAAATTCCAGTATGATTCACGATTTTCCATAAGAAACTATGCTGAATTATGATTTATAGCTGTTGTTCCTAGAACATTCTCTCGAAAATGATGCGGTAGAACGCATCGTAACTTCAAACGCGAGATTTTTATCATGGTCATCTACGTTTGAAAAAATCACTAGTCTCCAGCATTCATGGGTGAAACGCTCGTCTCCGCTCATCAGAGTCAGACAGTTTGGACGAGCAATAAAAGTTCCACCCACGTGATAATTCTCGAATCGTATTGATTTTTCTCGAAGATCAAGGCGAAGAGTCCGGAATTGGAGAACCTGTGGGCCGACATCAAGGGTAAGCTGAGCAAGGCGGTGGAGGACATCAATGCCCAGATTCCCAACGCCCAGGAGCAGGCTACCCAGCTTCAGGCTAAATTCAATGAGGGCGTGAGCGTTCTCGTGTCTGAGTCCGACAAAGCCGCCAAGGCGATCAGTCAAAATTCCGTCAAGGCGCAGGAGGACATTGCCAAATTCACGAAGCAGGCTGTCGATATTGCCGTACAGGCCACCCAAAATCTCAACACTCAGCTTCAGAAGCAGGCGACCACCGCCAAGGCTGCGTAAATCGGAACGCCGCATCGTCATTGATGAGAAGTAGCAAATTACTTTGTTTTTCTTCAAAAATCTTTGTTTTCTGATTAAAACCATACGGAATTTAGCAACTGACATAATTTCGTCACAAAGCGTGCAAATGTAATTCGCTGTTTCGGAAACGTAACGTAAGCACAATCGCGCATACACGTGATCGTGAAATGCGCATACACGGGTCATCAAACATTGAAATATCAATCGTGACGAGGTCACGATTATTATACATGTAGAAAGTTACAAACAAATAAAATTCATTAATTTGGCTGAATTCACTTTATTGACGTCTTCTGCTACCTGTTCTTCTCCTTTTCTTTTCTTTGTTCCTCCTCTTCGGCTTATTATTATTATTACTTCGTTATTACTATTGTTATTACTTACTATTAATTCATTATTACTTATTATTAATATTTTCATTATTATCTTCATTGTCAATGCAACTATTATTATTACTCTTTTTATTATTAGGTTGGTAAGAAAGTCTTGCGACACAAAAGTGCTCCGTTGAACATTTTTCATAACAAAGCAGTTCGAGAACATTCCAGAGTAGAAATTTATCAAATGGTCTAAGAACTTCCATGTTAAAGAATAGATAAGGCGCTCGTTCGTTGCGACCAGGCATAGGATTAGTAAATGTGGATCAGAGAACGCTTTGAGTCATCGCCTTATGAACTTCTACAACGTCGTTATGCAAGATCTGCTGCTACTAATATGTGCAGTGTATTCAACAGTATCCCGTTGGTTTGAACGATTCCGGTCTGGCGATGTATCCTTTGAAGACAAACCGAGGTCCGGCAGGAAAACTGTTGTTGGCGACGAAGCATTGCGATCTGTTCTACGAATGAAACTTAATGCACCGTCACGTGGGTAAGAAAACGAACTCAGTTGTAGTCATCCTACGATCCGCGAACATTCGAAAGAGCTTGTATATAGAAAAGTAATATTATCTTGGATACCCCACGATCTCAGTCAGTCGAACAAGGCGACAAGCTATTTGCTTTTCATTGTTGCTTCGTTCGCACAGAAAGGAATTGATCAGGAAAATAGTCACTGAAGACGAAACCTGGGTGTTATACCTTAACCGAACACGAAAGCGCCAACTGCTTCCTGAAGGTGAAAACCCAGAACCAACTCCTAAACCATCTCGTGAAGAGAGAAAAGTTTTAATTTGTTGGTGGGATTTCGAGGGCCGGTTGTATTATGAGTGTCTTCCGTCTAATACCACAATAAATGCCGAGATCTACTCTACACAATTACAGAAGCTGTCTGAAATTATTGAATAAAAACGTCGTACACGGCGACAAGTTCGTCTTCTTCATAACAACGCTCGACCTCACGTAGCTTAAATAAGACAAAACCTATTTCAGAATTAGAATGGGAGGTACTACAACACTTCGGCGTACCACGGAGGGACGGGGTGGGGCACAATAAAACGAGATTCGACCTTCTTTACTTGACTCAGTACTTTGTTGCCATGCCCTTAGTAGCGATAATCGCGGCACATCGACGACACATGGACGCTATTCATTGTGAGATCCATTCTTGCAGCAAGTTTTCCCACTGATGTCGCAAATGATTTCATAATTCCGCCTTGTTCGAGTGATTTTTTTATCCAACACGATCTTTTAGGTCTTGCCACAAATGCTCAATCGGATATAATTACGGTGGTTGCGATGGCCAGTCGAGAAGGCGTACTTTTCGTCTTCGAAGAAAATCTTTTACAAGACGTGCAGCATTCTTTGGATCATCATCGTGTTGAACCATTGCAAGTGGCAGCATATGGTCTTACATTATATTTCAGTAGATTGTAGCGTCCCTATTGCCTTGAATTTCTACCAGCGGACCAATGCCGTCATCAGAAAATGCTCTCAAGACTGTAATGTTCCCGCTACCGCGTTTTACGGTAGGAATTTGATACCTTACGTTGAATCTGGTACCGATTGGACGTCTCACGTACTTCCGGCCATCACTTACGAATAACTTAAATTTGGATTCATCGGTAAGCGCACTTTCCGCCAATCTAATGCTGTCCAATACTGATATTTTTTGCAAAATTTAATCTGGCCTTTTGATTATTTCTACTGATGAGTGCCGTTTTACACCAATGCGTCTAATCAGTCTACAGCCTTCAGACATCGGGATACGGTACTTCGACTATAGAATCGCATAGTGTGTACGCGGCCTTAAGGGATCTGTTGAAATATATTAAATGCCAAATTTCAGATCGAAATTCGGTTTCCGCTTCCCGGGAGCTTAGCCATTACTATTGGTGCTATTATTTATTTAATTTTTTTTCAGGGAGGGTTAAAAATGCAAATTACACACCGTAAGAAGGCCCTGTGGGCTTTCTCGTGTGTCGGACTCTCAGACACGCCGGTGCCGTCGGAATGCAGATATACCGACTAAAACATCCCCCTCCCCTGTCCGCCCTGTGGGGTAGCAACACGTTAATATAACCTCACCCACGCGGGTCCTGTCCATCGTTAGTCTCGTTTAGTTTGCCAGTCCCGTTTACATGTCCTGCCCCCTCATCCATACTCCAGATATCCATCCTCTTTCTTACGTCGCAGCACAGCCTCGACGAAAGTGGCGATATCTGTCCAATGGTCTTCGTCGCGTAGCATCAGCCCGATTATGTTGTCGGGTGGGATGTGTCCAGTTCTCCGTTCCAGTTGTTGTCTCCGTATCGTCCATCTGTCGCACGCAAAAAAAATGTGTACCGCATCGTCTCGCGTATGTCCGCAGTACTTACAGTCCGGTGTCCGTACAAGTTTCATGTTGTATAGATAACTTCGAAAATATCCGTGTCCCGCGAGGAACTAGGTCAGATAAAAATTCCCGTCCCCAAATCCCAGTTCGGTCCACGGTCTGAGGTCCGTTATCAATCGTCTTGCCCATCGTCCGGTTGTCCGTCGTACGTGCCAGCCCGTCAGGGTCTTTTCTCTTCCATGCTTTGCCGCGTCAGCCCTTTCGGTCCTTTCGTCGCGTTCGTAAATTCGTTTTCGTTTCGTATAGCTAGTAAGTCTATAGGAATCACGCCCGTGACCACCAGGATCGCATCTGCCGAGACGGTCCTGTAGGCGCACGCTATTCTTAGTGCCCCTTGTCTTTGTATGTCCGTCATCGTCTTTCTGTATTTTTTATGGGCTGTGTGTCCATCCGACCTCTGCGCCATCCAGGAGGATCGAGTGGGCCGTCGTCATCAGTAGTCTCCGTATAGACGGTCTTGGTCCGTGCGTATGTGCCATCAGGCGGCTGAGCGAAGTAACCTTCACCGCCGCCTTCTCGGCCGTCCGTTTTATGTAGGGTCAGAAGGTCAGCTTCGTGTCAAGAGTCACACCTAGATACTTGGCCTCTTCCCTGATCCCCGTACATTCCATTCCGACTGTCATCAGAATGATTGTCGGTATTTGTCGTATCGTAAGCATGAGGAGACAGTCCGTGCTCCGTCATCCATCTGTCTACGCGCCTCATAACTTGATTCAATTCCAGCTGGGCCAGATCCGCACTGCGCTCCACGATCACCGCCGCCACGTCGTCAACGTAAGCGACGAGCGATACGTTGCGCGGCATCTTCAGCCTCAGCAGACTGTCGTACGTCACGTTCCATAGGTCCGGTCCTAGAATTGATCCGTGCGCGACACCCGATTGGTGCTATTATTCACTATGTCGTTATTACTTTTATTAATATTCTTCTTACAATTAATAGGAAGTTATCATTATTGGTAATATTATTAACTATATCGTTATTATTATTATTATTATTATTATAGTTATTATGGATACTATTTCTTCATTATTAACACAATATGCCTACTCTTTGTGTGGATCAAATTCAATTTCCATTTAGGCATTCATTTTGACAAGAATCGATTAACACCAAGAGACCTTTTAGTATTGTGGATTGAGCATTTATCAATGACCAGCTTCCGCCCACGGCTTTGCCCGCGTTGAAATATGCAAGGAATGCAATTTTTGGTACAAACTTTCACACCCCATTTCACCACTGTAGGAGATGATTTTCGAAAAATCCTTCCTTAGTGCACCTCTACACCTTCTAAAGAATATACCTCCCACATTTCATGTTTCTATCTTCACATAAAATATGTCGATTTATTTCCCTAGCGATACTTTGCTTATAAACGTCAGGGATGTTGCGAATCAAACTCTAATATTTCACGTATTGTTTGAGCGAATATTATTAGCTCCCTACTACTACTTGAGAAGCTACTTGATACTATTACCATTATGACTGATAGTTATCATGGTAATTTTGTTTTATTATTTATTTCCCGAGTTGCTGAGATATTTGCCCCTACCAATGGAAGCCTTTCCTATCACTCCCTACTCACACTTCGCTTAACACCCGTCTTAAGCTAGACTATCCCGCATTTGTCGAGGGTACGGGGAAACTGTGGAAAACCCGTACCCGTATAGACGGCCCCATATTCTTCTGATTCTTTGGTGCACAGGCGTTCTACTGAAGTATCTACAGCAAGACCTTAGAAGTATTCCGCTGACCGCAAGATCACTGTAAAAAATAAGCGTGTTGTCGGTGTGTTGAAGCAACACACAACACGCCTACAACGTGTGTAGGACCTGGTTAACACGTTGAAACAACGTGTTTTACTTATTTTACGGTGTTGAAATAATACGCTCTATACCATTCTTGGTAACAACACGTTTTAAATATGTTGCTGTAGAATACGCTTAATGTAACACATATGAAGCGTGTCGAATCAAGCCATTTTCTTTCAAACAACACACTTAGTGTAGGTACACGCGACTCGAACGACACAAAGCGTCGTGAAACAACTCACTTGCACGCGTGTACCACAAACAACACGCGTTCAATGAGTTGATATGACAATATGGCGGCTTTATAACCTCGCTACGTTATGCACGGACTTGCGAAATAGTTTTTCAATTGCGAATTGTATTATTTTAAAAGCGAAACACATAAGTTTTTGCTCGTCGTGCACACCTACATGAATGAAGAAATAATGTGCTCGGTGAAACCATTGCTCAGGTGCAACACTCAGTTTATTGACGTAGATATAAAATAATTTTTTGGTAGAGTGTCGCTCCAAAGAAAATTTTGTATTTTGTGCGGATCAATATTTTGTTTGCTGTTAAGAAAAGTTTCTGTCCAGAGTGATTAAATATGCTTCTTAGGGGCAAATTTAATTCTATGCGTACCAAGTTTTCTGTGCAGTGAGAAGAAAATTTTCTGTGCGGAGTGGAGGAAATTCGTTGTTCCGGGCAAAGGAAATTTTTGATTCTGTGCGGACCAACTTTTCTGTCCGGAGGAGTACATTTTCTTGTTCGGGGCAAAGGAAATTCTTTATTTTGTGCAGACCAATTTTTCTGTCCACGGCAAAGAAAATTGTCTGTCCAGAGTAAAAGAAATTCCTTGTTCTCAGCAAATGAACTTTTTAATTCTTTGCGGACCAACTTTTCTGTCCGGCGTGGAGTAAATTTCTTGTTCGGGGCAAAGAAAACTCTTTATTTTGTGTGTCCCAATTTTTCTGTCTCGGGCAAGGAAAATTGTCTATCCGGAGAGAAAGAAATTCCTTGTTCGGGGCAAACGAAATTTTTTATTCGGTGCGGGCCAATTTTTCTATCTAGTGCAAAGAAAGTTTTCTGTCCGGAGTAGAGGAAATTGCTTGTACGAGGCAAACAAAATTTTTGTTTTCTGCGCAGACCAATTTTTTCTGTCGAGGGCAAAGAAAATTGTCTGTTCAAAGTGAGAGAAATTTCTTGTTCGGGGCAAAGAAAATTGTCAGTTGGAGTGAGAGAAATTTCTTTTTCGAGGCAGAGAAAATTCTTTATTCTGTGCGGACCAATTTTTCTGTCCAGTGCGAAGAAAGTTTTCTGTTCGGAGTGAAGAAAAGTGCTTGTACAGGGCAAAGGAATTTTTTTTTCTGTGCGGACAAATTTTTCTGTCCAGGGCAAAGAAAATTGTCTGTTCAAAGTGAGAGAAATTTCTTGTTTGGGGCAAAGAAAATTCATTATTCTTTGCGGACGAATTTTTCTGTCCAGTGCAAAGAAAATGTTCTGTTCGGAGTGAAGGAAATTTCTGATCACATTTCACATTTTATGTGCGTTGGGTGTAGACACACACACATATATATACATAAAATGTGAAATGTCTTCATTACTCTTCTCGTTCAATGTACCATGTATTCCGTTTCTTGATGAAAAACCGCAAGTATAGCCGATAGCACAATGGTTAGCGTACATATATTAGGTATAGAAGTAACTAGGTTAGGTAGGTTCGAAACCGGGTATGGCCAATAAAATTTATTTGCAGGAATTGATTCCGGGACGACTGGAACTCATCAAGTATGGTAGTAAACCATCGGAATAAAACACCAGTAACGGAGAAACCTTTTTTTTATTTATTTTTAAACGTATGCCTACGTGACGTCTTGTACGTTATTCCCAAGCGTCCACAAGTACACATCAAAAAGTGTGTTGATTTAGCCATCAACACATTTTAAACATGTTGAAATTGGCGACAAGCGTTTACACGCCTAAAGTGTATCGAAACAACACGCTTTGAACTTGCTAAAACACGCTTGAAGCGTATTGACAGAACACGCGTAAAATGTGTCGTTACGACATCAACACATGAGTTGCCGTGTTGAAAACGGCGACAGGATTACACACGTGAAACGTCTTGAAAGAACGCGTTTGTTTTCACAGTGATCTCAGAAGCCTTCCGCTGACTGGCTGTTGCGCCTGCCGGTCGACAGCCAAGCGGTCACCGCTCCGAGTATCAGCCATGCACAATGCTGCTCAACTCGAAGTACCACTGGAGGCGAACCCGGCGCCTATCCACCGGTGTCGATTGGTATAATATATTACATTTAAGAAATTGAAACAGAAAATATAGACAAAAAAGACTAGGTGAGAACTCCGTGTGAATAAATATTTCCACCTACACTCCAAAACCGCGTGATTCACGATCGAAAAGTCTTTTTTCGCTATTTCTCTTCTTTATCCTATTCCATATGATTATAAACGTATTTACATAATAACTACAGTATCGAGTAGCTATTAACGGCTTACACCTCAATTAAATTTTCTAAAATGGCCATCTTTGGTTTTCAACGAATTTTCAAAATATAATATTTGAAAAATATTCTCTACAAATTTAAGCGAATTGTGGGCGTAGGTTTGAACGTATGTGTTGCGGACCGTCTACCTTTAAGCGCGTTTTTCTATAATTACATTCTCAAAATCGGTCACCACGGTATCTGAAAAATCACTGCACCGATCAGCTTCAAATTTTACAAGCTTCTTTTACGTATCAAACAGCAGTGCTCGAACGAAGGATTTTTTTCGATGCGTAGTTTTTTTCATCAACGAAAATAGAGCGTTTTTTCACCGAAAATCTATACTTTCATGCATACTTTGGACTGCTACCGTTTTTTGAAAAACCAAATTTTTATTTAATCCTTAGTCTAAGCGCGGATAATTTCATGCATAAAGTAAATGCGTTAGATTCCATTATTTCGGATTATTTGTTTCCGAGCAGCAGTGGTCACCGCGAAGAACTTGTACCTACCACATTTATAAAGATTTTACAATACAAATTTATAAAAGATACTCGAAACCATACTCTCTGATGTAAAACAAAATAAAAACCTTCATTCGTTATCCCAGAAAAAGATCACGAATTTTTATTTTCTTTCCGTCCACGATTGAGGTGTAACCCGTTAAATAATATCGCAAGGGTATACGTTGGAACTCAGAAAATCAACAAATATAATAACACCTTCATGAATAGTACATTGAAAAAATTATATTTATACGCATAAATAATATCATTACAACCGTGTCAATAAAATATGATCATTACCAACTATAGTCTTCGAGCGAATAGTCATGGATATGATAGCCAATATTGTTCGTTCCGATTGTGCGACAATTCGATCTCGTAGGTTTCCTAAAGACTATGACAGGAAGCCAGTCGGATACCCAGGAAGCCCAGTCAACCACGGAACTCACAGTCTTCGAGGCCAATTCACCCAATGGGTTGTAACCCTGGTGATGACATTTCGATGACGACGACGACGATGAGCAGGTGCACCCGGTTCTTGGTGCTGCATTCACGTCCTTCGAAATCAATGACGAATTTATGTAACTATCTTGTTTGCGATTCAACGACACTGACTTCAAATGAAAATGAACTTTTTCCGGCTGATTGAATCGACGTTAATTGCACACTTGATTACCGATTTGCAGCACAGATTGAAAATCAGCAATGATAGAAAAATGACTGTCCGTTGCATCCTGATTCTATTAGGACTTTATTTATTCTTCTCTTTAAATGTCCAGTTCCTTATGAGCAAGTTGCGATCGACTGCACGGTTATATCTGGCTTCTTCGTATCGAGGGATCACCCGTTGTGTCCGGAAGCGAGAACGACTTCCGCTTTGCGCAACGAGTATATTGTTAAAATTTTTCGATGATTATAAAACACGCGATGATTATTTGTCGACTTTAATTGCGTGTAGGTTAGAGCGAAAGTGTTGCGACCGCGAGGAGAGAACAATGTCGTTGGAACACTCTCATCGGAGAGAGGCTCATCCGATATATAGAAATTTATATAAAAAATTCATATCTATATATATATATATATATATATATATATCTTGCCTGCATTTAATTTACGGTAACAAAATTATTATTTTTCTTTCTATGTCGTCTTTCGCTATTTCCGGCTCGAATCGTGGAAGCCTGTTTTTTGTTCTGTTCGTCTTTGTATTGATTGCCGGCGAAGAGATCATTGCCTTTAATCTCGAGATCTTCAGGTACCATCCACGCAGGGGACAGGTTCGATTTGTTTTATTTATCATGATACCACTCTTCATGCTTGAATATTGTGAAAAAAAACGTTCTTTTTTCTGACTAGCCAACTTTTTTTACGGAAACGAACACAAGTGAACTTTCGAAACGCTTTTCACGATCGGGTATAAAAATATTCGAGCCTTTTTTCTTTTAATAAAATGTGCATCTCGTTCCATGAACATTTTTAACTTCGTTGGAAATCGTTTGCGAAAGATCGCTCTTGAATTCTTATAACCAATCGTGTCGCATTTTCAATGTTTTTTTTGCACTTGTAGACACAAAGCGTAAATCCTCGATTGCGTCGAATTAACGTCAAATAGGTGAAGAGTTATTATTCCTTTCAATTACTAATGATTCTTGCTATTTTAGGAATTATTACGGATTGTCTCAAGTTTGCAAATTCTTACGGATTTTTCTAAGATCCGACGAGACAACTCGAGGCAATAACTATTTCGTATATTTCTCAACGAAGATGAAAAAAGACAGGGCAGAACGTAATATAATAAAATACGAAATAAAGATACAACATTTTATATTTAATATAATCATAGAAATAATCGTAAATTTTATATAATCATAACAACAATAATTATAATAATAATGAGTAAGTACATAGTTATCCAATAAGATTGAAGTTTGTGTTGTTCGAATGCAACGGAAATAGTCATTTTTCAATTGCTCGAAATTCTCTTGGCTTACCTTCGTGACGAAGATCCCTCAACCTTTTTCTAAAGTCGCTTTCTTCCGGATCTACAATATGAATCGGCAAAAATCTTTTGTAGAATAATAAAAATGAAAAAATAAAAATCTAAAAACGATTTTTCGTTGCGTTCTAACGATGCAAACTCCAAGACCATGTTATTCAGCCATTCTTTCCCTATGTACTCCTTTGAGTTCCTATCTTTATTTTCTATTTTTTAATCTTATTTATGATTATATCGTATTTATTATGATGGGTATTTTACGATTGTTTAATGTATTTTTCAAGTACTTTCTTTTTCTTTTATTTTCTCATGCAATAAAATAAAATTCTCATGAATTATTATTAAAAATTAATAAATAATTTTTACCAAAAAAATTACTTTTAAATATGATTTTCCTCATAATATTAACATTAGATATAAATATACCTACTGGTTATATTATACGAAAAATTGCCAAAAAATTAAATTTTTATTGAAGTTTTAAAAATATTTAAAAAATATGTTTTGAATAAATATATATATAGGTATATATTTATGCGCATATAGATCGGTTTAACTTATTACTTAATTTTGATTCATCCATAATTTCTATTATTACTTAATTTCTAGTTCAGGAAATTCGTTAGCAATCTAACGTATTTAATATTACAAGAAAATGTACTATGTATTGCGCAAAGTTTTGAAGGAAAACTAGATTGAAAAATATTAATTTCATATAAATAAAAATATACGTTTCCTCGTGAAAAAATACAATTGAGCGTATAGTAAATAACTCATTTGTTCTATATTTTAATATATTACAGAAAAAGAGTCGCGATCCGCTTATCGGTCAACAACGCAATCACAGATGCGCGATCGCGAAAAATCGCGCTGATGACATGATCCGCCTGAGATCTCATAGAAAAAGATTATCGGCGTACAAGGAGCAATGCCGGCAAATTGCGCGAGCGCGATTTTTCGAAGCTATGGAATCATTCTCGTGAAACTGTACCGACTTCGTGATTGATGACAAAGAAAGAAGCAAAAACGCAAATAACGATGAAACGTCGACGAGTCAGCAAACACGAGGTCGACGAGAATTCTTGCCGACAAATAAATTTGAGCTCAGCACAAATTTTGCTTATTACTACAAGACGGAAAGAAGTGCGAATCAATTTTTATTTCGGTCCGAGCATCGTAACAGCAACGAGCTTCGCACCTTGTTCTCTTCATCGTCCATTTTTTCTTTCTGATTTTCGAACCGAATGAAATTCGAAGATCCATCGAAGGAAGGAATCACACAGTGTATAGATTTGTTCTGAATTTCAAAAAATACAATACCTCTGCGATGTCTCACTCGCCAAGAGCTGTAACTTTCCTCGTCTTCACAATTGTTCTTAAGGTGAGTATAGAAAAAAAAACCATTAAGGGACTACCCACCACTGTGTCGCGCCAAAAAAGCTCAATTCTTTGTTGTCTACTAGATCATTTATTTTGGATTTGGAAAAAGGTATGTTATTAAGCATACATTGAACTTATTTCCTGTAAGGTTCGAAAAAAATTAACAACGCTATCGTGGTATAATAGAGCTTCTGTAGAAAAAAATGTAGTCCAACGGCCGGGTCAATAACTTGATAATAGTTCGTCTGAAAAATAAAAATGAGTAAGTTTTAAAATCTATATAATTGTAGTTCCCATTGTACGAAGCTGTTACATTGTTTTTAAGTTCAAAAAAATGTTTAAATAAAAGTGTAATTTTGGTAAAATTTTAATTTGTATTCGGGGGCTTTATAAATACTAAATTAAAGAAAAGGCTATGTACTACGATAGGTAGTACAATTACGGAAATTTTGGTTTTTTGTTAATTGAAAATTAGACAATTATAGGTAGAGTTATGATTCGGGCCAGGTCGAGAAAAGTCGTTTCAAGAAAAACGCGATTGAAAGTTTGAGCGCCGGGTTGAAGAGCGAACTTTGAATGCTCCGACGGTTTAAAATTCCGAATTTTAATCTTCCTAAATTCAAGATGGGGCTCGGTTGAAAGTCCGAACTTTGAATGGTCAGAACGCTTCAAACTCTGAACTTTGAATGGTCAGAACGCTCAAAACTCTGAACTTTGGATGGTCAGAACGCTGAAAACTGTGAAAGAATAGTACCGGAGAGATCAAAACTCCGAAAGAATGTTACACGAAAGACCAAAACTCCGAAAATCTTAACACCGTCGAAATAATTCGGCTATGGAAGTTTTTAAAGTCTTCAAATTTTCAATAAATAGACGTTTTATTTCAAGATTTTTCTTTATTAACAAGTGATTTTGCGTCGATTTTGAAATTTGTCTTGACAATGTTACATGTTCTACGTCATTTACAGTCAACTGTGTGGACTTTCGGCGGCATGATCTTAACATGAGGGCCGGGTTGAAATTCCGAACTTTGAATGCGCCGACGGTTTACAATTCCTAATTTTAATGTTCCGAAATTACAAGGTTCCCAAGATTATGCCAGCGAAAGTCTACACAGTTAACTGTAAATTATGTGGAAAGTATAACATTGTCTAGACAAATTTCAAAATTTACGTAAAATCCTTTCTTAAAAAAAAAATTTCCGTAATATTTCGTCGATTCATTGAAAATTTTGAGATGAAGTTTCAAAATTTTCAAAATTTCCGAATTATTTTGACGGTGTTTAAATTTTCGGAGTTTTTGTCTTTCGTGTAAAATTTTTTCGGAGTTTTGAACTTTCGAAGTAGTATATTTTCGGAGTTTTGAGCGTTCTGATCATTCAACGTACGGAATTTCAACCCGGCCCCGTTCAGATTTTCGAAGTTTTGATCTTTCGGGGTAGTATTCTTTCGGTTTTGAGCGTTCTGATAATTGAAATTTCGGAACTTCAACGTTCAACTTTGCACTACCGGCTGTTACTAAATTGTTTGTAACTTGATCAATTTTCAACATTCTAACTTGAACATTTTTCACATATTTTTGCATATGTATACTTTGAGAAAATCCTTAGAAACCGATTTATTTCTACCCTTCACAGTGGTGACCCTCCTTAAATCACGTCTGGTTGAAATTGAAAGATTTCTCGAATTTTTTACATCCAATTTCTTTGTTTTCTTAAAAACAAATAAGGAGGTCCAAAAAAATTGTGCTTCTTTGGATATAAACATGTCAGTAGATGTCTTTGGATCCATGGAATGTTTTTTCCATCAGTTAACGACGTCGTTCCCGGTGGAGGAATTCAAGAAGAGTGAGAAAGATGTATTGAAAAAAACAATGGAACTTCTCGAAGCATCTCCCATGAGTGCAACACCATCAAGAAGATCTTCACCGCCAAGCAAGGAACAACCCTCTATCAACAAAACCGAGAGGATAAATCGCAATTTCGAGAGGATGATTCAATTGGTGAATGTGCTTGGGCAGGTCGATAGCTTCATCACCGACAGAGCGAGAAACCTCGTGAAGAAATTACACGCAGCTTATGACATCGACGATTCTGACAACCCGAGACGTGCGCGTTCCCATTTTTAAACATATATTTTTCAATTTCTAAAGATACATGTATTTATTTTTTGCATTTACTTTTGGAATATTTGCTGTTGAAATTTTGAATTGTATTTAGGTATGCAATTTTTAAGTTCTACATAATTGTTCTATATCTTTTATTCTTGTCAATATACTTTTTAATGTGAGTTATCATTGACCTATTTATTTATGCCCAATGTTTTCTTGTCATTTTCTACACACAAATTCTTCTCCGAGATGCTAATACTCTTTACTGAATTTATTGTGATCAGTAAAATGATCTTTTCCGGTCTTGCAAGTCGGTTGGTAATTCAGATCGCTTTAACGCTGCCTTTTCATGATGGCAAAAAGAATAAGCAGAGATTACCGTTGGTACAGCGTACCGCAAATGTGGAGTACGCCGTACCCGTACAGTACCGGTAATGTACGGATACGGGGTACCAGCGTACGCCGTAGCTCGGCGGCACCACCGAGCTTGGATAACATCACGATTGATCAGGGGGGGTGTTGTGACATATTACGTGTATTTTTTTTTGTAACTGCGCGGACAATGCCATTTAAATATGCTGACAATACTTATATATTATTTCGCTTTTCATAATAAAATACCGCACTTTCTTTCGCTTGTGCCAGACGTTTCTTAACAAAAAAAAATACACGTGATGTGGGGGGGGGGGGGGGGGGGGAGGGGCTGGCTAGAAACCTCACCACATATCACGATGGGGGACTGGGGGTTCAAAAAATGGCCTAAAAACCTCACGTGATTAATGGATGACCCCTAACGAGTGGACGTGTTAGGCTGGGAATAGACGTCCGATTTTTCTTTCCGACTATCGGAAGGCACCCGTGCCATACATTCGTTTGAACATACAATACACATCCGATCCGAGTTCCGATAGTCGGATCGGATGTGTATTGTTTGTCCAAACGAATGTATGGCACGAGTGCCTTCCGATAGTCAGATTAGACTGTCCGATCGCATCGTCGGAAAGAAAAAATTGGTCGTCTATTCCCAACCTTAAGCTGGGAATAGAAGCCCGATTTTTTGGCACAATGTAACCGTTCAATAAACGAGCGCTGTAATGGACGACCTGTACTGTAAAGGTACAGTACAAGTACAATAGATGCTAATAAATGTGACAAGGTACAGTACAAGTACAATAAATGCTAATAAATGTAAACAAGTACAATAGATGCTAATAAATGGGGACAGTAGACATACTGCACTCGTACCGTGGAGGTACCGTACAAATACACTAAGCGCAACAATTAAGGGATCACTATTTTTTCGACGAAAAATAGCCCTTTTTCAAACCGCTGTAACTCAGTGAAAAATGGTCGGAGAAAAAATGAAAAAAAAAGCATTTTGTAGTGTAAACCATCGACTTTGATAATCTGATATTGAATAATTTTTTTCGTTCCGTTTAAATAAAGAAATTCGTTGTTAAACAAAACAAAACATAAAATCAAAAAATTTGCTCGAGTTTGACAAGGTACCCGGGGAACAGAAATTTTTTTTTCGAAAATCTGTTTCAACCATTCGAAAGCTTGTATCTTTCCCAACAATTTGGTTTTTTTTCAATTTCTGTGCGATTTTTTTTAGCCAAGTTATCGCAGCTTTACGAAAAAATGTATTTTTCAACTTTGACCGGTCATAACTCTGGTCCAAATCATCGCACAGCATCCAAACTGACATCGTTGGAAAGCTTGGATTTCTCCCTACAAAACTGTTTATTTTTCGTATTTTTCAGAAGCCGTTTTCAACATTGTAAAACTGATTGTTTAAAAGTGTGTAAAATGCCCATTTTTACACTTTTTTGTTTATCATGTTATAACATTACAACAAATGCAGAGGCACCAAAGGTTTTTGCGTTTTTTTTAGTTCAGGGTATGTAGAAATACTCCACCAAATAGCAAATAGCAGATCGCCTTTGTTCTTTATTCGGGTTGCAACCCCGTTCTTTTGGAGAAAATCGAGATCCGTCAATTTTCACGAAAATCGAGGTTTCTCAGGTATCAGCGCGGGGTGAAATTTCTCGAAAAAAAAAATCAGAAAATTACGAAATTTGGTATTCAAGGGTTTTCGAGGTTGCTGATTGCGAATCTGGGATGAAAAATGGAAAAATTCCAAATGGCGGATCAAATGCAAAAATTCTTGCAATCGGGCGAAACTCGATGTTTGGGGGTTTTCGAGGTCATTCATTACGGATCTGAGGTTTAAATTGAGAATCGCAAATTCGAATTGAATCAAACTTTGCATTTCGGTTCGCCATATTGGACCCGTCGTTTTTTTTTTTATTTCTTCGACCTGAGATTCGTAATTAACGATCCCTCAAAACCCGCAAATTACCGAGTTCCATGCGATTTCATTTAATTTCTGCATTTCGGTTCGCCATATGTGATCTGTTAATTTTGTTTTTTATTTTGAACTTGAGTTTTTTCCCCGTACTTTGGGGAATAACTATGAAATTTGTCTCGTCACTCTCATTGACACAAACATTGATTGACAACTACTAGTCTTAAAGTGTGAAGAAAGCAGAGGTCGTACAACAGACGTACACATACGTTATTGCAAAGGTACCTACAATATTTTTGTTTTGTCAGCTACTTCATTTGCGTGCGTTTCACACAATATTTGTTCGTTTTGATCTTTTCTCCACTCATTCTTTCCCATCTTCTGCGTAACAAACCTTACAATTATTCTCAATTTTGTGTTTATTCCGCGGATGGCTGAATTTTTATCATGGTGCGAAGATAGCTTTCGGAAGTTGAGGTCAGTAGAGTTTTAACTCTTTTGGGGCGAGGCCAATCACAGCGTGCAGTCGCTCAATCTATGGGAGTGATGGATCTGAATCGCATGGAACTCGGTAATCTGCGGGTTTTGAGGGATCGTTGATTACGAATCTCAAGTCGAAGAAATTAAAAAAAACGACGGGTCCAATATGGCGAACCGAAATGCAAAGTTTGATTCAATTCGAATTTGCGATCCTCAATTTAAACCTCAGATCCGTAATGAATGACCTCGAAAACCCCCAAACATCGAGTTTCGCTCGATTGCAAGAATTTTTGCATTTGATCCGCCATTGTAGGGGGAAATCCAAGCTTTCCAACGATGCCGGTTTGGATGCTGGGCGATGATTTGGACCAGAGTTATGACCGGTCAAAGTTGAAAAATGCATTTTTTCGTAAAGCTGCTATAACTTAGCTAAAAAAAATCGCACAGAAATTGAAAAAAAACCAAATTGTTGGGAAAGATACAAGCTTTCGAATGGTTGAAACAGATTTTCGAAAAAAAAATTTCTGTTCCCCGTGTACCTTGTCAAACTCGAGCAAATTTTTTGATTATATGTTTTCTTTTGTTTAACAACGAATTTCTTTATTTAAACGAAACGAAAAAAAATTATTTATAATCAGATTATCAAAGTCGAAGATTTACACTACAAAATGCTTTTTTTTTTTCATTTTTTCTCCGACCATTTTTCACCGAGTTACAGCGGTTTGAAAAAGGGCTATTTTTCGTCGAAAAAATAGTGATCCCTTAATTGTTGCGCTTAGTGTACAATGGATGCTAAGAAATCTCACTATATAAGTCCAGTACACGTACGGCACTGGTACCGTGGAGGTACTGAACAAGTACAATATATGCTAATAAATCTCACTAAATGAGTACAGTCGACCTACTGTACTGGTACCGTGGAAGTACCGTACAAGTACATTATGTGCTAATAAATGTTACGATGTGGATACAGTAGATGTACTGCACCTGTGCCGTAGATGTACTGTAGCCGTACAGTAATAGTACGGTGGAGGTACGCCGTATCGATACTGTGGCGGTACATTTGGGGTGCAGCATACCGTACGGCGTACCACTAACGTATCAGTATCGTATGCACATCCGTCGTGGCCACGGTCGTATATAAAAGTCTGGGCACTCCTGTATATTCTGTATACCCCAAAGCGTGCCTCTATCTGATGCCTCTCTTTGCGGAACTGGCCGCAAAAGCGTGGAGCGCTGCTACCTCGCGCGACGTATGCGGGCATGCGAATTGTCTTTCTCTTCACGTGGCCGTAATGAAAAATTAATACATCCTAAGTAATTAGTCGAACACAAAAACTAAAAGCATAAACCGAAAATATGAGCGATGAGCCATTAGTTAATGATACTCATAGTCTTTGACATGGATAGGCCGATTTAAGTATCGCTCAATCCAATTAAGGTAAATGGCCCAGTAATCGTCACTTTAAGCAGATCGCTTGACTTTGCAAATTTATATAGCTCAATTAGGAAAGTGAGCAAAAGTTATTTTAAGTCGTTCTCAATCAGTTTTTTACTACGAAGATGAAGGTCTTTGTGAAATTCCCGTGCCTGGTACAGTTTTCGAGAAAATATTTCGTAAAGATTATAAGATGCTATTGTGAGAGTCATCGTCATGCCACTATGACTGTTGGTCTGGTAATCGCCATGGCAACGTCCCACTAATCGTCACATGCGTTCAAACTGCTTTGAGGCCTTAGATACCTTTGAAAAAAAAAGTTTTTTTTTTATTGATTTCACTTATGTATAAACATGTCGAAAATAATATGCAATAGTTATTTTGGGTGGACATTTTTTTTAAGGCATGTAGAAAAAAGGTTTTAAAACTTTAAACGCGTTTTCCATGAAGAAATGTTTTCAAAATCAGGTGGACTCGTGGGTCCTGCATTTTTTGACCGATTGACTTGAAATTTCAACTATAACTTCTTAGATACATTTTATAGAGGAGTACACACGATTTTTACTATCGTTTAACAATTGCGATTCTTGGAAACGAACAAAGGCCGTTGGTCCAGTCGAAAATGCGACTTTCTTAAAAATCGGGCTAGATGTACAAAAATAAATATTTTACAATAATCGTGTGTACATCGGTAGCAAAACTCATGTAGATTACGGGGAAAAGAAAATTCTTCTGAGTGCACATGTGCTGGAACGAGTCCGCTCGTTGGAGGTACCTACAGATATGTGAAACAAACCCTCTAAGCCTCGTTTTGATCGCTTTATAAGTATTTTTCAAAAAATCCTAAAAAGCCTTGTTTTCCAAAGGTATACAAGGTATACAAGGCATTAACTAATTATGGAATCCAAAGGTATACAAGGCATTAACTAATTATGCAAAGGTTCATCGGACTTTGTTGACTCCATTATGTCTGCATATAGAACGGCAGAATAATTTTTACGCACTCTGTCACAAACTTTATGATTTTTATTAAAACAATTGATAAAGAATTTGAAACATAAATTTCTCTTCCATGGAATTTTATTAATTTCAAAAATAAAACAAATTATTACCTATTACGTCATAATTATAATTTTTATTTATTTGTAGTCATTATAAACAACTATTTTTTCATAAAATAACTTTTAATATTATTTCGATCGAGTGCTGTTCACCTGTGTTCAAGACATACCCAGTTATCGACATGGTCACGACCCAGTAATCGACAACATTTATTTATATGTATATCTTTTTACTATAGCGAATATGTGTATGACGATTACTGGTCCGTGGATCCTTCAGACAATGCTAATTACGGACCCAATATTTCTTTTCTGATTTTCTATAAACTAATATTCGATTCGTAAGACTCTTTTTTTGCTAACATTGACCCAGTTATCGACAGCCGTGGCGATTAATCGGCAGAGTGTTTAGGTTGCTGAACCGATAATCGTCATATATGAAAATTCGTTCAAATTAACATAAAACTATCATTTTCTATGCTGAACGCAAAACTAAAATCCTTTTTAATCACGTGAAGGAAACCTTACTTCACGCAAGTCCACAGGCATTCTCAAATCACCCGAAATGTGACATAGTTCACGTTAACCTCCTAATGAAGGATTCGGCCGAAATGACAGCGAGACGTCGTAGCGGAGTATATTTAATTTGGTTATTCTTTTATACGTATACTTACGGGTGTGAAAATGTAATGCAACATAGTATATACCTCCTGGAAGCTAATATACCACAGATCTGCACGAAGGACTGATTTTTATCTTAAAATACTTATTTAATGCGCAAACATGACGATCACTAGGACGCTAACGGCCACTGGGCCGACTACCTTATATTTTGTTCCATTTACGGAAAGGAAGTGCATTCGACATTTACGCGTAAATTATAGTTTGGGTAAATATTCGGAAGCGGGGCTGCTGCTAGAATCAGGCAAATTTTTGTTTTAATGGTTACATACACACACACACACACACACACACACACACACACACACACACACACACACACATACACGCACGCACACGCACACGCACACGCACACGCACACGCACACGCACACACGCACACGCGCACGCGCACGCACACACACGCACGCACGCACGCACGCACGCACGCACGCACGCACGCACACACACACGCACACACACACACATATATATATATATATATATATATATATATATATATATATATATATATATATCCCAAACAAAAAAATACGAAAAAAATTAACCCGATTCTAGCAGGAACCCCACTTTCGAACATTTACCATAGTTCAAAATAAAAGAACATGCTGAAAGTGGGAGGGATTATAAAGATTAATAATTTAGTTTAAAGTTTTGAATACTTGTTTATTATTAATATACAAGGTGTACGCCTTCCTGTACCCCTAATGCGTATGTAATTACGCATATATTCTTGTATCACCACTTTTTTTGGACGTGCCGCGTTTTTTTGGGCTGTCAGTGGGCGCATACGAAGCCGCAAATAGTAGTGGGCTGCTATCGAAATGAAATCGTCGGCATGCTCCGCACAGGGAAATGTAAATTTGTACATCGCTAATTTAATTGTCCATTTATTTCTGGCGTTAGTGCCTTCACCCACTTAGCACGCAATTCCTCATCAATTGGAATTTCAAATAATGAGACGTGCTCCCGGTTATTCATGTATCCACTTCTGCATCCCGGGATCATGCACCGCTTCGGCACCGCAATATATAGACACTTCGTCTTTTTTATTCCGTATTGAATATAAAGCGTGGCTACGATACACCAAGGAGACTAGAGAGAAGGAGTCGACACTCCCTACTCAAACAGTCCTTTCAATCGGTTGCAGAGGTGTAGTGCTCAGTTCCGCCGCAGGCGTCGCTAGTGTTCTTAGGAGCCCATAATATATAGTAATACAAAACTCCATAAGGTGAAACTGACCGTGTTATGGCGGCAAAATTGTTTGCGCCTGTCAAACACAAATATATCTGTCGTGTACACCAGCACAGCAGCTATCGAACTATGTGCATAATAATGGAGGTGACTCCTCGCGAGTCAATGAGACAAAGGGAAAAAGTAAACACTCTAGGTAGGATTTATAAAATAAATTTCAACTATTGATGGCAGTAAATTAAAAAATATATTCTTCCATGTTATTTTTGTTCGAGTTCTTTTCAGATTGGACGAGTTCTTTGATTGGTTGAAATGGCTTCAATTCCTTCGTACAACCAGCTACCCATACGAATGCAAAAGAAAAAAAATATTAAACTACCGAGGCTCGAACTCAGGACCTTCAATTCAGTAATCTAGCGTTCTACCAACTTCGCCACACAATCATTTGCAATAAATATAATCTTCTTATATTTAAGTGATTGCCGCGCTTGGAGTTCAATTAGGCTTGACGGCTGGTTCGGTTGGTTCATCGCTTAATTTAATTCATATTTAGCTTTATTTTTAAACGTAACTAGCAAATCACTAGTTTTCTTGGGTATACATATAATAAGTACGTTTTGACAAGACAACCCCAGCATGTAGAGCCAACATTCCCGCATTCGCCCGGTTTTTGCATTTACGTGTTATTTTTTTTTATTTTTTTATTATTGTTAATTATAATAGACTTTATTGCTCCGGGCAACGCACTTCCTCAGTTTGCACTGGGAAACATTCACCTACCCCCGGGGGTTAGGCTCGGTCTTAACCTAGACCGGAACAATAACGCTGGGCGGCACTCGAGGGTTCCGACATCACCTCGGCTGCCGCCCAGTCAAAAAGTCGCGCGAGAATTCCATTATATCGCTCTGCGATAGCCGCTCCCTCAAACCAGAGGGTTAGCGGCTACCGCAGTCCACAATTGTGTTGCCTGAGTAAACGGAGGGACCCAAGTATGACCGCCTTCTGCATCCGACCCGCTAGCAACCAGACACCGGGTTTGCAAACCGGTATGCCAGCGAGGCCCGATACAAAAGACTCTTTCATCCCCCCTAGCGCGCCGATGATGAGGACAACGAGAGTTACCCTGAATCCTCGGTGCAAACGACGTAGCTCGGCCAGGAGAGGCTGATACTTGAGCCGTTTCTCCTCTTCCTTTCGCGACACGTTCACTTCGGCCGGAGCCGAGAACTCAATGACGTATATCGTCTTGTCGTCGAAATCGAAGAGGACAACATCAGGCTTAGTCGCTTGAAGCGGCCCGATGGTCGCGAATGAGAAGTTCCAATAAATCTTGCACCTCTCGCCCACGACAACGGACTCAATATCTCCTGGTAAATAAGGCGGCACGGGCTCCCGGTCTATCCCATAAGAGTGCCGTAGATGGTAGTACAACACTCTCAGGGCCGCGTTATGGCGATAGATATAGCCGGAGACTGCATATACTGGGCAGGCCAACAGTAGATGCATTAGTGTCTCCGGCGATTGTTTGCATGCACGACACAAAGTGGTCGGCAGAGGCTGACCCAAAACGCGACTGCGATAGACCAGGGTGTTGATGACTCCGTCTTGGCAGGCACAGATAAACCCTTCGGTCTCGGACATCAGTCCAGCTGACCGCAAGAAGGAAAAGGTCAGCTGGGTGGACAGCCCCTGTTCCTCGATGTGGTGAAAAAACACACCGTGCATGGGTCTGTCCACATGCTGCCGAGTCAGGACAGTCTGCTCGGCAGCCCTGATTGCCCGCCGACGTCGGGACTTGGGCAACCGAGCGACGGAGTCTATTGGCAAGGCGCCACGCCGGCGCCGGCGGAACTCCAAGCCGAGGGTCTCTGCCGCACGATCTGCCGCCTTATAGAGAAAAGCACCCGCCCCATGAAGCTCATGCTGGTGCACAATCTCCAGGAGCGGGTCCGAGCTCGTTATTACATCGCTTGCTATTCCGAGGACTATGCGGTCATGAAGACACTCCAATCCCGAGAGCCCGCGCCCGCCGCTCTGACGCAGCATATAAAGGCGCGGGGTGGAAGATCGAGGGTGCAGGCTCCGCTGGATGTTCATTATCTTGCGTGTGCCGATGTCCAGCTGTTTAAGCTCGTCTCTACGCCATTTGACGACGCCAAAGGAGTAGAGCAGGACCGGGACAGCGAGCATATTGGTGGCAGTGATCTTGTTTTTCCAAGACAGATCTGATTTCCAGATCCGTCTGAGACGCCGCCTATACTCGCTGCGGAGGGCCTCCTTGACACCCTCAGCGTCCTGTACAGAGCGCTGATCGATGCCAAGGTACCGATAAGACCCTCCGGCGTCCAGGTGTTTGAAGACGCTCCCGTCCACCAGTCGAACATCAGCCGCGACACCCTCTGCTCTCCCTCTCCTGAGATGAAGAACAGCGCACTTGTCCGATCCGAATTCCATTCCCGCCGCCCGCGTGTACGTCGCTACGATGTTCAAGAGGAGCTTAAGCCCCCCCTCCCCGGGAGCATATAAAATAAATGGGTGATCCCTCGCCCACGCTCCCCGGGGGCCCCCGCTTCGTACCCGCGTGCAGCCCGCAAGGCGATTGATAAGGGTAATAGTGAGATGCAAAACAGGAGGGGGCTAAGAGAATTTCCCTGGATAATCCCCCTCCTATACCCCACCACTCCGGTCGACACGTTGCCTTCACTAGTCTTAACTGTGAAGCGTGTTTTCCAGAGCGGCATGAGCTGCCTAATGCATCTCACCATGTAAGGACTCACCGAAAGGCGTTCGATTAGGTGTATAATCAGTTTGTGACTGACAGTGTCGAACGCCTTACGGTAGTCTATCCAAGCGACTGAGAGGTTACGCTTGTGTTGGACTGCGTCCTGCGTGATGCAGCGGTCCACCAGCAGGTTCTCTTTACAACCTCCCAGTCCCCTCTTGGATCCCCTTTGTTCGTGTATCTCCCGCCATGCAGGCTCGATCTCGCGCAGAACACGCTCATAAAGAATCTTTGTGAAGATCTTACAGAGCGCATTCAGACACGTTATCGGGCGGTAGTTCTCCGGACGAGACAAATCCCCTTTTTTGGGGAGTAGCACCGTCCTTCCCTCTGTCAGCCACGCAGGGATGGGCACCGTCCCATCGATGAACGACGAGAAGATGCGGGCCAGATGGGTATGGGTGCACTTGAATTTCTTCCACCAGAAGATGTTAATCCCATCCGGTCCGGGAGCGGCGTGGTTCCTCATGCTACTCACCGCCTTCTCCACCTCACCCCGCGTGACTGGAAAACAGTCGCCACGCTGACTCGGCTGTTGCCGACAAAACGTGTCGAACCGTCCCAGAGCTGGAGTGCCTTCATCAAAATGACCCGCCTCGCTATACAGCTTTCCCCAAAACCGCTCCACCTGAACAGCTGTTGGCGCTGTGTCGGGGGCAGGCGTAGGTGGTTGGAACCAGCGGCCTGGGTCAGAACGGAAGAGGGCGTTGTCTAACGCCCGACCCAGCCGCCTCTCTAGGGATTGCTTCGCAACCCCCAGGTTCCGCACCTTCTCCACGTAGCGTTCCTTCACAATAAGAAGGATAGCTTTGTTCAATGTGTGGTGACGGCATTTCAGTTCCGAGCTGATTTTTCGGATTTTAGGGGTAAACGCCCTCCCCGCCGTAATGAAGTCTAACACACACTGAACACGGGATGCCTGCCTCCGAGCTTCATTGATCTTATTCTGGAGCTGTGCAACGCGCCGCCGAGTCTTAGCCACGAACGCCGCCTTATCATTGCGTGTCTGAGGCTTCGACTCAACAGCCGCGTGATACACAGACCAGTTCAAGCTGAGGAGATCAGCGGTCTCAGGGATTGCTGCCGCGAGGGACTCATTTGCCGCTTCTAGGCAACCAGGCTGAAGAGAAAATTTCCCAGTGATTCTCTCCCTCCTTGTTCCCCAGTCCTCTGTCAAATCGGCGCGCCAACGGGGGGGTTCCGACTGCCGGGGGGTTCGATCTTGAGGCCGTCCGGTAGAGCTCCGCACGGAACGCGCGGAAGAGCGCCTGCCGGACAGCTCTGGTGGTAATAACAAGAGATCGTAGCCTTGCCGTCGCAAGCGGGCAGCTTGGTCTCGCAGATGTTGTTGCAAGAGGTGTGCAAGCTCTGGGTGCACTTGGCTCCACAGGGCCTGCAACCTCGCCATGTAGCCCCGCCGCGACGGCACGCTATCCCTCCAGCAGCGGATGAGGTCCTCCTTGAGTTCCTCCGTCCACTCGAGGCGCCGATTTCGAGCCGTGGTCGTTGCCGTGGATCCTATCCGGGTGCCCCTCCCAACTGATCCTTGGTCCCCATCCGAGAGGGACCGGTTGTGGGGGGCTTGACTAGGCGGTGTTCGAACCTAGTTTTCGGCGTGCCAGGTGGTTGGCCTGGCACGTCGGTGGCTATTGCGGGGGAGTTGTGCTCCCCCGGGCGATGGGCACGCCAGCTTCCCCACGCCAAATAGCTTCCCCACGCCAAATATAATTATTATTATTATTATTATTATTATTATTATTATTATTATTATTTTTTAGTTTTTTTTTTATAATAGACTTTATTGCTCCGGGCAACGCACTTCCTCAGTTTGCACTGGGAAACATTCACCTACCCCCGGGGGTTAGGCTCGGTCTTAACCTAGACCGGAACAATAACGCTGGGCGGCACTCGAGGGTTCCGACATCACCTCGGCTGCCGCCCAGTCAAAAAGTCGCGCGAGAATTCCATTATATCGCTCTGCGATAGCCGCTCCCTCAATCCAGAGGGTTAGCGGCTATCGCAGTCCACAATCGTGTTGCCTGAGTAAACGGAGGGACCCAAGTATGACTGCCTTCTGCATCCGACCCGCTAGCAACCGGACACCGGGTTTGCAAACCGGTATGCCAGCGAGGCCCGATACAAAAGACTCTTTCATCCCCCCTAGCGCGCCGATGATGAGGACAACGAGAGTTACCCTGAATCCTCGGTGCAAACGACGTAGCTCGGCCAGGAGAGGCTGATACTTGAGCCGTTTCTCCTCTTCCTTTCGCGACACGTTCACTTCGGCCGGAGCCGAGAACTCAATGACGTATATCGTCTTGTCGTCGAAATCGAAGAGGACAACATCAGGCTTAGTCGCTTGAAGCGGCCCGATGGTCGCGAATGAGAAGTTCCAATAAATCTTGCACCTCTCACCCACGACAACGGACTCAATATCTCCTGGTAAATAAGGCGGCACGGGCTCCCGGTCTATCCCATAAGAGTGCCGTAGATGGTAGTATAACACTCTTAGGGCCGCGTTATGGCGATAGATATAGCCGGAGACTGCATATACTGGGCAGGCCGACAGTAGATGCATTAGTGTCTCCGGCGATTGTTTGCATGCACGACACAAAGTGGTCGGCAGAGGCTGACCCAAAACGCGACTGCGATAGACCAGGGTGTTGATGACTCCGTCTTGGCAGGCGCAGATAAACCCTTCGGTCTCGGACATCAGTCCAGCTGACCGCAAGAAGGAAAAGGTCAGCTGGGTGGACAGCCCCTGTTCCTCGATGTGGTGAAAAAACACACCGTGCATGGGTCTGTCCACGTGCTGCCGAGTCAGGACAGTCTGCTCGGCAGCCCTGATTGCCCGCCGACGTCGGGACTTGGGCAACCGAGCGACGGAGTCTACTGTCAAGGCGCCACGCCGGCGCCGGCGGAACTCCAAGCCGAGGGTCTCTGCCGCACGATCTGCCGCCTTATAGAGAAAAGCACCCGCCCCATGAAGCTCATGCTGGTGCACAATCTCCAGGAGCGGGTCCGAGCTCGTTATTACATCGCTTGCTATTCCGAGGACCATGCGGTCATGAAGACACTCCAATCCCGAGAGCCCGCGCCCGCCGCTCTGACGCAGCATATAAAGGCGCGGGGTGGAAGATCGAGGGTGCAGACTCCGCTGGATGTTCATTATCTTGCGTGTGCCGATGTCCAGCTGTTTAAGCTCGTCTCTACGCCATTTGACGACGCCAAAGGAGTAGAACAGGACCGGGACAGCGAGCATATTGGTGGCAGTGATCTTATTTTTCCCAGACAGATCTGATTTCCAGATCCGTCTGAGACGCCGCCTATACTCGCTGCGGAGGGCCTCCTTGACACCCTCAGCGTCCTGTACAAAGCGCTGATCGATGCCAAGGTACCGATAAGACCCTCCGGCGTCCAGGTGTTTGAAGACGCTCCCGTCCACCAGCCGGACATCAGCCGCGACACCCTCTGCTCTCCCTCTCCTGAGATGAAGGACAGCGCACTTGTCCAATCCGAATTCCATTCCCGCCGCCCGCGTGTACGTCGCTACGATGTTCAAGAGGAGCTTAAGCCCCCCCTCCCCGGGAGCGTATAGCTTGAGGTCATCCATATAAAATAAATGGGTGATCCCTCGCCCACGCTCCCCGGGGGCCCCCGCTTCGTACCCGCGTGCAGCCCGCAAGGCGATTGATAAGGGTAATAGTGAGATGCAAAACAGGAGGGGGCTAAGAGAATCTCCCTGGATAATCCCCCTCCTATACCCCACCACTCCGGTCGACACGTTGCCTTCACTAGTCTTAACTGTGAAGCGTGTCTTCCAGAGCGGCATGAGCTGCCTAATGCATCTCACCATGTAAGGACTCACCGAAAGGCGTTCGAGTAGGTGTATAATCAGTTTGTGACTGACAGTGTCGAACGCCTTACGGTAGTCTATCCAAGCGACTGAGAGGTTACGCTTGTGTTGGACCGCGTCCTGCGTGATGCAGCGGTCCACCAGCAGGTTCTCCTTACAACCTCCCAGCCCCCTCTTGGATCCCCTTTGTTCGTGTATCTCCCGCCATGCAGGCTCGATCCCGCGCAGAACACGCTCATAAAGAATCTTTGTGAAGATCTTACAGAGCGCATTCAGACACGTTATCGGGCGGTAGTTCTCCGGACGAGACAAATCCCCTTTTTTGGGGAGTAGCACCGTCCTTCCCTCTGTCAGCCACGCAGGGATGGGCACCGTCCCATCGATGAACGACGAGAAGATGCGGGCCAGATGGGTATGGGTGCACTTGAATTTCTTCCACCAGAAGATGTTAATCCCATCCGGTCCGGGAGCGGCGTGGTTCCTCATGCTACTCACCGCCTTCTCCACCTCACCCCGCGTGACTGAAAAACAGTCGCCACGCTGACTCGACTGTTGCCGACAAAACGTGTCGAACCGTCCCAGAGCTGGAGTGCCTTCATCAAAATGACCCGCCTCGCTATACAGCTCTCCCCAAAACCGCTCCACCTGAACAGCTGTTGGCGCTGTGTCGGGGGCAGGCGTAGGTGGTTGGAACCAGCGGCCTGGGTCAGAACGGAAGAGGGCGTTGTCTAACGCCCGACCCAGCCGCCTCTCTAGGGATTGCTTCGCAACCCCCAGGTTCCGCACCTTCTCCACGTAGCGTTCCTTCACAATAAGAAGGATAGCTTTGTTCATTGTGTGGTGACGGCATTTCAGTTCCGAGCTGATTTTTCGGATTTTAGGGGTAAACGCCCTCCCCGCCGTAATGAAGTCTAACACACACTGAACACGGGATGCCTGCCGCCGCGCTTCATTGATCTTATTCTGGAGCTGTGCAACGCGCCGCCGAGTCTTAGCCACGAACGCCGCCTTATCATTGCGTGTCTGAGGCTTCGACTCAACAGCCGCGTGATACACAGCCCAGTTCAAGCTGAGGAGATCAGCGGTCTCAGGGATTACTGCCGCGAGGGACTCATTTGCCGCTTCTAGGCAACCAGGCTGAAGAGAAAATTTCCCAGTGATTCTCTCCCTCCTTGTTCCCCAGTCCTCTGTCAAATCGACGCGCCAACGGGGGGGTTCCGACTGCCGGGGGGTTCGATCTTGAGGCCGTCCGGTAGAGCTCCGCACGGAACGCGCGGAAGAGCGCCTGCCGGACAGCTCTGGTGGTAATAACAAGAGATCGTAGCCTTGCCGTCGCAAGCGGGCAGCTTGGTCTCGCAGATGTTGTTGCGAGAGGTGTGCAAGCTCTGGGTGCACATGGCTCCACAGGGCCTGCAACCTCGCCATGTAGCCCCGCCGCGACGGCACGCTATCCCTCCAGCAGCGGATGAGGTCCTCCTTGAGTTCCTCCGTCCACTCGAGGCGCCGATTTCGAGCCGTGGTCGTTGCCGTGGATCCTATCCGGGTGCCCATCCCAACTGATCCTTGGTCCCCATCCGAGAGGGACCGGTTGTGGGGGGCTTGACTAGGTGGTGTTCGAACCTAGTTTTCGGCGTGCCAGGTGGTTGGCCTGGCACGTCGGTGGCTATTGCGGGGGAGTTGTGCTCCCCCGGGCGATGGGCACGCCAGCTTCCCCACGCCATTATTATTATTATTATTATTGTACAGGAAAACAGAGTAACGCGCTTTCGAATAATAAATACATTACGAGATACATTACGGTTGATTTATCGCTTAATTCGCGTTTCATTATAATTAGCTATATTTTTAAACATAAAAGGCAAATCTTAAGTTTCCATAATAAAATAGCTCGTGTTGCACTTATTATATAATTATTATATCTGATGTGCTTATTATATAATAAGCCCATGTGAATAAAACAACACGAGTTGTTTCATTAATATGTGCTTTATTAATTTATTTATTACATATATGTACACAATATCATTATATGATATAATAGAAGGAATCCCCACTTGGGTGTATTATCGTTCGGGTGTGTGAGAGAAAACGCACCATGACTGTTCCAAGTGAGTACGAGAGAGAAACACGATCACCCCAGTTTTGTGATTGGTCGTTGAGGCGGAGCTTGGATCTTATGCAGTTTTGTATTACTATATATTATTGATTCTGAAGAACACTAGCGACGCCTGAAGCGGAACTGAGCACTACATCTCTGCGACCGATTGACAGAACTTCGTACATACAGGTTCGGATAGGGAGTTTGGACTCCTGTACTCTAGTCTCCTTGCATACGATCAGGAAGACTAGAGGTAAGGAGTACGAACGCCATGTTGTCGAAACGTCCGCAAAAGCGAGGACGAGAAGGGCGGCGCTGCTCTCCTACCGCACCGAAGTAAAGTCAGCAACAAACAAGTGCCGTACGATACGCTCACTCATATGAAGCGATAATTTAATCAAATGAATTGTAAAGGCAGTGCCGTACGATATGCGAAGAGCACCCTTTGCTACTTCACATGGAGCGATCATTTCATCAATCAAATTGTACAACCAGTTGATGAAGGCAATTTCTATATAGATAGACAGAATTCTCATAGATACATAGTTTTGGGAAATACCGAAATACAGAAATTAAGTCAATGTTTTTTTTTGTTGCGGGAGCAGTAACAAACAAAATTTATTTATAGACACAAGGAATGTTATAATAAATTGTCATCCAAACAAAAAATGTACAGATTATGACACGCTGTACAGATTAAGAATAATAACGAAATACAGGAATTAAGTCAGTTTTTTTTTCCTTGCAGAAACCGTAACAAACAAAATTTATTTATAGACACAAGAAAATTCATAACAATTTTTCAAATTCTCACATATTATATTTACACATTATGATACGCTGTACAGATAAAGAATAATAACGAAATACAAATATTAAGTCAATGTTCTTTTTTCGTTGCGGAAGCAGTAAAAACATAGACACAAGACAATTCATAAAAATTTTGAATTTAAACAAAAGATTTACAAATTATCACACATCATATTTGCACATTATGACATGCTGTACAGATAAATCGAACTTACAGTTTTGATTTTTTTCCTATTGTCTTTCGTTTTGATTTTCCTTGCGTGATTATTTTCGTTGACCGATCGCGCTAGAAAATGTCCTCGCATGACGAAATAATAGTTTATCACTCTCTTCGTGACCTCTTCGTTATGTGCTTGGCATCCCACGTACGCACGTACGCACATACCCATTTTCACGCCTCGAAAATAAACATTTTGTTTATTTTCGAGACATGAGACAAAACGTGCAATATATAAAAAATCCATACATTGCACGTTTTGTCTCATCGACGGGACACTTGCTCCATATCTCGCGTTTGTGATAATTTTTATTTCACTCGGTACGATAATGGTACGATAAAACGGAACCATTCTTTTTGCGAATGTAAGTACTATTTTTCTTGCCTATGATTGATTGTTTTCGCCGCAGATCACCAAATATATTTTATACCGAGACACAATTATTTTTTTTTACATCTAACACAATTCGCAAAATTGGTTAGCCACAACATGCTTTATGCTAACACGGACGACGAGCGGGAATCATCGATGACACATGACGTCAGTTGTGTTCTTGTCGCTTAGTTCACTTCGGTGCGGTCGAACACTAGCGACGCACGCCGTGAAAACACTAACTACTAAAATCCACAGTTTGACGGACGCTTTTGGATCGGGCTCGCCACAGGCGTTCGTACTCCTTACCTCTAGTCTTCCTGCATACGATCGTTGCCACAACTACGCGCATGCCATGCCCCGTAAACGCGACCTCGCCAAAGTTAGCCCCCCCCCCCCCCCACACTTTGACTAAACGAACTTTTTTTACGAATCGTTTGATGGTCGTTTGGTAGGGATTGGTAAACCATTCAAATCGTGTAGTAATTCTCCGTTTTTCGAAAAATCGATAATCGAAAATTGGGCAGTAAGTTGGCACTTTGAATAATCGAACTTTTTTTTTACGAATGGTTCGGTGGTCGTTTGGTAGCGATTGGTAAACCATTCAAATCGTTTGGTAGTTCTCAGTTTTTCGAAAAATCGATAATCAAAAACTGGGCAGTAAGTTGCCCCCCCCCCACTTTGACTAATCGAACTTTTTTTTACGAATTGTTTGGTGGTCGTTTGTTAACGTTTGGTAAACTATTCAAAGCGTTTGGTAGTTTCCCGTTCTTTCGGAAAATCAAAAAGAAAATTTCGATCCATAAGATAGGACGATGAACAGCGTAAAAAGAGTCGATGACCAACGCCATCTATCGCAAAAACGTCGTATATTATCGCGACTAATCGCAGCCTTCCGTTTCGAATACCCGTAATTTCTTTCGGTTCGGTTGGAGTTTATTAAGAAATCTAACGATAAAAATGTCACAACGTTCTGCCCCTGCGGCTTCTGGCGATCAATCACAGCTCTCTATTCCTGATACGTACGTATTTTGTGTTATAGTATTTGAATGATCGACTACCAAACGTCCCGAATAGAATACCAAACGCTACCGGATGCTTTTCTATCGATCGCGGCCCATTAGAACGTAATCGGACAAGAAATAACAAGTGAATCTACGCTAATAAATGATTCTGCCAGTGCGGCTTCTGGCGACCAATCCCAGCGCACCAGTCCCGATTCGCTGTATTTGGCGTTGGCGTTGTTGATTGATCGACTACCAAACGACCTGAATAGAATACCAAACGCTATGATTTATTTTTCTATTGATTAAGTCTCATCACAGTGAATTAGCCACAAAATAATGGGTGAATTTTCGTTAGAAATTCCTTTTTCCGCTGCGGCTTCTGGCGACCAATAGCGGCTCACCATGATCAACTGAACGGTGAGCTGTGATTGGTCGCCACAAGTCGCAGTGGACAAAGAACCTACTAACTTACGCACGCCCGACTACTAAACGATTCGTGGATAAAAGTTTGATTAGTCAAAGTGAGGGGGGAGGGTGCCAAATTGTGGACCGATTTTTAAATCTCAATTTAAAAAAACGGAAAACTACCAAACGATTTCAATGCGCTACCAAACGACCACCAACCGATTCGTAAAAAAGGCCGGTTAGTCGAAGTGGGGTGGGGGGGAGGTGGGGGTCAATTATGGACCAGTTTTTTATCTTGATGTTTTTTGAGGTGAAACTACCAAACGACAATTTCAATGGGCTAATAAACGCTACCAAACAACCACCAAACGATTCGTAAAAAAATGGCCGATTAGTCGAAGTTGGGGGTGGTGGGGGAATTATGGTCCGATACTAATCGGTCTTCTGCCCCCCCCCCCATACTTCGACTAATCGGCCATTTTTTTACGGATCGTTTGGTGGTTGTATGGTAGCGTTTATTAGCCCATTGAAATCGTCATTTGGTAGTTACCCGTTTTTCAAAAAATCGAGATTTGAAAATCGGTCCATAACTTGGAATCGCCCCAACTATGTCTAATCGGCCATTTTCTTCACGAATCGTTTAGGCCCGGTTCCACAACTCTCGGTTAACCGATTTAACCGGAGTTTAGCCAGCTCAGCGTGGTTCTGATTGGTCCAGTCGCTCTTAAACTTCGGTTAACTTCGTTAACCGAGAGTTGTGGAACCGGGCCTTAATAGTCGTTTAGCAACCAATCACGACCCTTCATTCAGGACCCACAAGTATTATGCATTGGAATAATTTCGTGATCGACAACAAAACCCCCCGGATAGAATACCAAACAATATAATATGCTTTTCTATCAATAAAGTCTCATTAGAACAGGATTAACCAAAAATAACCTGGAAATTTACGAAAATAGGTTGTTTTTCCGCCGCGGCTTCTAGTCACCAATCATAGCTTTCCAATCATGATCCGCATGTATTTTTCATTAGCCTAATGTTATGATAAACTACAAAACGCTTTGAATAGAATATCAAACGTTGCCGCATATTTTTATTTTGATCAATAATAGTTGGAACAAAATTGGTAAAAAAATAACGGGCGAATTTGCGTTAATCAGCCGTTCTAGGACTACGGCTTCTGGCAACCAATCAGAACCGTCCACTGAGGATTCACGTGAATTTTGCGTTGGTATATTTTAGCGATCGACTACCAAACGTCCTGTATAGAATATCAAACGCTATTAGATGTTTTTAAATCAATTAAGTCATATCACAATATAATTAGCCACAAAATAATGGGTGAATTTTTGTAAGAAATTCCAGTTTCCGCTGCCGCTTCTGGCGACCAATCACAACTCACCGTTCACGATACACGGGTATCTTTCGTTGGCGCAATCTAGTGATCGACTACCAATCGTTCTAAATTTAATACCAAACGCTTCCGGGCGTTTTTCTATAAATCAAGACTTATAGAAGGGAAATCAGACAAGAGATAGCGAGTGCATCAGTGTTTCACAATTTTGCTGTGTGGTTCGACCTCCAGTGAACAATGGCAGTCCTCTAATCAAGACGCCGGATATCCGTTCTTGGTTCGGTTATGACTTTGGATCCTGATCTGTCATAGCCGAGGCGTAAATTTTTTTTCATTCGTGACCTCATCTGGAAATAATTATTTAATTGAAGTGTACGCAAACTTATCACTAATAAAGAATCAAATCGAAGGAACTCAACAGGAAGTCACAGAAGAGAGAAGACCCAACGATGGGCCGCCTGGATACCACCATAAGTCTAGCCGGACAACTTTTACTTCTCAATGTTTTTTCATTCCTTATCGTTTGGTGGTCGTTTGGTGGTGATTGGTAGCCTAATAAGAAGGTTTGGTGGTCGACCGTTCCGTTATAATTAAATGAGACTTTTTTCCGTAAAGTTAGCCGGACCTTGTTTATTTATCTCGCAATCCATAAAATGCCATGCCGAATCGATGTAGAATCGTTTGGTGGTCACAAATACGCAAATCCCAGCATTTGGTAGTTAATTCATTAGTTATCCCAGTCGAAAAACAATCTACGTCTAGGCGCATTCGCTGGAGGGCCGTAATTAGTGATTTATAGATCCAACGGAATACGGCGCAGTGATATTTCAATAGATTTATGTTTTTCTCCGCCGATCTCGTTCCAATAAGTCTCAAACGGAAGATAATTGTTTGGTAGTGATTGGTAGCTCAATTGAAACGTTTGGTAGTTAATTCCTTAATTGCGCCAATCGAAAAACCGTCTACGTTTAGACGAAGGGATAGAGGGCTGTAGTTGGCTGTTAATGGATCCCACGGAATACGGAGCAGTGATATAAGAATTTCTTTATATTTTTCACCGATCTCGTTCCAATAAGTCGTATACGAAAGATAATTGTTTGGTAGTGATTGGTAGCTTAATTAAAACGTTTGATAGTTAATTCCTTAATGACGCCGATCGAAAAACCATCTACGGTTAGACACAGGCGATAGAGGCCCATGTACGATTTTAGAGTCGGGCCAACCTCGGCGCAACGATGATCGCCTGAGTTAGAACGGCGGCCCGACTCTGTTCACCAACGTAGGCTCGGCGTCCAATAAACGCCGAAATGATTACATCGGGCCAACGTTACACCCAAGCGTTGCACAGTAGGAGAAAAGCCCAAAAACCTGGCCAAAACCCCAAAAAATAAATTTTCGAAATAGGGTCAGTTGAGTAGTCATTCAGGTAGAGGACTAGTAACTGCATTCTATTGTGGAAGGGAAAGCCCTTTAAGTGTATACCTGCGCCGCAGCGTCAGTTGGCAGTGAGTGTTCGTGAAGAGTGTACGTGTCACGCGCTGAACAGACGAAAATAACGCTGACTTCAAAAACCCATAACTTTAAAGTGACGGGTTTAATTTCAATTCTGCAACATGGATACGACTTCTGGAGGTATGTAGAACATGTTTTTACATCGGTTGAATCGAAAGTTTATGTATAAATGATTGAAATGTAGTATAGACTTCGGCATAAATAAAATTGAATAATTTTGAAAACTTATATTTTCAACGGTCCGAAAAGTTATATATTTTGTCACATTTTGCAAAGCTCCTAGTCTCGGCCTTTAGTTTAATGTATAAGCTTTCGAAATTTACTAGAGTTACCTGCGGAAAACGTGCGTCTTGTCCGTTATGATTTTTTTCGCATCGTGCGGTAGCCGAGCGTGCACGCGGCACTATTGAGCAGCCGCTGCGCCTCTACCTGAGAATGGGTGAAGTAGCATCATAACGGACAAGACGGCTGTTATACGCTTGAAATAAATTATTTTAATATATATGTATGTGTATATATATATATATAAATTTTCTGTGATTTAATTATGATATATACGTATGCATATATATATATACATATTAAAATCAACCACATAAAAATTTCTTAAATATGAATGAAATGTTATAACATTCGAATAAAATATTTGAATATATATATATTATATAGTAAGCGAAGCTTTCTTTTAACCAAATCCATGTCAATATTTTCTGTCTAATTTTCTTAAAATTATTTCAATTATTGCGGTTATTTATTTGGTAAAATAATGTACATTGTTCAAGTTTTTGTATTATCTGAAAATTTTATCTTTTCCTTTAACACCAATGTTCTACAATTTTATGTCTTTATTACAGGATCCGGTTACGAAGAATTGGTGCTGACAAGGAAAGAAGTATTTCTGATAATCAGCGAGCATTTATCCGATAAATTCGCTTCCTTGATCGAATTTATGGTAGAAAAAATTTCCAAGGACACCGGACGTACAGTTGTAGTGCCTGAGGACTCGAAACAGACTTTTTCGAAACTCTTCAATCAAATGAGAACGAGGTGGCAACAAGCTCACAGAAAATCCTGTGTATTTTTCAAGAATAACGGTGAATGGCTTAGCAAGCAGGTATGTTTTGCCGCACCTACAGACACTGTAGTAACAAGCCCGGGTAATACGGGCGGCCGCCCGTCCCTTGAGTTTACAATGTCCAGTGAAAGATCTAAACGAAGGAAGACCCAAGATATTCGTACATCGTTCAACTCGGTCGAGTTAGCATACGCTACTCAGATGAGCCTTCGCTCTTCAGGACAATCCGACGCCGCAAAAGTTGTTAAGGACGTAACAATGACGAGTCCTTTAAGAGCTTCCAAGTATCGTAAAGCTTACTCAGCAACGGATGAAATTACTTTATCCGAAGAGGCTGCACTTTCCGCTATGATTGAATATAAATTCTCCAAGAGTACTTACCAGGGAATGAGAAGATTAGGGAAGGAAAATAACTGTAAGCTATATCCGTCTTACGAAAAAGTGATGAAAGCAAAAAAGCGTTGTTATCCACCACGTGATGCAATCAGGATTACAGAGAGTAGTGCAGAAGTCCAACTACAGGCACTATTAGATCATACAGTTGAACGTATTTTACTCGTCCAAAATGTACTCATTCAAAGATTGACTCCAGATAATGTTCGTAAAATGGACTTGATTTGCAAGTGGGGTTGCGATGGAAGTTCTGGGCAAAGTGAATATAAGCAGACGTTCAGTGATGACAGCAAATCTGATGCGCATGTATTCTTTACTTCAGTCGTGCCATTACAACTCGTGTGTTATGATCAACAATCGAAGGAAGAAATAGTTGTTTGGAAGAACCCCAGACCCTCGTCTCCACGATTTTGTAGACCGCTTAGACTACTGTTTCTACGCGAAGACACAGAGTCAACACTTAATGAAGTCCAAATTGTTGAAGAACAAATAAAGTCACTTCGTCCATTCGAAAGTGTAATAGATGGAAAAGAAATCTCCGTAATGTACAAGTTGTTGTTCACCATGATAGATGGTAAAGTTTGCAACGCTGTATCATTGACGAAATCTGCTCAACGGTGCTATTTGTGTGGAGCAACCAGCAAAGATTTTAATGCCATCGACACTGTATTGCAAAGGGAAATCAATGAAACAAATTTGAAGTTCGGATTGTCGACGCTGCATGCGTGGATACGGTGCTTCGAGTATTGCTTACACGTGTCTTACAAACTCGGCATTAAAAAATGGCAAGCTCGAAGTGCCGAAGAAAAAAAAATTACCCAGGAACGCAAGAGGGCCATTCAAGAAGGATTCAAGAAGCAATTGGGTCTAAATATCGATCGCCCAAAGCCTGGATACGGCAGCAGCAATGATGGCAACACAGCTCGGCGATTCTTTGAAAATTCGACGGTTTCCGCTGCGATAACGGGGGTCAACGAAGAAGTTATTAAACGCTTGTACGTAATCCTACAAGTTATATCGTGTGGCCACGAGATAAACTGTGAAAGATTTGAACAGTATGCTATTGAAACGGCAAGAAAGACCGTTGCATTATACCCTTGGTACTCCATGCCTACTTCGGTGCACAAACTATTAATTCATGGTCCAGTGATAATAACTCATGCTCTATTACCAATCGGCCAATTATCCGAAGATGCTCAGGAAGCTCGAAACAAAGACATCAAACGATATCGAGAAGATTTTGCGCGAAAAAGTTCCAGGGTTAAAACTATGGAAGATGTTTTTCATCGGCTCTTAGTTACTTCTGATCCGTACATTTCAAGTGTCAGAAGACTACCACAGAAGAAGCTGAAGAGTTTGTCGCCGGAAGCTGTAGCGATGTTGATCGCTCCTAAAGTGACTGCTGCAGCAGACGAATTTTGCGCCGAGATTGAAGCCGTGCCGGGAGTTGTAATAGATACAAACTCGGATAATGATTCTGACTCCGACTCCGACTCCGATTACGATTTTGATTAAGAATAAAATTTTCTATTTTTGAAACGTTCCGTATGTATTTTGGAAATAAAAATAATAATTGCGTAGAATACACTGTTCACGTTTATTTTATTATGATGATTTTTTAAAATATATTAATTTATCTATTTAGCAGGATACTCGGCCATTTTGTTTATAACAATTTGCTGTAAGCTCTTTGTTGCAAGTTATAAACAATAGATATCGGATTGGTAATCAGCGACCTTGAAAACCCATATATACCAATTTTTGTCAACATCTGGTAACTTTTTAACGTTCATGTCGGCCATATTGGATCGGCCATTTTTTTACGATAATTTGGCTTGCGGATTCGTAATCAGCGACCTTGAAAACCCGTAAATACCAATTTTTGTCGACATCTGGCAACTTTTTAACATTCATGTCAGCCATATTGGATCGGCCATTTTGTTTACGATAATTTGGCTTTCAGATTCGTAATCAGCGACCTTGAAAACCCCTGTAAGCCAATTTTCATTCCCGTCAAAGGTCATTTGAGGTTTTGGCCAGGTTTTTGGGCTTTTCTCCTACTGTGCGTTGGCCCTACGTCGATTTCGCCGTCGACCCTACGTTGATTGCAACATCGGCCTTACGTTGACGGCGGCATCGAGCCTACGTCGATAACAACGTCGGGCCTACGTTGATTTCGGCATCGGCCCTACGTCGATTGCAGCGTCGACCCTACACTGACAAAAAAATCTTCAAATCAAATACTATAGGCATAAAATATTTCATAAGTTCAAAATTAAATGAAGCACTTAATTGAGCGTTTTACGACAACGATTTCGGATCGTAATTCGTCATTCCCTAGCCTTTTGAGATGGTTTTAATCAAAGAAAATATTTCACCCATATGCGAATCGAACCTAGAACCTACCTATTCATAGCTAGGCACGCTGCCCCTATGCTACCGAGTGTTTGCAACATCTGAGTCGCAGAAATGGCATAAGAGACCAAATGAATTCCTATAACTATTCGTTGTATCACATAAACTATATCAATTGGTTAATATCATTGTGATAATTAGAGAGTTCTATCGAATAACGCGCTATATATTTTTCAAACATAACCTATGTATATATTGAGACGTACAGGTCCGTCTCACAAATAAATAACCCCCACCATGCAGTCAGAAGCCAACCTACTTCAGGATAGGCATATGGGAGGGGGGAATAACGAACTACAGAAACAAAAAAATAAACAAAACCATAAGCGAACAGAAGGACAGTTCACAGAAAAACAAGAAAAGAGTACCAGGAAGCTAATTTAATTGAAGGAGGTTAACAATAACAAAGGGTAAGGGAAGGGGAAAGTCAAAGGCAGAACAGCCAAGCAAGGAGGGAGACGGGGAAAAGAAAACAAAGGAAACGAAACAAAAACAGAGAAGAAGTAAAATTTATTTAAGAAAGGAGAAAAAGTTAACAATAAAGGCAATTAGGGTAATTAGGGGATAAGTAAGAGAAGGGGAATGAAAAAGGCGCTAAAATATGGGTATATAAGGATGGGAATTTTGGAGGAAAGGCACTCCTCCTCTCCTGGCTCTGGAGAATCGAGAAGTACGAGGTGACGCGAATACCAGCCCTTAAGGGTAGGGAAAGTGTTACTGAGGAAAACCGAGACAACAGGACGAGTGGAGGCGTCGGCTTAAAGAAAAAGCACTTTCATATTCCGCGAATTGGACGATTACTCCGTGACGCGAATACCAGCCCTCAAGGGTAGGGAAAGTGTCTAAGGAGGAAAGAAAAAGGAAGGGAACCTGAAAGGAGCCAAAAGATTATCAAATCAGAAAAGTAGGAGGAAGCGCTAAAAAGAAAAGAAATAATTCATTTATAAAACTTCGCACGATTATTGGTTCAAGGGAGAGGGAGCACGAGAGTAATACTAGGGAAAAGCATACAAAAAGATAATTAGTTAGGTAAAAATAGGGAACCTCTCGTGAATACCGACCCGCGGATCAAGAAAAACGAAGTAAATTAAAAGGAATTATTGTATAATTAATTAGTGGCAAAAGGGAGCGATTTATTGAAGTTAAATCGACAAATAGTATCAGGAGAAAATAAAGGGACAGGAGGTAACAGGAGGTGCGAAATCATACACACACACCCACACACACACACACACACACACACACATCCGCGAACACACCGATATTCCAATTATTATAATCCAATTATAAAAGGCAAGAAATAAACAAAAAAACAAGACTTGGGCGAGCGACATCAGAAGGCACGCGTACGCCGCATCGTGAACAAAGGACGGGCAGCGACCGTGACGAGTCAGCGCACCGCGATCTACCGCGTCACGATTTATCGCGCCTCGAGCGTCGGTAAGGAAGGGGTCACGGTTACCGACGCATGGTAATTGATACCGGCCGCGCTCGAGAACGTTACCACTCGGTAACTCCGCGAATCTTTATCGACCGACGCCTTAGTTAAGGGACGAATTACACGAAAACAATACAAACAACACATTACACTCATACACGGCGCTAAATAACATTGTATCGCATCCATAAAATTGAATAAACCATTTTTTATTGTTGTTGCCGGGATCGGGTGATATTTTATTAAAGCACACTCGGATTGATGAAAAATAACTTGATTAGAGATTTATTAAAACGGAGTAAACATGTTACACATAGCGCTCGAACGGTTCTTCTTCGAGAGAGAGACGGAAGTAGGGAACAAAAGTGGGAGAAAGAAAAAGACGCTCGCGAGAGGGCGATTTCTCACGCATGCTCACATACACGGCAGCCATTGCCAAGCGCGATGATTCAAAACTCCCAATGAGAATACAGTATTGATTTAACACTCTTTTCAACACACCCTCTCAATATGTACTCTCATACTGACATTCATTATGTTCACGTGTTTGTTCTTCCTTGAATACATACATATATATATTTCTCGCATTTCAATTATTGGTCACACGTCGACACTCTTGCTTCACTCATACCCAACAAATTTCGAAGATAGATGAATTGCTGTCTTGGGAACGCTTTAGTCAGAATGTCTGCTTGTTGCAATGCGCTCCGCACGTAATGAAAGATGAACAGTCCATTTTGATATTTTTCTCTCGCGAAATGGTACTTTATATCAATATGCTTAGACCGCTGGTGAAATTCCGCGTTTTTTAACAAACGAATTGCACTTTGGTTGTCTAAATTTAATTCAGATTTTTCTTGCTGTTCCCCTAGCATTTCTCCTCTAAGACGCTCCAACCAAACGAGTTCTTTTATAGCTTGTGCGGCTGCTATAAACTCTGCTTCTGTAGTCGACAGTGCGACTACTTTTTGTCTTTGCGAGCTCCAAGCCATCAAACTATCTCCTAATTTGTACAAAAATCCACTAGTTGAACGTCTAGTGGCAGTATCACCAGCATAGTCCGAATCACTGTAACCGACTAACAAAAAGTTATTCTCACTCGAGTACTTTATGCCATATTTCACAGTCCCTTTCAAATATTTTAGGATACGTTTCACGGCACTCCAATGAATCTTGAGGGGATTCGCTAAGAATTGACTCACGCTACTCAATGCGAAGGCGATGTCTGGTCGAGTGCCTACTCACAGTTTTCGCTGTTTCGGGGTTCGTATGGAGATTTGGATTCAACCCGTGGTTCTTGTCTGCTGGAATTGATACTGGATTCGCCTCCTCCATGTTGAATTTTCTGAGTAACCTGTTTGTATGACTAGATTGGTGCAGTATCACTGACCCATCCGATAATTTATCGACCTGCAAGCCTAAGAATTCACCGCTATGAAAAGATGATCTGGATCCAAGAAACAGTCATATCTTTTCGGATTCTGAATTTTTTCTCTGTCTCGCAGAGTTCTGGTGGGTTGAGGCTCCACAGGTTCTGATACCGTGTCTTCAAAGACCTCATCCGTAGACTCATCTTCTAATCGAAAAGAAGCCGTGCTTGCTTCAGATTCTATGTCATCTTCAACGTTATCGTTGCTCGATTTTTTTTCAGGAACCATGTTGATGACTGCGTCTGATGACGCCCTTTCTTCTTTTGAAGTTTCTTCTCTCGATTTGATGAAAACGATGTCCCTCGAATAATTCACTTTGTTTGTAGATTGATGCCAAATTTTATATCCCTTGATGTCTTCTCCGTAGCCCACAAACACTCCTTCTTCGGCCTTACTGTCTAATTTTCGTCTTTTTTGCTTTGGGATGTGTACATATGCTGTCGCTCCGAAGGCAACGAGCTTTGGAATTACAATTTTCTTACCGCTCCATAATTCTTGTGGAGTTTTGCCATCAACCTTACTGCTTCCAGTGCGATTGAAGACGTAAGCAGCTGTATTTGCGGCCTTCGCCCAAAGTTTCTTCGGCAAATTTCTCTTATAAATCATTGCCCGGACAGCCTCGATAATCGTCCTGTTCTCCCTTTCGGCAACGCCATTTTGTTCTGGACAGTACGGCACGGTTCGCTGATGTTTGATTCCCATTTTCTCTGTAATCCTGTTAATTTCTTGGTTAACGAATTCCAAACCATTATCGGTTCGAATGCATTTAAGAAATTTTCCAGTTTCATTTTCCAATTTTTTAATGTACTCTGATAGGCAGCGAGCAACCTCATTTTTGTTTTTAATAAAAAATAAGGTTTGATGACGAGAGGAGCCATCTTTGAAAAGCAGAAAATACAACGATCCTTTCAAAGAGGGTTCTTGCATGGGTCCACACAGGTCTGCATGTACTAGTTCTCCTGGTTGCGAGCTCTTATTTTCCTTTTTAATAGATTTTGGAAAAGTTTTTTTACGCATTTTTCCATGTATGCACCCTTTGCAGACAAATTCTTCTTCTTTACTGACCTTGATATTTCTCTTCTTCAAAAACTTGATTACGTGTTCAGTATTCTGATGCGCTAATCTCTCATGCCATTTTTGGCAGTCGATATTTTCAGCGATGCAGATAGCATTATCAGTTGTTTCCTCGGGCAGTCGAACTTTCAACTGCGCTACACACAATTTGTGTCGACGAACTCCGATAAGCTCAACCTTCGATGAGCGTAGAAATTTGCATCCTTTAGAGTCCGAAGTTTGTCGCATTCCCTTGTCCAACGCTGCTCCAGCCGAAAAAAGATTGTAGTGAAGCTCCGGAACAAACAACACTCCAGCCAGATGTTTCGGATTCCATCGTGTACCGTCGAATGCAAGAACATTTATTTCGCCTTCGCCGAGGGCTTGGACGATTTGATTGTTTCCCAGTCTGATTGACCGAGGAATCTGTAATGTTTCATTTTTGCTGAAGCATTCTTTCTGATGACACATATGATCCGTTGCGCCAGAGTCTATATACCACCTGGTTGTTTTGGAGTCTTCATGCTCAGCCGTCACGAAGGATACTCCAATAAGCGCTTCACCCTTTCCTTTCAATTTTTTAGCTTGAAGCAGTCTTCTTTCCAGTGACCGGGTTTTTTGCAATAATTGCACGTACCCTGTTTTTGTTTTCTGAAGGCAGTGCGTTGATCTACGTTTTTTATATTTTTGTTTCGATCATAAATGTTCTTTCCAGATTTCTCTAACCTTTTTTGTGCCACTAGAGCATGACCCTCGATGTTCTGGTGATTTTGGAGTCGCATTTCTTCTACCAACAGCCGTTCCGTAAGGTTTTGAAGAGTACGTTGATCGTCAGCCGTCGACTCCCACGCCGTAATGAAGAAATGATAGCATTCCGGAAGAGTCATGAGGATCTTCGTAGATATCATCGAATCGGAGATTTTTTCTCCTAAGGTTTTGAGCCTATGGGCCAAATGTTCAATTTTTGCAATGTGCTCCGCCATGCTGTCGGATAAATTTTTTAAAGTCTGATACCACTTTTGTTGTAAGATATGGATTCCAGTCTGATTTTTTTGCTCATATACACTACACAATTTTGCCCACATTTCCTTAGAGCTAGTACAGTTCATAATATGCAAAAGTAACGAGTCCTCAACACTTGTGACAATAATTTTCTGCGCCATCACGTCCGGTTTGTCCCACCTCGCATTTTCAGCTTCAGTCCCGGTTCGAGTAATGTTTCCCACTAAAATTTCATGAGCACCTTGTGCTCTTAATAAAACCGAAACTTGGAATTTCCACGTTGCCCAACTTATTAGGCCTTTCAGCTTAGTTATTTTCACCGAATCACTTTCCATTTTCCGATACAATAATTGTCTGCTCTTGCACGTGGCCAGACAATCTCACAGATTTCAAACTATCGCGAAATAGCGAACGAAAAAGTGGTCTTTTTAGAAAAAATATCACACGCAACGCCCTGGGCCCATAACCTGTTGCCGGGATCAGGTGATATTTTATTAAAGCACAATCGGATTGATGAAAAATAACTTGATTAGAGATTTATTAAAACGGAGTAAAAATGTTACACATGGCGCTCGAACGGTTCTTCTTCTTCGAGAGAGACGGAAGTAGGGAACAAAAGTGGGAGAAAGAAAAAGACGCTCGCGAGAGGGCGATTTCTCACGCATGCTCACATACACGGCAGCCATTGCCAAGCGCGGTGATTCAAAACTCCTAATGAGAATACAGTATTGATTTAACACTCTTTTCAACAATTGTAAATTACCATCAAAATATCTGAGTCTCAATTAATTTATTCCCTGATCGAGTCTCGAACAAATAAATATATTGTAACGATATTCCGACCCGTTACAATATATATATATCCAATATATATATTGTAACGATATTCCGACCCGTTACAATATATATATATCCAATATATATATATATTGTAACGGGTCGGAATATCGTTACAATATATTTATTTGTTCGAGACTCGATCAGGAAATAAATTAATTGAGACTCAGATATTTTGGTGGTAATTTACAATTGTTGAAAAGAGTGTTAAATCAATACTGTATTCTCATTGGGAGTTTTGAATCACCGCGCTTGGCAATGGCTGCCGTGTGTGTGAGCATGCGGGAGAAATCGCCCTCTCGCGAGCGTCTTTTTCTTTCTCCCACTTTTGTTCCCTACTTCCGTCCCTCTCGAAGAAGAAGAACCGTTCGAGCGCCATGTGTAACATTTTTACTCCGTTTTAATAAATCTCGAATCAAGTTATTTTTCATCAATCCGAGTGTGCTTTAATAAAATATCACCTGATCCCGGCAACAGGTTATGGGCCCAGGGCGTTGCGTGTGATATTTTTTCTAAAAAGACCACTTTTTCGTTCGCTATTTCGCGATAGTTTGAAATCTGTGAGATTGTCTGGCTACGTGCAAGAGCAGACAATTATTGTATCGGAAAATGGAAAGTGATTCGGTGAAAATAACTAAGCTGAAAGGCCTAATAAATTGGGCAACGTGGAAATTCCAAGTTTCGGTTTTATTAAGAGCACAAGGTGCTCATGAAATTGTAGTGAGAAACATTACTCGAACCGGGACTGAAGCTGAAACTGCGAGGTGAGACAAACCGGACGTGATGGCGCAGAAAATTATTGTCACAAGTGTTGAGGACTCGTTACTTTTGCATATTATGAACTGTACTAGCTCTAAGGAAATGTGGGCAAAATTGTGTAGTGTATATGAGTAAAAAAAATCAGACTGGAATCCATATCTTACAACAAAAGTGGTATCAGACTTTAAAAAATTTATCCGACAGCATGGCGGAGCACATTGCAAAAATTGAACATTTGGCCCATAGGCTCAAAACCTTAGGAGAAAAAATCTCCGATTCGATGATATCTACGAAGATCCTCATGACTCTTCCGGAAAGCTATCATTTCTTCATTACGGCGTGGGAGTCGACGGCTGACGATCAACGTACTCTTCAAAACCTTACGGAACGGCTGTTGGTAGAAGAAATGCGACTCCAAAATCACCAGAACATCGAGGGTCATGCTCTAGTGGCACAAAAAAGGTTAGAGAAATCTGGAAAGAACATTTATGATCGAAACAAAAATATAAAAAACGTAGATCAACGCACTGCCTTCAGAAAACAAAAACAGGGTACGTGCAATTATTGCAAAAAACCCGGTCACTGGAAAGAAGACTGCTTCAAGCTAAAAAATTGAAAGGAAAGGGTGAAGCCCTTATTGGAGTATCCTTCGTGACGGCTGAGCATGAAGACTCCAAAACAACCAGGTGGTATATAGACTCTGGCGCAACGGATCATATGTGTCATCAGAAAGAATGCTTCAGCAAAAATGAAACATTACAGATTTCTCGGTCAATCAGACTGGAAAACAATCAAATCGTCCAAGCCCTCGGCGAAGGCGAACTAAATGTTCTTGCATTCGACGGTACACGATGGAATCCGAAACATCTGGCTGGAGTGTTGTTTGTTCCGGATCTTCACTACAATCTTTTTTCGGCTGGAGCAGCGTTGGACAAGGGAATGCGACAAACTTCGGACTCTAAAGGATGCAAATTTCTACGCTCATCGAAGGTTGAGCTTATCGGAGTTCGTCGACACAAATTGTGTGTAGCGCAGATGAAAGTTCGACTGCCCGAGGAAACAACTAATAATGCTATCTGCATCGCTGAAAATATCGACTTCCAAAAATGGCATAAGAGATTAGCGCATCAGAATACTGAACACGTAATCAAGTTTTTGAAGAAGAGAAATATCAAGGTCAGTAAAGAAGAAGAATTTGTCTGCAAAGGGTGCATACATGGAAAAATGCGTAGAAAAACTTTTCCAAAATCTATTAAAAAGGAAAATAAGAGCTCGCAACCAGGAGAGCTAGTACATGCAGACCTGTGTGGACCCATGCAAGACCCCTCTTTGAAAGGATCGTTGTATTTTCTGCTTTTCAAAGATGACTCCTCTCGTCATCAAACCTTATTTTTTATTAAAAACAAAAATGAGGTTGCTCGCTGCCTATCAGAGTACATTAAAAAATTGGAAAATGAAACTGGAAAATGTCTTAAATGCATTCGAACCGATAATGGTTTGGAATTCGTTAACCAAGAAATTAACAGGATTACAGAGAAAATGGGAATCAAACATCAGCGAACCGTGCCGTACTGTCCAGAACAAAATGGCGTTGCCGAAAGGGAGAACAGGACGATTATCGAGGCTGTCCGGGCAATGATTTATGAGAGAAATTTGCCGAAGAAACTTTGGGCGAAGGCCGCAAATACAGCTGCTTACGTCTTCAATCGCACTGGAAGCAGTAAGGTTGATGGCAAAACTCCACAAGAATTATGGAGCGGTAAGAAAATTGTAATTCCAAAGCTCGTTGCCTTCGGAGCGACAGCATATGTACACATCCCAAAGCAAAAAAGACGAAAATTAGACAGTAAGGCCGAAGAAGGAGTGTTTGTGGGCTACGGAGAAGACATCAAGGGATATCAAATTTGGCATCAATCTACAAACAAAGTGAATTATTCGAGGGACATCGTTTTCATCGATTCGAGAGAAGAAACTTCAAAAGAAGAAAGGGCGTCATCAGACGCAGTCATCAACATGGTTCCTGAAAAAAAATCGAGCAACGATAACGTTGAAGATGACATAGAATCTGAAGCAAGCACGGCTTCTTTTCGATTAGAAAATGAGTCTACGGATGAGGTCTTTGAAGACACGGTATCAGAACCTGTGGAGCCTCAACCCACCAGAACTCTGCGAGACAGAGAAAAAATTCAGAATCCGAAAAGATATGACTGTTTCTTGGATCCAGATCATCTTTTCATAGCGGTGGATGATGAGTCAAGAACCTACGAAGAAGCTATGGCAGCCCCTAACAAGGAGAAGTGGGAACAAGATATGGATCAAGAAATAGCGTCGTTAAAAAAAATGAAACCTGGACTTGGGACACCAACAAGGATGGACATAATGTGATTGATTGCAGATAAGTTTTCAAAATTAAGAAACGCCCCAATGGGGAAGCTGACCGATATAAAGCAAGGCTGGTAGCCAAAGGATACACTCAGCGATACGGAATCGACTACGAGGAAACATTTAGCCCAGTTGTGAAATTCAATTCTCTCAGAATGATTTTGGCCATTGCAACAGCGAAACACATGAAGCTGATGCAATTCGATGTGAAGACTGCCTTTCCAAACGGGAAATTAGAGGAAAACATAATGATGAGACAACCAAAAGGTTATGACGACGCATCTGAGCGAGTGTGTAAACTTCAAAAAAGCCTTTACGGCTTGAAGCAAGCCTCAAGATGTTGGAATGAACGCTTTACCAACTTTCTGAAAAATCACAATCTTAAGAAAACTCACTCGGACCCCTGTGTATTTACCAACGAAAGTCAGAACATCACAATGGTAGTAGCCATCTATATAGACGATGGCTTGCTAGCTGCGAAGGACGACAAAACCGCAAATGAACTCCTTACAGCATTAAGCAGATAATTTGAAGTGACGTTGAGCAAGGCTGAATTTTTCTTAGACTTGAACAAAAATGGGAGAAAGAAAAAGACGCTCGCGAGAAGGCGATTTCTCACGCATGCTCACATACACGGTAGCCATTGCCAAGCGCGGTGATTCAAAACTCCCAATGAGAATACAGTATTGATTTAACACTCTTTTTAACAATTGTAAATTACCACCAAAATATCTGAGTCTCAATTAATTTATTCCCTGATCGAGTCTCGAACAAATAAATATATTGTAACGATATTCCGACCCGTTACAATATATATATTGTAATGTTGCGTTATCATATAGAGACTATCCGAGAAAGGTAAGGTAAGCGGGCTGGCGTAGCTCAGTTGGTCAGAGCAGTCGACCGGCAATCGAAAGGTCCCGGGTTTGAATCCCGGCCCAGAAGCGAACTGCATTTTTTTCGGATAGTTCTCCTGAGTTTTTTTCGGGAGATCACAATATATATATATATATATATATATATATATATATATATATATATATATATATATATATATATATATATATATATATATATATATATATATATATATATATAATTCCTCTCTCTCCATCCTCTCTACCCACACACCCCTTTGACAAGGCCATTAGCTCAATCAAAGAGAAAAATGGTTGACTCTGCAAAAATTATATTTAGCTAAAATTTAAAACAAATAAAATAGATAATAGAGAAATAAAATAGCTTTTGTGGATTCAACTAAATGTTTTATGAACAGATAAAACCGAATCACAGATTTATTAGGATCAAATAAAATATTCAGTTATTGGACAATATTAAATATATTTTGATTTTGATAAACGAATATATTGAACATAAATCATTCCAATAATGGAATGCAATAGGAAAAATTTGATTCCACGAAAAATCTAGTAAATTCAAATAAACAAAAATAAAATAGACGCGGTGAATTAATATCAAAATAATTTTTTTGTCAGTGACTTGAACGCGCGAAAATTTAAATTGGCGCGAAGTGAAATGATGTAATTTTCAAGCATTAGAAGCACACTTCAAAAGATTCATATATGACTTAGAGAGCATTTTTCAAATTCATTGATTATTATTTCGTTTTTTTTTCAATTTTTTTCTTTGTTGTCTAGCTTTTAATGAAGAAGGGTGACGGCATATATTTTTTTAAGAATTAAAAAAAATACACGTTTTGTCAAAGTCAGCCGCGGAACGTTCTACCGAACTGTTCACTCGTTTTCTCAATTTGAATATTCAGTATTATTACTCTCGTCGATTTTTAATTAATCCCAGCAATTATCAAAATTGTTTTCACACCGAAATATTACAAAACATCGAAACTTATCCATACTATAAAATGTCGATGCTACCAACGTTGCACGCTACATTGTGCTGTTGAGGCGAAGCTCAAACGGAAATACAGACAAACTGCTGTTTTACGATCAAGCATCGGCCGAACTCTGGAGCTACAAGCGATAGCCAACTACACCCGGGCGACGATTAGCCAGTGTTGTCTGAATCATGGTAGCCAACGGCGGGTGAACTGCAGTGCCTAACGTCGCCACGACGATCGAACGAGAGTTTCGACAACTCTGGGCCATAGTCGCGTTCCGATCGTTAGCTGCCGATGCATCGCCGCCTTACCGGCAAGCATTGGCTGTACTCTGGGTCTGCAAGCGTTGGCCAACCACACCCGGGCGACGATTAACCAGAGTCGGATGAAACGTCGTAGCCAGCGTTGCGCGAACTACCGGGCCCAACATCGACGCGATGATCGAACGAAAGCTTCGACAACTTTGGACCGTAGTCGCCTTCCGATCGTTGGCTGCCGTTTCGTTGTCGCTTAATAGCCAAGCATCGCTCGCACGTTTCGCCAACGCTGGGCCGTCATAGAAAGTCGATCGTTGGCAGCCGACGAGCTGCCGCAATACAGCCAAGCGTCGGCCGTACTCGGAACGTCTGCTACTCGCACATGGGGGGCTGTAATTGGCTGCTGAAGGAGCTAACAGAATACGGAGGAGTAATATTTTAATTTCTTTATGTTTTTCTTCGCCGATCTCGTTCTAATAAGTCGCAAACGGAAAATAATCGTTTAGTAGTGATTGACAGCTTTATTAAAACATTTGGTAGTTAATTTTTTCAATTACGCCGATCACAAAATCATCTACCCTTAGACGGAGGACATAGAGGGCTGTAATTGGCTGCTGAAGGATCTAACGGAATACAGAGCGGTGATATTTCAGTTTCATTATGTTCTTCTTCACCGATCTCGCTCTAATAAGTCTCACACAGAAGATAATCGTTTGATAGTGATTTGTAGCTTAATTAAAACGTTTAGTAGTTAATTCGATAATTACGCTAATCGAAAAACCATCTATGTTTGAAAGAGGTGATAGAGGGCCGTAGTTGGCTGCTGATGGATCTTACGGAATACGGAGCAGTGATAATTCTTTATGTTTTGCTTCACCGATCTCGTTCTAATAAGTCTCACACAGAAGATAATCGTTTGATAGTTATGGGTAGCTATATTAAAACGTTTAGTAGTTAATTCCATAATTACGCTAATCGAAAAACCATCTATGTTTGGAAGAGGTGATAGAGGGCTGTAGCTGGCTGCTGATGGATCCAACAGCATACGGAGCAGTGATATTTCTTTATGTTTTTCTTCTCCAATCTTGTTCAAATGGGTTTCAAACGGAAGATAATCATTTGGTAGTGATTGGTAGGTTGATTAAAACTCTTGGTAGTTAATTACGTCAATACGACGATCGAAAAACCATCGACATTTGGAGGCAGGTGGTAGAGGGCTGTAGATGGCTGCTGATGGATCCATCGGAATACGAAGTAGTGATATTTAGATTTTTTTGTCTTTTTTCACCGATCTCGTTCCAATAAGTCCAATAAGTTGGCTAGCGACGGACAATAAGAGGCTCCCTTTCTTCTGTGAAATGTGAATGTGATTACACTCTTCACCGCTGCTGTAAACGTTGAGTACGCGAGAAGAATGAGAAAGTAACGGCAAAGAGGGCGGAAAGAACCCGGTTTCTTCCCCCTTCCAACCTTCAACCGTGATTAATCTTTTTGCTTAGCATGCAACTCCCGATCATAGTTTAAAATCTAGATCAGGTTTGACTTATTTGGCTGTTTGATTTATATAATTTTTTTATTGGCTTTTTCCAGCCGTACAGGGTCTTCCCCTTTTTACGAGCCCCACAATTCGCCTCAACGTCGTTCTACCTTCGATTCCACATCGCTTCTCTGCCACCCATTCCACTACCCCTATATCCCCTCCACAACCGCCCACTAGCTCCATTCCACCCCACCTTGCGGCCGCAGCCGACTTCCCCCTCTGTATCGTATCCACCGTGACATATCTGCCATGGGCATAGGGAAACTGCGGAAAAGCTAAACCGATAAAGCCGGTCCCAAGTTCACCTCGCAGTCACGGAACTAGTTGTCTTTCGCCGAGAAATGTCGACGAAAAACATTTCTCGACGAAAGTGACGCGACGGGGATTCGAACCCGGGGCCTCCCGATCCGCTGGCCAGCACGCTACCACTCGACCAACACAGTGGGTTCTGTTTGATTTATTTAATATCACGGGAACAGCGTTGCTATCGTACTACGCCGTTCTGCGGCGTGATGATGCATCTTTATCGCATGTACTAAACACAAGATGATATTCAGATTGCGACTTATTAGTAGATAATTGATGAATCAATCATTTGAAACAAATCGAAATATTGTCCGATGCGTCGGGCCAGCGGAATAATGAAATTGGTGAATAGAACATAAAAAACTGCAATGGCACTGTTCTGAATTCCGTTGGATCCATCACCGACCAATATGCCTATCAATCACCACCAAACGATTATCTTTAATTTAAGACTATTGGAACGAAATCGGTGATCAAAAACATAAACAAATTAAAATATCATTGTTCCGTATTCCGTTACATCCCTCAGCAGCCAACTGCAGCCCTCTATCGCCTGCGTCTATCCGTAGATGGTTTTTCGATCGGCGTAATTGAGGAATTAACTACCATACGTTTTAATTAAGCTACCAATTATTACCAAACGATTATCTTCCGTACGAGACTTATTAGAACGAGATCAACGAAGAATAACATAAAAAAATTAAAATATCACGGCTCCGTATTCCGTTAGATCCTTCAGCAGCCAATTACAGCCCTCTATCGCCTGTGTCTAAGGGTCGATGATTTTTCGATCGGCGTAATTAAGGAATGAACTACCAAATGTTGTAATTAAGCTACCAATCACTACCAAACGATTATCTTTCGTTTGAGATTTATTAGAACGAGATCGGTGAAGAAAACCGTGAAGAAATTGAAACATTACTGCTCCGTATTCCGTTGGATCCATCAGCAGCCAACTACAGCCCTCTATCACCTGCATCTAACCGTAGATGGTTTTCCGATCGGCGTAATCGAGGAATTGACTGCCAAACGTTTTAATTAAGCTACCAATCACTACTAAACGATTATCTTTCGGATGAGACTTATTAGAACGAAATCGGTCAAAAAACATTAAGGAATTCTCATATCACTGCTCCGTATTCCATTGGATCCACCAACAGCAGCGGCGGCCTAAGAGGGGGGTGGAGGGGGCGGTCCGCCCCGGGCCTCTGGTCCTGGGGGGCCTCCAAATCTTGAGAAGTCATTTTTTAGTCAAATTCCAACCAGGGCCGAAATATATTCAGTAAGGGGCAGTTTGGAGTTGGAGGTAGTTGGAGTAGGAGGTACGTATGCAAAAGGTAGTTGGAGTAGGAGGTACGTATGCAGGAGGTAGTTGGAGTTGGAGGTATGTATGCAAAATCTAAACATAGGTAGGTAGGTACTAATTCACCTGTTATCAAGGGGCCTATTACGGATCGGTCGGGTGAAAATGTCAGATCACTAGCAACTTCCGGCTAGTGATCTCACATTTTCACAACACCGTAGAAGGGGTATACTAGCACGCCTATCAAACCCAGCCCAAAACGAAAGACGTGCGCATCGCCAAAAACAACCTCTTCACTCGCATAAGCAACAAGTTTAAATAGAATCTGAGTTTGCAACATGAATGTTACCGAAAAACAAAAACAAATGTTATTACATTTTATGAAAAAAGACAGAGATTTAGCACGCGGCAGATTGCGACACAGCCATTCAAATAAAAAAATACTGGTAATTTTTGTATCATATTACAACATAAAACGGTTCTTAGAATGCAGTGATAGAATTATTGTTTTATGTTAACAAATCGAACTATTATGCAATATATTCTTATTCCGTTATACTGAAGGGATCCAAGGCATCGCACAGTGATCGTCGTATACGAAGCATTCGATTTTTCCGATTTCGCAAAACCACAATAATCGGCAAATTATTCATCATTATCGGATGACGTTACTTAACTCGCTACGATTTCAACTTTAAGTTGCTGAATTTTATTAATGATTCGGTGTCGAGATGCTACCGTCTCTGGATCAGCTATTTCATTGTAACTTGTGTTATGTGTTAACTTTGGACGTGTCGTCGCTGCGCTACGATGACGCTCACGCATGCGCATTTCGATTTTCGACATGACATTTCATGTCGAGTAAGCTTACGTGAATAATCCGCATTTTCACTTGTTGAAGAGAACCGTAAAAGGGTGAGCTGCTCACTTTTGTCATTTTCACCCGAACGGAGAACCGTAATAGCCCCCCAGGTCATGATAGAAATTGTCAATATAGCATAAAGCTCTACCTACTTATAGCCAGCGCCATAAAAATGGTGCGCCCAGGGCGATGGGCCACGCTCACGCTATGGTGGCTTTGGCGCGAAACATAAATACTAGATCCGAACAATAGAGAAATTTCGTAATAACATGACATACATACGTACTAAAGAAATTACATCCATACGTACTAAAGAATAACAATAGGGGAAATCAACCAATCTGAACCTTACTGTCGTAAAATTACATTACAACTTGTAACTTTTTAGAAGCCAAAATAAATATAGTAGCCGCCGCTGTTGCCAACTTGTTTTGTTATACCCACCATAAGCGGTTCTGCGAACCACCAGATAACCTTTAATATCGCTTGGTGTTACCGCTTACAGTCTAGTAAGCAAGCAACTACATCTGATGCACTTACATAACAAAATTATGAAGTATTTCAAAACATACTTTTTCAAGCAAATTAAAGTCGATTCAATTACTATCTATATTCATTCAAATCTATATACAGCCAAAACATTATTCAGGGAATCCCCATGGCGCTGGTAGGTATTTACAAGATCGTCGTGTTGCCTACACCATAAATGTTGACACACTTTGTGTGTCATAGCAAAATATAATGTATCATAAATTTGTTTACACGTTAGTGGTTGAATATCTTGCTCACAAAACCACTTGCTTACAAAAACCACCAGCCACTAAAAACAAATTTATCCACTAAATGTCATGTGTCACAAAAATGTCACATAAGGGATGTCTAAACCACCAGTTTACGTGAAAAATCCACTGAGTTGTCAACACTGTTAGCCGCTGCGGGACTTTCCTGACCCACGGTCTTATATACAGGTCTGGAAACGAAGCCACATTTCAATGATGCCGTGACACCGTTACAAGATCCACTTTTTATTCCGCTCGCCGCCACATGCGTCGCTCCTATCGGTGGCTCCTATCCCCCCACCCACGGTCTTCTGTGATCTCACCGTACTTATAATTTCCGTGTTCTCATGTGAACGATAATCGCGGTCCGTGTGTCATTTTATGCTCTTAAGGCATTTCTTTCACGAACTCGAATATTTAACAATTAATTGATTTTCGTCTATAATCGAGTAAAATATATCCCCGTACACGGGTAAATTTGAAAGCCAATTTACCGAACTTTTAACGAAAAATGACAACTCTAAAAAAGGTCTCATTTATATGGCGCTTTATGGAGATAACGCGCTGGCCACATTTCTATGTAATAATTTAAACACTGAATAACTGTAGATGCCAGATATAAACTGCTCACACGTGTAAAATATTATACAGATTTCATAGCGACAATAAAAACAGCCGGTCACCGAATGTTTAGAGAAAATATTCAGAATTAAACCTAGAAAAATGTGACTAGCAGACGAGTTTTCGTAGCTGCGACTTTTCAGAGAATGGGTCTATCAATCAGTTTAGTCTTCAGTACGCGTATTATTTGTTCATTTGGTTTTTTATTCGTATCCTCATCAAATATTCGGGGGCAAGGTCGACGGCGCATGCGCCTCGATCTGGAAAGTGGGAGAGACAGACAGAAGATATTCTGTCCATGTCACACATGTACCCGTTAACTGCAATGCCACGTAGTGGCGAAACATGAAAAGAAAAGTAGCTCGCCTTAGCGCGCCTAACATATCGTGGTCGTTTCCAAACCTGTATCAAACCTTTATTATTATTAGATGTGACTTCAGTGAATCTTCGCACTGTTTATCACTTATAATCCAATACTTCTTGATCATTTGTTGTCTCGGTCGCATCATACGAGAGAAGTTTTTCTAAACAGAAATTTATTTTAAAAATTCATCGATCTATGATGAACCAAGAACGCCTAGTCAATCTGTCTATTCTATCAATTAAAAGGAAAGTTTCAAGGGAAATAGATTTCAACGACGTTATTGAGAAGTTCAGTTAAATGAAAGCACGAAAACATGTAAAATAGTTACAAAGCAAAAGCTTTGTTTTTAAACATGTAAGTACAGTAAAAGTTACTTTCTTATTATAGCCTTTATTATTTCTTTGCACTCTACCTACTAGGTGCTGTGTTGAATGCTGATCCGTATTCTAACTTTTTTACCCATATCATAAGTAGGGCGTATAGTAAAACTACATATCATCAATAATACATCCATTTTTTAGCAGACCAGGGGCCTCATTTATATGCCACCCCGGGCCTCCGACGGGCGTAGTCCGCCACTGACCAACAGCCAACTACAGCCCGATATCCCTTCATCTAAAGATAAATGGTTTTTTGATCGGCGTAATTACGGAATTAACTACCAAACGTTATATTAAGCTACCAATCACTACCAAACGAGTAACTTCAGTTTGAGACTTATTGGAACGAGATCGGCGAAGAAAAATATAATGAAATTCAAATATCACTGCTCCGTTTTCCGTTAGATCCTTCAGCAGCCAATTACAGCCCTCTATCGTGTGTGTCTACGGGTTGATGATTTTTCGATCGGCGTAAATAAGGAATTAACTACCAATCGTTGTAATTGAGCTACCAATCACTACCAAACGATTATCTTCCGTTTGAGACTTATGGGAACGAGATCGGCGAAGAAAAACATGAAGAAATTGACATATCACTGCTCCGTATTCCGTTAGATCCTTCAGCAGCCAACTACAGCCCTCTATCGCCGGCGTCTAACCGTAAATGGTTTTCTCGATCGGCGTAATTGAGGAATTATCTACCAAACGTTTTAATTGAGCTACCAATCACTACCAAACGATTATCTTCCGTATGAGACTTATTGGAACGAGATCGGTGAAAAACAAACATAAAGAAATAGATATTTCATTGCTCCGTATTCCGTTGGATACATGAGCAGCCAACTATAGCCCTCTATCCCTTTATCTAAACATAAATGCTTTTTCGATTGGCGTAATTAAGGAATTAACAACCAAACGTTATAATTAAAATACCAATCAATACCAAACGATTATCTTCCGTATGAGACTTATTGGAACGAGATCGGTGACGAAAAACATGAAGAAATTGAAATATCACTGCTCCGTATTCCGTTAGATCCTTCAGCAGCCAATTACAGCCCTCTATGGCCTGCGTCTTAGGGTAGATGATTTTTTTATCTGCGTAATTGAGGAATTAACTACCAAATGTTTTAATTAAGCTACCAATTACTATCAATTACTACCAAACGATTATCTTCCGTATGAGACTTATTAGAACGAGGTCGGTGAAGAAAAACATAATGAAATTGTAATATTACTGCTCCGTATTCCATTAGATCCTTCAGCAGCTGGCGACAACCCTATATCGCCTTTGTTTAAGGGTAGATGATTTTTTGATCGTCGTAATCGAGGAATTAATTACTAAATGTTTTAATTAAGCTACTAATCACTACCAAATGATTATCTTTCGTTTGAGACTTATCGGAACGATATCGACGAAGAAAAACATAAATAAATTGAAACATCACTGTGCCGTATTCCGTTGGATCTATAAACCACCAATTACGGCCCTCCATCGTATGCGCCTAGACGTAGATTGTTTTTCAACCGCAATAACTAATGAATTAACTACCAAACGCTGGGATTTGCATATTTGTGACCACCAAACGATTCTGCATCGATTCGGCGTGGCATTTTATGGATTGCGTGATAAATAAAAAACGGTCCGGCTAACTTCATCGATCTTCTGTGACTTCCTGTTGAGTTCCTTTGATTTGATTCTTTATTAGTAATAAGTTTGCGCACACTTCAATTGAAGAATTATTTCCAAATGATGTAACGAATGAAAAAAATGTTGCCCCCTGTCACCATCAGTCATACATGGCTCGCGTCATGTGCGTCGTTTTTATTTTCAATCGCTGCCACGTGTGGCGCAAGTAGTCACCTGCTCGATAACTATATGTGTGACAAATAACCTGGGAACCGTCCGAACCCACCAAACAATGGAGAAAATGTTTATTATAATCATTATTGTAATATGATTATTTCCATCGTTCAAAATGATGTAACTCGAAATGTATTTGTTTTTTGGCAGTTAGAGACCGGGAAGTAAGTGTATGCGTGCGTGTCGGTTTCTCAACAAGCATGAAAATTTCAAGAAATAAATCGATGTATATAAATATGAGGAAAAATATATTAATTTTCCTTGAATAATTTTTAAATTCAAAATATCAACATTTAATGTACATTTTAATAAAATGACCGGTTTTTTCTTTATAATACATACATGAACCTTGAATATTTTTCACGTGGTACAAAATTTCGATTTTTTTTTGCCGTTTTATTTTCTGTCAACACATTTTCTGACTGTAGCTGTTCTGTCGTGGTCCACGGAAATATCGACGGGACACTCCCTTGTTTTAAGTGAGGGATTTTGTATTTCCCCTGAAATTTTTGTCATAATTCAAATGTAAGAGGAAAACAATTTAAATTCGGGTTACGACAAAAAAAATGATCGAACTCACTATTCCAAGCACTTTTCCATCAGGACTTAGAAAGTAGCGGACCCAAATTATTTCGGTTTTCTGGAAATGCTTCTCGCAAACTGCTTTTTCACGTTTCACACAGCTGCTCTTTCGCCGCACAGCTATTTCACAAATTCTCACTTTGCGGGTTCTTGGGAATTGTGAAAAAATGCACCTTTTCTGGGTTTGATTTGTACCCTGAGGTACAACCAGGGACGATGCATATCGGTATGATTTATCTCAAACCAATTGCCGCTCTTCGTCGTTTGATAATTATAACCTACACACAATACAGAAGGTATGTCATGGTAAACAAAAAATACACTTCACAGATCGCGGACTGATTTTTTGACATTTAAAATGTTCTAAAAATTGTAGTGTACTCACAAGCCACAAGTCACAACACAACCGTAAAACGCGTAAAACTCCAAATACTCCGAAAATGTTATTATTATGTCGAGCATGGACCGCGCATGCGTAAAAGAAATCGAGCAGGCGACTACTGGCGCCACGAAGTGGACGGTAGCGCAATCAAACATCCCGGACAACACGCGAGTAATTTATTGCCATAGCAATACTACCCAGTGTCAGGGGGCTGGTCATAACCGAACCAAGAACGGATATCCGGCGTCTTGATTAGAGGACTGCGATTGGTCACTGAAGGTCCAACCAAAGAACAGATATTACATGGAACACCAGGGCCCGTGTTAATATTTGGCAGAAAAAATGTAGTTAGTATTTCCGCGGGTTGACTGCGCGGCGATGTATCGGTGTGCCACACTCAATAATAAAGATTGAAGACACGCCTCTTGCGGTTGTCTCTCTCTCTCTCTCTCTCTCTCTCTCTCTCTCTCTCTCTCCCGCGGGTAATTATTCGGAAAGTGACCCCCACCAGGGAGGGGAGTGGGAGGTGAGCCGATTTATAGATTTTGACCCCCTAAATACGATGGTGGAGAGAAATCGCGGCGGTCACCCCCTATAAAAAGTTATGGGGTGTTGAAGTTCAAAATTTATTACTTACTTTTTCAATTTTCGTTCTCCGGAGTATCATCCGTTGCCAGTGGAAACATATTTTTAATCGCCTCAAAAAATGCCGAAATCCGTCCCGTGTATGCGTGGTTTCGTTTGAAAAGAAATTCAGCAACATACGCAGGCCAAAACTTCTTCCGCCGCCCGTACTTTGGTATTGCTCCGCGCAGATCCCTCCACAACCGCTCAATATTTTGAGTGTGAGCCTTTGTCTCTGGATCAACGAAATTCATCGCATGATTCACCGTGAGATGAATGAAATTTTCATGGCTCAAGCAATATATGCACGCCAGCAATCTGAATAAATTGTGGTTCCCTCAATGATATGTTCTTTTATTGCGGCCAAGAGCGTGTCTGCATCGCGGGTTTCCATAACTTTTTCCATAGGATCCTTTTCCACGTCCTCAGTAATCGTATACATATTATAATCATGTACACGTATACTTACCGCACTTGTTGATACATTTTCGTACCGTGGTCGAGTTCTAGAAACGAAAACATCGAACACAACACTCGTAGTCCTTACCTACATGTGTACGTGTACATATGCGAATCGTAGAAGGTATGTGTATTATTTCTCAAAACCCCATAACTTTTTATAGGGAGGTGACCGCCGCGATTTTTCTCCACCATCGTGTTCAGAAGATCAAAATTTATAAACCTTCCACCCTCCTCCGGGGTGGGGGTACGTGTACATATGCGAATCGTAGGAGGTATGTCTAATATTTTTCAAACCCCCATAACTTTTTATAGGGAGGTGACCGCCGCGATTTCTCTCCACCATCGTGTTCAGGGGGTCAAAATCTATAAACCCCCCCACCTCCCATCCTCCTCTCGGGTGGGGGTCATTTTCCGAATAATTACCATTATATAGTAGCCGGCATACCGCCTTCGCAAACCGCGGGCCTCATCGACACGGAGAACTCGGATCAAGCATCAATTCGAACGACCGGAACCGTCATGATGCGAATAGGATTACCCCCACATAGGAAAAATCACCCAGCATGGATAGTCTGGAGGGAACTACAGGCTCTTCGACGACACATAATGGCGAGGCAACGTGTAGCGCATGCTAAGGGAGACTCGGACACCGGATTAGCAACCGGAGGTGACGACCCAATGGTCGACGACCTCGCGCTACGGTTAGCTACTACTTCCTTCGTGACGGAAGATAGGCCGTCAACGGTCCGACGACCATTGGTCGCAATACAAAGAACACCGCTACAACATCCCAACCATCATCCTGACAGACCAGATCAAGCAGAGCCCACAGGGCTGCAACAAGAAACACGGTCGCCTGTAAACAAAACGGAAAGCCACTATTTACCGACAGCACCGGCACACCCACCCCCATCGATGTCGAGCCGGAACGACCCAGAGTTGAAAGCCCTGACTCAAGAAGCTCTTCGACGCAGTCTGGAACAGGAAAGAGTTGACATTGATCATCAGGGGTCAATATCAGCTCATCCATTATCCGTAACACCAGGGAGACAAGAACCGAGCTTGAGGCAGCAAATTCACGAGGCCCAACAAAACATCGGGGTCGTTGCCGAACAGGCACGACTACTCGCCAAATGTAACCAAATGGCACGGAGACGAATAGGTATACGACAACCTCAAATACGCCAAACATTCTCGCAACCGGAGTGGCAGGAAGAAATGGACCATCTGCCCTCACGCCAAGGAAGACCGCAAGTACCCAATCCGAATGGATCTTATCCGGGAGCATATCGGAGCACAGATATCGTAGAACCTGAAGAGGGACAAAAGGCCATCGACGCTCTCAGACTCGTCCCTAGTATCATCACAGGACAAAGCACCGATAACTACAAGCTCTGGTCAGAACACACTGCCCTTGCCGATAAATACTGCAAACCACCGGAGCGACAGTTCTTCTTTTATTTAGTGAAATCACAAAAAATAGGAGGACCCTTCCTGATACGCAAAGCAACCGCGAGTACACAACATATGCACGACCTCCTCTCCACTATCAAAAGGATACAACTTGCAGGAGCACACAGTTCAAACCTCCTGGCAGAACTCGCCACCATTAGACAAAATGGGAGAGATATCACGGATTTCATCCAGATGTTTAATCAAAAATACGACACCGCTCTCATCCGCTCCGATTCAAACGCGATTACCTCGAAACATAGTTTCCAAAGTCGATGCCAGATGTATCTCGAAAACGGCTTTTCCGATTTTGTCCAAATTTGGATACAATATTCCTCGATAGTTTTTCTCGTTCGCCACGTAGAGGTTTTTCATTTGATTGAACCATTGCTTTTTTATGCAATGTTTATGCAATCCAAAATCGTCGAAAATTGCGAACGAAAAACCAATGTTAAATTAAAACGGTCGCAATTCCTTCAAAAATGAAAATTTCAAAAAAATCCTACGTGACGAACGAGAAAAACTATCGAAGAATATTGTATTCAAATTGGGACAAAATCGGACAAGCCGTTTTCGAAATATATCTGGCACCGACTTTGAAAACTATGGTTCAAGATAATCGCGTTTGAATCGCTTCCAGTCAACAAGTTTATTTTTAAAATTCTAAACATACCTCAATGTACACATTTTCCAATTAAAAAAAAAACCCGGATCCAATCGAAACATTAGTTTTGGAGATAAAAATTCCCGAAGTTTGCCTGTTTTTCTCGCCGTTCACTCAGGTACCTCCCCTTAATTGGTGGCATTAGCGGTCACTTTAAATCTAACGTCTGCAACAATATGAAGAGGGCGCGGGAATTTACTTCTTCCATTGAGGATGAACTAGGGTTTTCATCGATGTTTAAGTTTTCAGCTCTAAATACTCCGATCAGCGGAACGATTCGATTTTTTCGTGGCTTTCGCCTGTTATCGTTATGGCGACGTTATTTATTTTATTCGAATGGACAATTATTAGAACGGAAAATCATTCCAAATATATCAATAGATTTTTATTCATGTAAGATATTCGAAACACCGGCGCAACATACATATATATGCATGCCTGTCACGCGACTACGAGCGTCACGGTGCGGCTAGGACATTTTGCGAACAGCACTTATCTACCAGCAGAGATTAGTAGGGAGATGTACAACGCTCCCCTTTTCGGCGTGCCTCAGAAAGGGCGCTAAATCGCGGCGGCGAGTTCGGGAATATGATTTTGTGTGCATCGCCTCAGTCGAGGTTGCAGATTCCCTTGTAGCCGCGCGAGTCGTGAGCACCGCTCAAGTCGATATCGCAGTCAGCGTGCACACGAATGGGTAGCTCGGTGGGGGAAAGTCTCTGACCCTCGCTCACTCGACAAGCGAACGGAGCGAGGTTTTCCGTCCGATCGAGCTCGACATATGTGTGGCCGTACTGCGGATTGGAATATGCATTAAATGAATTTCAAAGAGAAAAACATGTACCGAGAAAATTGTGTTCTCTCGGTTGGCCGTTTATGCCGAGAATGCGGGTTAAAAAAATTAACGACGAACTGCGTTGAAAAATAAAACGCCGAAACGACCGTGGAAGGTTCAAAAAGAAATCTTGAGCCTTTGCCGCGGTCGTTACGGCGTTTTTTTTTCAACAGTAAACATTATGAATAAGTGTGTATCATAAATATTTTCCTATCCTCAATGAGTGTCGTGGCTCAGTTGGCAGCGTGACGGATTGACGATGCTTGCAGTCCAGGTTCGATCCTTGGGTAATCGACTTTTTTAATCTATTTTTTTTCGTCATTTTATATTCAAAAAATCGAAAATATTCAAATTAATTAGTTCGTAAGAGTAAAGAGTAAGTTCGTAAGAGAGTAAGTAAGAGAGTAAGAAAGTAATGCCTGGACATGTGAACTTACTCTCGCATGTCCAGGCATTATTTATGATATTTAATTCATATATGTTTAATTTTAAAAAAGACATTGGCTACCGGGGATCGAACCCGCATCTTCTGCTCACCATAATTTTTTTAATTGTCGAGAAAAAAACCGCTACGCTACATTGTAGCGACACTACTCACGAATGAGATGATTTTTTTGCAGATGTGACATGATCGGGTAACAGCTGGGACAACGACCCCGCGTATCGTGCGGAGGGCCCCCGCGGCAGGGTGCATAACGGCGCCATTTTTTAATATTTTGAATGGAAATTTATTAACGTTATTCGTAAAGCTCTTTCTGACGTTGTGTAAAAAAATAAAAATATTCCGGCCCATACTTTCGAGTTTATTATTATTTTTTTTTTAATATACCCATTTTTCGATCGGCCAAAGTGGCCAGACACCTTAAAGTCTTTAAGACGGGATATACATTTACAACGATCAAAAAATCAATTTCTTTTCTTTAAGGGATAATACCACTCTAGGAATTTGGAAAAATCGTTTTCAATTGTCTTCAATAATACAAAAAGTCACAAAAAGAATATGCAATTGGTATGCAGCGAATTTTTTTTTAAGGTTGGATGAGTGTGTATACGTAAGGCAGGTTTGCAGTCACAAGAGCCTCGCGGTTGATATATCAGCGTGCGGGCTCTGAGTGCAGACGACGCGGGTTCAATCCCCGGTAGCCAAAGTCTTTTTTTTAATTAAACATATATGAATTAAATATCATAAATAATGCCCGGACAGGCGAGAATAGTTAAAGCGAGAGTAAGTTCGAAATTTTTTGAATATAAAATGAAGAAAAGAAAATAGATTTAAAAAAGTCGATTAACCAGGGATCGAACCCGGACCGCAAGCATCGTCAATCCGTCACGCTGCCAACTCAGCTACGACGCTTATTGAGGATATGAAAACATTTATGATACACCCTTATTCATAATGTTTACTGTTGAAAAAAACGCCGTTTTGCCGCGCTTTCACCGCGGCAAAGGCTCAAGATTTCTTTGATTTTCAAAGTCGTTGATTTTTTTAACCCGCATTCTCGGCATAAACGGCCAACCGAGAGAAAACAATTTTCTCGATACATGTTTTTCTCTTTGAAATTCATTTAATGCATATTCCAATCCGCAGTACGGCCACACATATGTCGAGCTCGATCGGACGGAAAACCTCGCTCCAGTGCAGCCAGATCGCGCGTAAAAGTTGCCCCCTCTCTAGTCTCTTACGCGCCCATCGCACACAATCATAGTCGCGCGTGTCCGAAAGCGAGCGACGCTCTGACACACCTTCGGAAAGAGCCGAGCACGGTCGAAGTGTCACGACCGCGCCTTCGGCTGCTACCTACGACGCAGGAAAAATTTTTGGGCAACGGCAAGAACAAGGCAAAGCTTATTGATATTTTGAAAAAAGCTTTGCAAGATTCTGGTGTCGTTGTTCAGCAGGCACCGGCAGGAGCCGATTCTTTCATCGTAGGAACGGCAATTCAAGAAGCCTCAAATCACGACGAAGTTACGATCATCGGCGAGGACATCGATCTCCTCGTGATACTAACTGCCTTAGGGTATCATTTGAAAAACATTTTCTTCAAGAAACCCGGCAGAAGACGGACTACGGAACAATTATACTCACCGACAAGTTTCAAATATGAAGAGTCTGTAGCAAAACATATTTTGTTCTTACATGCCTTCAGCGGATGCGATACTACGTCTTCAATATTCAACGTAGGAAAATTGAAATTCATCGAGACTCTCAAGAACAATTACGAGGAAGAATCGAACGACGAAAACTTGGCCGAGCCATCGGCTAAACGTTCCAAACAGACGTAATTGAAATTTCGAAAGACTTTTGAAAGTGTACTGAAAAGAAAATAAAATTCATTTTTTCAATTGTAAAAATTATACTGTTCGATAAACTGATTATTTACACCCCTCTTTTCCTTTACCGTGAACGTGCGTCCCAAAAATATAAACTTTAGAAAAAATCGGAATCATAATTGTAGCAAATAACATTTTCAACACATCAAATTTACAACGCCAATCAGCAACAAAAAAACAGACAGAAAAAATAATGATACAACATCAATAATAAACGCGATAATAGAATACTTAGGTTCACCCCCGCTCTTCTCAGGTATAAATCGAAGAATATAGATCCTACGAAAAATTGTCGAGAATCAAAATTGTAGAAAATTTAATTTTAAACAACTTTGTTTATTACAATTTTTCGCGTAAAATTGAAAATAAACGAGTTATTCGATAACAAAAAATTCACCCCCTCTTTTCGGGTATAAATCGAAAAAAATCGATCCTATGAAAAAATTGATAAGAACCAAAATTGTAGGAAATTTAATTTTAAACAACTTTTGTAATAACTATTTTGCGTGTAAAATTTAAAATGAACAAGTTATTCAAGAAACAAAAAAAAACCCTTTAAATCAAGATGGCGGATGAAGTGAAAAGTCTGGTACCTCTACTTTTTGAATTTAGACTACCAGTGACCCCCCCCCCCCACGAATTCCGAAAGAAAATTGCTGCTATAATTTTTTGTAAATCTTTGCCCGTTTTTTGAACTAATTCGACTGGGCTATAAGCATTGAAATCATATAAAAGCCTCGCGCGTGCCGTCGGGTGACGTCACGCGCGAGTCGTGCTCAGATTGCTTTTTCCCTCGAAGCCTCCGTTTCGGCTTGATCACACATGAACGTGCTCAGCGTCCACGTCATGGAGACTAGAGTAAAGGAGCCCGAACGCAATGCTGGCGAAATGGTTGTGAAAGTGATGAATGATCCGCGGATTGTACCCGCCTGGCGGCGCTACCACTGCTGGCTCCGTCCGCGCGGTGATTTCGAATCGCAATTTCGTATATTTCTTCGATCCGCAATTTGTCGTATATTTCTTTCTTATTAGCGCGGTTTATAAAACTTAAGAGTAATATTGATATGCTTTTGTTTAAATTATGAAATGATAATATATCAGTAATTTTTTACTTGGAGGTGATCTATACTGTAATTGTTTTATTTGTATACGGTGACACGTACGATTACAGAGCCATAATGTGAATATTGCATACTGGATTTTCAAGAAAAATATTTTTTTCGTCGCTACAAAAAGAAATAATAAAATGTATAATTTACATCAAGCCTCAAATCAACCAACAAAACCGAATCTAAACCCCAGGCGGGGCAACAACGTAAATATTAGAAAACTACCTATTCTGGTGACGGAAGGGACATGCGGGGTAAGCGCAATATTTACCCATGGCGAAGTGAAATCAAAAAATAAATCCAATTGAATGTTATAGGTAATACATTATAACGAAATGGGAGCGAGGGGGATTTATATTAAAGGATTTGCATATTTAACCTAAAAAACGTTTTTTTTTAATCCAAGCACCATGCATTACATTTTTGCTGTATCAAAGGAATCTCTAACAGCATTAAAATTGATGGCAATTATAATTAAATTCGGCGAAGATAGCATGCAATAAAAGAAATACAAACGATTTGGCAAAATGAATCAACATGTAGTTGCACATGCCGATGTCAATATTTGTCAATATTTTCGCCAATTCGCGAATTAATTGCATAAACATAATATTAAGGTTCAGTTCTTACCTTTATTGGATCGTCTTTTTTTGTTTTGATTGTATAAATACTTTTAATACCGAAATATCACTCAACGATGCGTGACAGCGTAAACTGTATGTAACTGACATACATATAATACTCACATATATAGTAACTGACAGTAATACGTCACTGTATGTATGTCACAAACACTGCTAAGCCGGTCCTCACGCACCTATCCTATTCGGTACCAGGCGCTGGTATCGCTTGCGGATATTTTTCGAACTACAAGATCTTTCATCACTTGCGCGATCCACTTTTCGACGATTCCGCCATATGCGTTCGGGCTCCTTTACTCTAGTCTCCATGGTCCACGATTGGTGTAGCTGCCGAAGGCGCGGTCGGGAAACTTCGGCGCGCTCGGCTCTTTTCGAAGATGTCCGAGCGTCGCTCGCTCACGGACATGCGCTACTATGATTATGTGATAGGCGCGTAAGGGACTAGAGAGGGGGTAACTTTTGCGCGCGATCTGGCTGCACTGCATGCCCCAAGAAACATTTTCAATAATCTCTACTTTGCAGTTTCCGAAACGGTTTGCGTTGGTAAATAAAAAAAACACCTCTTTTCCGACCTTTAAGTGAAGGACTCTCGAGTAGGATAAACGAAAATAATTCACTAACTTTGTTTTATGTTTTCCAGCCTGGAAAGTATTTATTGTAATAATCCCAATTCTTTCATTTTTTCATTTTTTTTCAGGTTCCCGGCTCCAACGCCTGTTTCGCCCATTCTCGATGAATATATTTCGGTTCGAAATTATTTTCGCACACAACGTGTCTCGGCTCTAATTTCCCAACTCCCGGTATCGCGACCTCCATTTTTTTTTAATTGCGCCAAGTCTCTCGGCATCCGAAACACTGAGCGTTTCGATTTGCCACTCCGAGGGCCTGCTTTACACGTTGGCACAATACACCACTTAGTCATTTTTCAATATCACCGTTTTTAAAAGTTTACAAGTAGAGCACGTGTGGTCGCGTGAATCAGCGGTTATGTGTGGGTTTTGTTTACTTTTGAAATCTATTTCCGTCTCTCTCACACAGCCTGCATCACTCTATAGCAGCGTTCCTCGTGGTCACGAGTTAAAAAAGTCGGTGCTCAATAAGAGGCCATCCCCCACCACTGAAATTTTGAGCGAGTTTCAAGACCTGTGTGTAAGACCGTGGGCACGGTCTTACATACAGGTCCACGGTCTTACATACAGGTCTTGAAACTCGCTAAAAATTTCAGTGGTAGGGGATGGTCTCTTATTGAAGCACCGACTGTTTCAACTCGTGACCACGAGGATCGCTGCTATAGAGTGATGCAGGCTGTGTGAGAGAGACGGAAATAGATTTCAAAAGTAAACAAAACCCAAACATAACCGCTGATTCACGCGACCACACGCGACGTGCTCTACTTGTAAACTTGTAAAAATGGTGATATTGAAAAAAAATATATTTCTTTAAGGACAATAAAACCTGCAATTTATGGAAGGATTGAAATTATTTTTTTCGCGTTGGAGCCGGGAACCGGAAAAAAATGAAAAATTATTGGGATCGTTACAATAAATACTTTGCAGGCTGGAAAACATAAAAAAAGTTAGTGAATTATTTTCATTTATCCTACTCGAGAGTCCTTCGCTTAAAGGTCGGAAAAGAGGTGTTTTTTTTTAATTTACCAACGCAAACCGTTTCGGAAATTGCAAAGTAGAGATTATTAAAAATGTTTCTTGGGACATGCATTAAAATTTTTCGAAGAGGAAATAAAGAATTGCAAAAGAAGCACTGTTTCGTAAGTATTTGTTTCATTTTCAAGAAATACATCCTGCAAGTGTTTCTGTCTGGATTCCACTTCGGTCTGGAATAGTTGCCACTTATTTTCCGGTCAATTAAAACCACGCGTAAAGCCTATTTGTTTTATAAAAGCTAAAACATGTTTTTAAAAAACCGAGCGCACAGGGATCGAACCCCTGCAAGCAGCATTACGAAGCTTGCACCGAACCCCTCGACTAACACGAGCTCACATTGATACCTATATAAAAAACATTCATATTCATTGTACCCACTTGGATAACTATAGTCTTTTTGTTTTTTTTTTCACGTTTACGATAAAGTTACTTTTAATTGTATTTAGGTCCATCATGCATTTTTGACATTGAATATTAGAATTTGCCTTCACCAGCCAATTGTACAGCTAGGTTAGGTTCCTATGAGTGAACAATCGATTTCCATCTTTCTCGCACAGCCTGCATCACTCTATCGTAGCGACACTCGTGGTCACTAGGCGAAACGGCCGGTGCTTCAATCCGAGGACATACCCCCACCACCAGAGTTTCAAGACCTGTATGTAAGACCGTGTACAGGTCTGACAACGGCGGTAGTGGGGGTAGGCACCCTTAGCGGCTCTGTTATTTATTCCGATTTCTGCCGCTTGGTGCGTAACGGCAAGGGAAAGAACTGTTGCGACGAAGAGAGAAATAGCTCTTCTGTCTTTTTCCCTCCTGACCGCAGCGCAGGCGCCGTTTGCCCTAACTTAATACACCATACTGTCGTGTAATTTGCATAATATACGAAAACTATAAAAAGCGATAATACGACCATTTACATCCTTCTTTCTCCAATGTCTCACAATCCATCGTTCTTCGAAATGTTTTTCACACACGTACTGAGACTCTTTCAGTGCCAGAATAGCAACGAGCCATTTTTTGTATCATTCGACGTTACGGGGCAGTCAAAACCCGGAGCATTTTAGCTTAAAACTTTTGTACCCTGTTTTCCAATTGCGAACCGCGGAACTCTTAACCATTTCGCGTTTTTTTCGAAAAAGCTACCAAAAAAATTCACATTTATGCGTAAAAAGACAATGAAAAAAAATATCACCGTAAATCGCGTAGAACCTCGTGGTACGTGGTCGCAAATAAAGGTTATTGCGACAACCGCGCCAGAAAAACAAATATAAACACCATGGTCCAATTCACGGTTAAGAGACAAGGGGGAATGCACTTCCCCTCGCTAGTGGCGACGCGTAGCGGTGCCAAGTGAATCGAAAAGTGGAGCCGATAACCGTGCCGACCCCCATCACGAAAATTTGGCTTCGTTGCAAGACCTGTATGTAAGACCAGAGATTAGTAGGGCCAGGGAGGCTAGAGTGGGAGGAGTCCGATCTCTTATGGAGAGACTTGAAAAAAGTGGCTACAAAAATGTGGTCATACCGGGATGGCGCCACTATTGCTAAGACGTCGAGAAGTGAGCTGCGTGTGACAGAGACGGAACGAGTAAATAATGAGAAGTGAACTGTGCATAAGGCAGCATGATACTTGAGAAGTAGGCTGCGTGCGAGAGAGATGCAAAATGATATATAGCCAGATCGCGCGCAAAAGTTACCCCCTCTCTAGCCTCTTACGCGCCCATCACACAATCATAGTAGCGCGTGTTCGTGAGCGAGCGACGTTCGGACATCTTCGGAAAGAGCCGAACGCGCCGAAGTTTCCCGACCGCGCCTTCGGCAGCTGCACCAACACATGGACGCCGAGCTCGTTCATGTGCGGCCAAGCCGAAACGAAGGCTTCGAGGGAAAAAGCAATCTGAGCACGACTCGCGCGTGACGTCACTCGACGGAACGCGCGAGGCTTTTAGACGATTTCAATGCTTATTTAGCTCTTGATTCTCTGCGTTATCAATGTATACAAAAAAATATATCGGGCACCCTGATCGCTTTTTTTTTAGTTTATACGTTAATTTAAATATAACAATAAATCCAAATTACAACTTATTTATCTTCTAAAAAATTGTTTACACTCTACTCACACCCATCCTTATGCCAAATAAATTAAAATTCATAAAAGTAAGCGGAAATATATTTATATTCGTATTATTATATTAATTCTCATACTTTCATCAAGCGATAAAGCATTATCCCCAAAAACAAGCGAATCATTCATCTGGCCGCGAATCGTCAGCACCAGAAAGTGCATATTCTACAAGCGATGAGATGGTCCCGTTGGTAGCGTTCCTGGCTTCGGTCCGCAGGGGCGCGGGATCGTTCCCCGCGCTCAGTGCTTTTTTTAAAATTCTGATTACCATTAATTCTTATTTGATTAGTTATTTTTATTAGTTATCATTATTATTTTAATTAGTTATCTTTTAGTGTCGAAAAATTTATCGCGCACTCCGACCGCTTATTTGATTAGTTTGTACGTTAATTTTAATTTAATAATAAATCTAAATTACAACTTATTTATCGTCTAAAGAATTGTTTGCGCTTTACTCACACCCGTCCCTATGCGAAATAAATTGTAATTCATAAAAACTAAGCGAAAATATATTTATATTCGCATTATTATATTCATTCTCATATACTATCATCAAGCGATAACGCATTATCCCCAAAAACAAGCCACATCCATCCGGCCGCGAATCGTAACTTACGAGAATGAATATAATAATACGACTATAAATATATTTCCGCGCTAGCAATTTTGGCAACTGCAAAGTCAACCGAAATAATCAACGGTTGAATTTGGACAGCTTTACAACTATAAAGTCGACCGTAAAAAAAATCCTAATGGTTGATTCAACGGTTGTTTAACCGCGGCCATTTTGTTTTCGCTGGATGGTTGTCTCACTCCGTCGCACAATCTGCTGCGGATATTCCCCCCCCCCCCCCCCACCCCCCCAGTGTTTGATGACTCAATTCTCCGCAAATCATCAATTTAATTATCAAGACTGTATAATTTGATTAATCATTAAATATATTGCGTCGAGTCAACCATCCAATCAACCGCCGAGTTAACCATCGAGTTAACCATCCACAGAAAACGCAGGATGGTCGACTTTCAAAGATGAACAGTTGAGAAGCTGTCCAAATTCAACCGTTGAACTTTTACGTTGACTCAACTGTCTTGTACAACCGGTTGACCAAAATGACAGGGCGCTTACTTTTATGAATTACAATTTATTTGGCATAGGGACGGGTGTGAGTAAAGCGCAAACAATTTTTTAAAAGATACATAAGTTGTAATGTAGATTTATTATTACATTCAAATTAACGTACAAACTAATCAAATAAGCGGTCGGAGTGTGCGATAAATTTTTCGGCACTAAAAGATAACTAATAAAAATAATAATGATAACTTAATAAAAATAACTAATCAAACAAGAATTAATAGTGATAATAATTTTAAAAAAAGCACTGAGCGCGAGGAACGATCCTACGCTTCTGCGGACCGAAGCCAGGAACGCTACCAACGGGACCATCCCATCGCTTGTAGAATATACACTTTCTGGTACTGACGATTCGCGGCCGGATGGTTGATTGGCTTGCTTTTGGGGATAATGCTTTATCGTTTGATGAAACTATGAGAATTAATATAATAATACGAATATAAATATATTTCCGCTTACTTTTATTAATTATAATTTATTTGGCATAAGGACGGGTGTGAGTAAAGCGTAAACAATTTTTTAGAAGATAAATAAGTTGTAATTTGGATTCATAATTATATTTAAATTAACGTATAAACTAAAAAAATAAGCAATCAGGGTGCGCGATACATTTTTTTGTATACATTGATAACGCAGAGAATCAAGAGCTAAATAAGCATCGAAATCATCTAAAAATCACATTGCTTTTTCCCTTGAAGCCTTCGTTTCGGCTTGGCCGCACATGAACGAGCTGGGCGTCCATGTGTTGGTGTAGCTGCCGAAGGAGCGGTCGGGAAACTTCGGCGCGCTCGGCTCTTTCCGAAGATGTCCGAGCGTCGCTCGCTGACGAACACGCGCTACTATGATTGTGTGATGGGCGCGTAAGAGACCAGCGAGGGGGTAACTTTTGCGCGCGATCTCGCTGCACTGCTTGCTGGGATGCGTATTCGATCCTCTTCCATCTCTCTTACACGACATCGATACTCAGCTTCGTGCTCGAGGTTTTAGAGATAGTGGCGCCATCCCGGTCTGACCACATTTTTGTAGCCACTTTGAAATGCACAGATCGGCCTCCTCCCACTCTAGCCTCCATGAGTAGGGCGATGCGCAACGCTCCCCTTTTCGGCGTGCCTCGTAAATGGCGCTAAATCGCGGCGGCGAGTTCGGGAGTATGATTTCGTGATCATCGCCTCTGTCGAGGTTGCAGATTCCCTTGTAGTCGCGCGAGTCCGTGATCACCGCTCAAGTCGGTATCGCAGTGAGCGAGAACACGAGTGGGTAGCTCGGAGGGCGAAAAGTCTGTGCCCCTCGCCAATCGCGCTCGCTCGACAGGCGAACGGAGCGAGGTTTTCCGTCCGATCGAGCTCGACATATATGTGTGGCCGTACTGCGGATTGGAATATGCATTGAATGAATTTCAAAGTGAAAAACATGTATCGAGATCATTGTTTTCTCTCGGTTGCCCGTTTATGCCGAAAATCCTGGTTAAAAAAATTAACGACGAACCGCGTTGAAAAATAAAACGCCGAAACGACCGTGGAAGGTTCAAAAAGAAATCTTGAGCCTTTGCCGCGATCGTTTCGACATTTTTTTTTCAACAGTAAACATTATGGATAAGTGTATATCATAAATGTTTCTCTATCTGCAATGAGCGTTGTAACTGAGTTGGCAGCGTGGCGGATTAGCGATGCTTACAGTCCGGGTTCAATCCCCGGTGAATCAACTTTTTTTTTCTTCATTTTATATTCAGAAAATTTCGAACTTACTCTCGCTTTAGGTATTCTCGCCTGTTCAGGCATTATTTATGATATTTAATTCGTATATGCTTAATAAAGAAAACGAGAAATTGCTACTGCGGATCGAACCCGCGTCCAGTGCAACAAGATCGCGCGTAAAAGTTACCCCCTCTCTAGTCTCTTACGCGCCCGTCACCCAATCATGGTAGCACCAGTGCAGCCAGATCGCGCGTAAAAGTTACCCCCTCTCTAGTCTCTTACGCGCCCATCACGTGTCCGCGAGCGAGCGACGCTCGGACATCTTCGGCAAAAGCCGAGCGGGGTCGAAGTTTCCCGACCGCGCCTTCGGCAGCTACACCAACACATGGACGCTGCGCACGTTCATGTGCGGTTAAGCCGAAACGAAGGCTTCGAGGACAAAGCAATCTGAGCACGACCCGCGTGTGACGTCACCCGACGGCACGCGCGAGGCTTTTAGATTTCAATGCTTATTTAGCGCTTGATTCTCTGCGTTATTAATGTATACAAAAAAATGTATCGCGCATTCTGATCGCTTATTTTTTTAGTTTATACGTTAATTTAAATATAATAATAAATCGAAATTAGAACTTATTTATCTTCTAAAAAATTGTTTACGCTTTACTCAAACCCGTCCTTACCCCAAATAAATTATTATTCATAAAAGTAAGCGGAAATATATTTATATTCGTGTTATTATATTAATTCTCATACTTTCATCAAGCGATAAAGCATTATCCCCAAAAACAAGCCAATCATCCATCCGGCCGTGAATCGTAAGTACCAGAAAATGCACATATTCTACAAGCGATGAGATGGTCCCGTTGGTAGCGTTCTTGGCTTCGGTCCGCAAGGGCCCCTAGTGCAAATTTTTCTCCAAATTTTTCAAAATTTCTCATATTTTAGTCATATTTGAGATTTTCGGAGGAAAAATGATTTAAAACAGATTCAAGTACTGGTCTATTTCCCAAAAAACACATTTTTTTTACTGAAAATTCATGATTTCTCATTTTTTTTCCCTGGAAATTTATCGTTTTCCTATGACTTGAGGCTGCGGAGATATTCGGAGAAAAGTTAAAGATGAAAAGAAATGAGATTTTCGTAAAAAAAACTTATTATTATTATTATCATTATTTTCCGGAAATTTCCCTTTTTCCTATTACCTGAGTGAACCTGAGGCTGCGGAGATATTCGGAGAAAATTTGAAGATGACAAAAAATTAGATTAAAAAAAAACTTGTTATTATTTTTTCTGGAACTTTTTCTTTTTCCTATTGAGTGAACGGCTGCGGAGATATTCGAAGAAAAGTTATAGATGAAACAAAATGAGATTTTCGTAAAAAAACTTAATACAATTTTTATCCCTCATAATTCTAAGAAATAATGAATTTCCGAAGTTTTTGCAAACATTATTTTCCTTAAGGGGTAACGCCACTGTAACGGCCTGCCACGACGCGTTTTAGACAAATAATACTTGGGGTAATTATTACCCATACATTGAAGTATATTGCAAAAAAATTTATATGAAGATATTACAAAATGGCGAAACTGCAGCAAATTCTTCCGAGGCATGTTGAACTTAAGGTGCTCTGTGGCACGCAATATAACTTGTGCCAATTTTAATCTGGACAAAATATTTTTTTTTTAATTAAATTAGATGAGTGTAGCTAGTGAACCACGTAGGGGATTTCAGAAACATTGATTTTTGAGTAATTGCCGAGTATTTGACTAAAAATGTTCAATTTTTTTTAAGGCAGTTATTTGTTAATAAATATTGTTAAAATTAACGTATCAAAAATCCCGTACGTGGTTCAGTAGCTACACTCATGTAGACTTAATAAAACAAAATTCTTTTTTTAGATTAAAATTCGCACAGTTATACTGCGTGCCGCAGAGGTTCGACATGCTTCGGAAGAATTGCTACAGTGTCGCCATTTTGTAATATTTTCGGATAAAAATGTATAGCAATATATTTAAATATATGCTCAATAAATACCGCAAGTATTATTTGTTTATCACGTTTTCATCCGCCAAAAAAAAATATAAAAAAATACGCTTCCTGTAAGGCCGTTACAGTGGTGTTATCCCTTAAAGTCTTCATTTAATTTCCGAGATTTTCCCGTGATCATAATTAAAATGATGAAATATTCGAAAAAATTTGGAGAAATTCGGAGAAACTCGGGTGTTTGCGTGAAAATAATTGTCCGCAAAACTCCGACTCCTTCATATTTGTTCCAAGTCATAGGAAAATTCGGAAAAAATTTTCGAAAAAAATCGGAGTTTTGGAGAAAAAAAATTGCACTAGTGGCGCGGGTCGTTCCCCGCGCTGAGTGCTTTTTTTAAAATTATTATTACTATTAATTCTTATTTGATTAGTTATTTTCATTAGTTATCATTATTATTTTAATTAGTTATCTTTTAGTGTCGAAAAATTTATCGCGCACTCTGACCGCTTATTTTATTAATGTGTACGTTAATTTAAATATAATAATAAATCTAAATTACAACTTATTTATCTCCTAAACAATTGTTTGCGCTTTACTCACACCCGTCCCTATGCGAAATAAATTGTAATTCATAAAAGTAAGCGGAAATATATTTATATTCGTATTATTATATTCATTCTCATATACTTTCATCAAGCGACAAAAGCATTGTCATAATGCTTTAACGCTTGATGAAAGTATATGAGCGGAAATATATTACGGATCGATAAGGGATGTGGATTGGAGAAAATGGTGGGAAATGTAAAAAGGGGAAATCCCTGTACATGGAAGCTACAAATAGCGAAGCGTTCGCCGTAGCGGATACAATAAAAAAAAAAAATAATAATGATAACTATTAAAAATAATTAATCAAACAAGAATTAATAGTAATAATAATTTTAAAAAAAGCACAGAGCGCGCTGAACGATTCCGCGCCTCTGCGGACCGAAGCCAGGCACGCTACCAATGGGACCATCTCATCGCTTGTGGAATATGTGCACTTTCTGGTACTTACGATTCGCGGCCGGATACATTATGATAATGCTTTATCGCTTAATGAACGTATATGAGAATGAATACAATAATACGAATATAAATATATTTCCGCTTACTTTTATGAATTACAATTTATTTGGCATAGGGACGGGTGTGAGTAAAGCGCAAACAATTTTTTAGAAGATAAATAAGTTGTAGTTTAGGTTTATTATTATATTTAAATTAACGTACAAACTAATAAAAAATAAAATTAAAATAATAATGATAACTCATAAAAATATCTAATCAAATAAGAATTAATAGTAATAATAATTTTAAAAAAAGCACTGAGCGCAGGGAACGATCCCGCGCCCCTAGTGCAGTTTTTTCTGAGAAACTCCGATTTTTTCCGGAAACTTTTTCCGAATTTTTTTATGAATTGGAACAAATATTTTTACGCAAACATCTGAGTTTCTCCGAATTTCTCCGAATTTTTCCGAATATTTCATCATTTTAATTATGATCACAGTAAAATCTCGGAAATTAAATGAAGACTTTAAGGGATAACACCACTGTAACGGCCTTACAGGAAGCGTATTTTTTGATATTTTTTTTGGCGAAAGAAAATGTGATAAACAAATAATACTTGCGGTATTTATTGAACATATATTTAAGTATATTACTATAAATTTTTATTCGAAAATAGTACAAAATGGCGACACTGCAGCAATTCTTCCGAAGCATGTCGAACCTCTGCGGCACGCAGTATAACTGTGCCAATTTTAATCTAAAAAAAAGAATTTCGTTTTATCAAGTCTACATGAGTGTAGCTACTGAATCACGTAGGGGATTTTCGATAAGTTAATTTAAACAATATTTATTAACAAATAACTGTCTTAAGGTAGTACTAGCGGATTGACTAGTCAACAGAAAATCTATAAATTAGTGAATCTGGAAGAAGCAAAATATAATGTATTTGGGTATAATAATAAACATAGTACAGAAAATAATTATTTGAGAAGTGCATGTGATAACTGTTTGTATTATAGTTTGGTAAGTGAAGTAAAATCGCAATCAGATTTGACTTGAGTTGTCATAGGCCGCCATTTCATAATTCTGACAACATCCGTGGCAACGCTGTATTCAGGTGTTTTCGATGCATGTCAAGCATGTGTTTGTTTACCATATGTGTATCGTGTGTTGTAGTGTATGTGTAATGTGCATATTGTAACAAGCGAGATGGCAGATGCTGCTAGCGAACGCAAAAATGAGTCGTTTGAATCGATGATATCTGCTCGAAATGTCCCGTAACCTATATTTTTTATGGAACATACGTGACCGCGACAGTTTTCTTGTTATTCATCGCTTTTCGCATAGCTCTGATCTGACCGGGAACTATTATTATTTCCGTTCGAAAGTTCGATCCGCACGGATTCCCTATATGGTGCGGGTTAAATGAATTGATTTCGTGAATTAATTACTATTGTATTTAGCCGGTAAGGCCTGCAGAGTTTTCGCGGACGTCATTTTTTTATGTCTCTACTACAGCATACAAAAAATCAATTTTTTTTTTTAATGAGGAGGTTGGTGCACGTACTACCTTAAAAACAAATTGAACATTTTTAGTCACATACTCGGGAATTATTCAAAAATCAATATTTCTAAAATCCCCCACGTGGTTCACTAGCTACACTCATCTAGATTTAATTAAGAAAAAATTATTTTGTCCAGATTAAAATTGGCACAAGTTATACTGCGTGCCGCAGAGCAGCTTAATTTCAACATGCCTCGGAAGAATTTGTTGCAGTGTCGCCATTTTGTAATATTTTCCCATAACATTTTTTTGCAATATACTTCAATATGTGCTTAATAATTACCCCAAGTATTATTTGTCTAAAACCCTTCGTGGCAGGCCGTTACAGTGGTGTTACCCCTTAAGGAAAATATTGTTTGCAAACATTTCGGAAATTCATTATTTCTCAGAATTATGAGGAATCAAAAAATGTAAAAAGTTTTTTTTTACGAAAATCTCTTTTTTTTTAATTTAAAAATTTCTCCGAATATCTCCCGGCCGTTTACTCAGGTAATAGGAAAAAGGGGAATTTCCGGAAAAAAAAATAATAAGTTTTTTTACGAAAATCTCATTTCTTTTCATCTTTAACTTTTCTCCGAATATCTCCGCAGCCTCAGGTCATAGGAAAAAGAGAAATTTCCGGGAAAAAGAAATAAGAAATCATGAATTTTCCGTAAAAAAATGTATTTTTGGGAAATTTTTTTCTCCGGAAATCTCGAATATGACTAAAATATGAGAAATCATGAAAAATTTGGAGAAAAATTTGCACTAGGGGCCCCCGCGGACCGAAGCCAGGAACGCTACCAACGGGTCCATCTCATAGCTTGTAGAATATGTGCACTTTCTGGTACTTACGATTCGTGGCCGGATGGATAATTAGCTTGTTTTTGGGGATAATACTTTATCGCTTGATGAAAGTATGAGACTTACTATAATAATACGAATATAAATATATTTCCGCTTACTTTTATGAATTATAATTTATTGGGCATAAGGACGGGTGTGAGTAAAGCGTAAATGATTTTTTAGAAGATAAATAAGTTGTAATTTAGATTTACAGTAGAACCTCGATTATCCGAACCAATTCGGACCGAGACTAGTTCGGATAATCGAAACGTGGGTTTTTTGGAAGGAGATCATAAACACCACCTTTTTACATAAAAACAGTACATACATATATATTAAAATTAGACATACATATTAACGTTGAAATATATGTATATATATATGTATGTATGTGCGTGCGTGCGTGCGTGCGTGCGTGCGTGCGTGCGTGCGTGCGTGCGTGCGTGCGTGCGTGCGTGCGTGCGTGCGTGCGTGCGTGCGTGCGTGCGTGCGTGCGTGCGTGCGTGCGTGCGTGCGTGCGTGCGCGTGCGTGTGTGTGTGTGTGTGTGTGTGTGTGTGCGTGCGTGCGTGTGTGTGTGTGTGTATTTAAATACTTGAAAAAAGTCGAATGCCTTTTTTATATTAAAAAAAATAAAATCTACCATTTTTAATTGACGAACGGCTGTAACGCGTTTTTGAGCGGCTAAGTCTCGCAGCCGTTTGAGAAGGAGAAGTTGCGTTGGGTTGCTCATTGTTACTCACGGCGGTGGCAGCGAGCAACAATGTATCTTTCGTGCCAACGTTCGGATAATTCAGCGTTCGGATAAACTAAGTCATCGTTCGGATAATTGAGGGTTCGGATGATCGAGGTTCGGATAATCGAGGTTCTACTGTATTATTATATTTAAATTAACGTATAAACTAAAAAAATAAGCGATCAGAGTGCGCAATACATTTTTTTGTATACATTAATAACGCAGAGGATCAAGAGCTAAATAAGCATTGAAATAATCTAAAAGCCTCGCGCGTTCCGTCGGGTGACGTCACGCGCAAGTCGTGCTCAGATTGCTTTTTCCCTCGAAGCCTTCGTTTCGGCTTGGCCGCACATGAACGTGCGCAGCGTCCATGTGTTGGTGTAGCTGCCGAAGGCGCGGTCGGGAATCTTCGACCCCGCTCGGCTCTTGCCGAAGATGTCCGAACGTCGCTCGCTCACGGACACGCGCTACTATGATTGTGTGACGGGCGCGTAAGAGACTAGAGAGGGGGTAACTTTTACGCGCGATCTGGCAGCACTGGGTAGCGCGTCTCCATGAGCGAGCGACGCTCGGACATCTTCGGAAAGAGCCGAACATGGTCGAAGTTTCCTGACCGGGCCTTCGGCAGCTACACCAAACCATAGGCGCTGAGCACGTTCATGTGCAGCCAAGCCGAAACGAAGGCTTCGAGGGAAAAAGCAATCTGAGCAAGACTCGCGCGTGACTTCACCCGACGGCACGCGCGAGGCTTTTAGATTATTTCAATGCTTATTTAGCTCTTGATTCTCTGCGTTATTAACGTATACAAAAAATGTATCACGCACTCTGATCACTTATTTTTTTTAGTTTATACGTTAATTTAAATGTAATAATAAATCTAAATTACAACTTATTTATCTTATATGGAATTGTTTACGCTTTACTCACACCCGTCCTTATACCAAATAAATTATGATTCATAAAAGTAAACGGAAATATATTTATATTAGTATTATTATATTAATTCTCATACTTTCATCAAGCGATGAAGCATTATCCCCAAAAACAAGCCAATCATCCATCCGGCCGCGAATCGTAAGTACCAGAAAGTGCACATATTCTACAAGCGATGAGATGGTCCAGTTGGTAGCGTTTCTGGCTTCGGTCCGCAGGGGCCCGTAGTGCAAATTTTTCATAATTTCTCATATTTTAGTCACATTTGAGATTCTCGGAGAAAAAATGATTTAAAACAGATTCAAGTTCTGGTCTATTTCTCAAAAACACTCATTTTTTCACTGAAAATGCATGATTTCTCATTTTTTCCCCGGAAATTGCTCTTTTTCCTATGACCTGAGTGAACGGCTGCGGAGATATTCGGATAAAAGTTAAAGATGAAAAGAAATGAGATTTTTGTAAAAAAAACTGATTATTTTTTTTCCGGAAATTTTCCTATTACCTGAGTAAACGACTGCGAAGATATTCGGAGAAAATTTAAAGATGAAAAAAATGAGATTTTCGTAAAAAAAACTTGTTCTTATTTTTTTCCGGAACTTCTTCTTTTTCCTATTGAGTGAACGGCTGCGGAGACGTTCGGAGAAAAGTTATAGATGAAAAAAAATGAGATTTTCGTAAAAAAAACTTGTAACATTTTTTTATCCCTCATAATTCTGAGAAATAATGAATTTCCGAAATGTTTGCAAACATTATTTTCCTTAACGGGTAACACCACTGTAACGGCCTGCCACGAAGCGATTTAGACAAATAATACTAGGGGTAATTATTAAGCATATATTGAAGTATATTGCAAAAAAAAATTATGGGAAAATATAAAATGGCGACACTGCAGCAAATTCTTCCGAGGCATGTTGAACTTAAGGTGCTCTGCGGCACGCAGTATACTTTGTGCCACTTTTAATCTGGATAAAATAATCTTTTTTTAAATTACATCGTTAAATTAATTAAATTACATCGCGTTCCTGGCTTCGGTCCGCAGGGGCGCGGGATCGTCCCCCGCGCTGAGTGCTTTTTTTTAAATTATTTTTACTCTTAATTCTTATTTGATTAGTTATTGAATGAATATAATAATACGAATATAAATATATTTTCGCTCATATACTTTCATCAAGCGATAAAGCATCATGATAATGCTTTCTCGCTTGATGAAAGTATATGAGAATGAATATAATAAAACGAATATAAATAAATTTTCGCTTACTTTTATGAATTACAATTTATTTGGCATAGGGACGGGTGTGAGCAAAGCGCAAACAATTTTTTAGAAGATTAATAAGTTGTAATTTAGATTTATTATTATATTTAAATTAACATATAAACTAATAAAATAAGCGGTCAGAGTGCGCGATAAGTTTTTCGACACTAAGAGATAACTAATTAAAATAATAATGATAACTAATCAAATAAGAATTAATAGTAATAATAATTTTAAAAAAAGCACTGAGCGCGGGGAACGATCCCGCGCCCCTAGTGCAAATTTTGTTCCGAAAAACTCCGATTTTTTCCGGAAAATTTTTCCGAATTTTTCTATGAATTGGAACAAATATGAAGAATTCGGAGTTTTGCGGACAATTATTTTTACACAAACATCCGAGTTTCTCCGAATTTCTCCGAATATTTTATCATTTTAATTACGATCACGGGAAAATCTCGGAAATTATATGAAGACTGTAAGGGGTAACACCACTGTAACGGCGTTACAGGAAGCGTATTTTTTAATATTTTTTTTGGCGGAAGAAAATGTGATAAACAAATAATACTTGCGGTGTTTATTGAGCATATACTTAAGTATATTGCTAGAAATTTCTATCCGAAAATATTACAAAATGCCGACACTGCAGCAATTCTTCCGAAGCATGTCGAACCTCTGCGGCACGCAGTATAACTGCACCAATTTTAATCTAAAAAAAAGAATTTTGTTTTATTAAGTCTAAATGAACATTTTTAGTCAAATACGCGGCAATTACTCAAAAATCAATATTTCTAAAATCCTCTACGTGGTTCATTAGCTACACTCATCTAGATTGAATAAAAAAAAATTATTTTGTCCAGATTGAAATTGGCACAAGTTATACTACGTGCCGCAGTGCACCTTAAGTCCAACATGCCTCGGAAGAATTTGCTGCAGTGTCGCCATTTTGTAATATTTTCCCGTACATTTTTTTTGCAATATACTTCAATATATGCTTAATAATTACCCCAAGTATTATTTGTTTAAAATGTTTGCAAAAATGTCGGAAATTCATTATTTCTCAGAATTATGAGGGATAAAAAAATGTAATAAGTTTTTTTTATGAAAATCTCATTTTTTTTCATCTATAACTTTTCTCCGAATATATCCGCAGCCTTTCACTCAATAGGAAAAAGAAAGAGTTCCGAAAAAAAATAAGAATAAGTTTTTTTTACGAAAATCTCATTTTTTCTCATCTTTAAATTTTCTCCGAATATGTCCGCAGCCGTTCACTCAGGTAATAAGATAAAGAAAAATTTCCGGAAAAAAAATAATAATTAGTTTTTTTTACGAAAATCTCATTTATTTTCATCTTTAACTTCTCTCCGAATATCTCCGCAGCCGTTCACTCAGGTCATAGGAAAAAGAGAAATTTCCGGAAAAAAAATGATAAATCATGAATTTTCAGTGAAAAAAATGTGTTTTTGGGAAATAGACCAGAACTTGAATCTGTTTTAAATCATTTTTGCTCCGAAAATCTCAAATATGACTAAAATATGAGAAATTATGAAAAATTTGGAGAAAAATTTGCACCATGGGCCCCTGCGGACTGAAGTCAGGAACGCTACAAACGGGACCATCTCATCGCTTGTAGAATATGTGCACTTTCTGGTACTTACGATTCGCGGCCGGGTAGATGATTGGCTTGTTTTTGGGGATAATGCTTTATCGATTGATGAAAGTACGAGAATTAGTATAATAATACGAATATAAATATATTTCTGCTTACTTTTATGAATTATAATTTATTTGGCATAAGGACGGGTGTGAGTAAAGCGTAAACAATTTTATATAAGATAAATAAGTTGTAATTTAGATTTATTATTATATTTAAATTAACGTATAAACTAAAAAAATAAGCGATCAGAGTGCGCGATACATTTTTTTGTATACATTAATAACGCAGAGAATCAAGAGCTAAATAAGCAGTGAAATCGTCTAAAAGCCTCGCGCGTGACGTCACCCGTCGTGCTCAGATTGCTTTTTCCCTCGAAGCCTTCGTTTCGGCTTGGCCGCACATGAACGTGCTCAGCGTCCATGCGTAGGTGTAGCTGCCGAAGGCGCGTTCGGGAAACTTCGACCGTGCTCGGCTCTTTCCGAAGATGTCCAAGCGTGCTCGCTCACGGACACGCGCTACTTCGATTCCGTGATGGGCGCGTAAGAGACTAGAGAGGGGGTAACTTTTACGCGCGATCTAGCTGCACTGATCCCCGGTAGCAATGTCTTGTTTTTTTTTATTAAGCATATACGAATTAAATATCATAAATAATGCCTGAACAGACGAAAATAGCTAAAGCGAGAGTGAGTTCGAAATTTTCTGAATATAAAATGAAGAAAAAAAAAATTTATTCACCGGGGATTGTGAACCCGGACCGTAAGCATCGTTAATCCGCCACGGTGCCAACTCAGCCACAACGCTCATTGCAGATAGAGAAACATTTATGATATACCTTTATCCATAATGTTTACTGTTGAAAAAAAATGTCGAAACGATGGCGGCAAAGGCCCAAGATTTCTTTTTAAACCTTCCACGGTCGTTTCGGCGTTTTATTTTTCAACGCGGTTCGTCGTTAATTTTTTTAACCCGCATTTTCGGCATAAACGGGCAACCGAGAGAAAACCATGATCTCGATACATGTTTTTCACTTTGAAATTCATTTAATGCATATTCCAATCCGCAGTACGGCCACACATATATGTCGAGCTCGATCGGACGGAAAACCTCGCTCCGTTCGCCTGTCCAGCGCGCGATTTGCGAGGGGCAGAGACTTTTCCCCCTTCGAGCTAACCACTCGTGTTCTCGCTGACTGCGATACCGACTTGAGCGGTGATCACGGACTCGCGCGGCTACAAGTCAATCTGCAACCTCGGCAGAGGCGATGATCACGAAATCATACTCCCGAACTCGCCGCCCCGATTTCGCGCCATTTATGAGGCCCGCCGAAAAGGGGAGCGTTGTGCATCTCCCTACTAATCTCTGTCGGCGACTCTAGCGGCCACTACATATTTAAAAATTTCTACAAAATGCGACCTACCCACCACACCACTGGAATTCGAGATAGTTTCCAACCTATATGTAAGCCCGTGAGCGGGACCGAGCCAGCGCACAGCGCGCGATGCACGTTCTATTTGCCGCCGCGGCAAATAGTTATTTATCTATTTGGTGAACATCCTCGCCGTCGAACGGCGGAGAGAGAGAGCGAATAGTCACCGGGATCGGGCGAAACGGTCTGCTCTTTATTGTTTTATATGTGTGTACGTATATATATGTAGGTGATATAAATGCGTTTATACATATATAATAAATATCCGTGCGCGTTTACCACATGTTAATTTAACGCAATAAATTCCAAGAATGTTTCGGTAGGAGAAAAAGGCCACTGGCTCGCATATCGCCGCGCGCGTGCAAACGTATACAACTACGTGTATATATATATATATATATATATGGGCTGCCGAAGTGGTATCGATATTCAACGAATCAACAACGGTAAACGAATGGCCGAGTTGAAAACGCCAAGTTTATCCTCCCTAAGCCCCGCGCGCCCCTTTTTTCGTTCGCTCTGCTACCGAGGCACCTCCCCTTCCTCCCCCTCCCGACTGTGCTATACCCCTCCGAGTGAAGGGTGTACTGAGAGAGAGTGAGGTCGTGTACGCGTTACGTCACAGAGCGCACGACACGAAATTCTCGTGTTCGCGAAGCGAGGTATCTCTGTATCCCGTGGATAGGATAAAACTTCGCGCGTTGCGTCAAGCCAACACCTCGGTTGAGTTCCGAGACGTTCGTGTGCTTGGACTCTCCGCCCAACCGAGTGCGAGAGCCAAAGCAAGAGAGAGAGAGAGAGAGCGAGTTAGAGACACAGCGGCAGAGAACCGCGTAAAGGCTAAGGAGGAAGGGGGAAAAAAAGTCGTGTAAACGCTGGAACGTGTGTGATATACATCGTGCCTAACGTTTCGCGAAATTCGCGAACTTGCGCCCCAATCCCCTCGTCAATCGAAATCTTTGTTTTTCCGATGGTCCCGTCGTCCATAACCTAAAAGTGCGCATGTGTGTGTGTGTACGTGAGCGTGCGCCTCGAAGACGAAAAAATCTTACGGAGATTTCAAGAAGAAAAGCGAGCGAGAAAAAGCCGGATAAATAAGCCTTCACGTCAAAGGGAAAAAGAAAAACCTCCGCTTCCGAGCGTCTGTGTGTGTGCGTCGCTCTTGGCCACTCGACGTGTAATTGAGGGCGGCGGAACAAAACAAAAACGCGCGAAATTCAAACTGCGACGGTCGCCTGAACTCTCTTTCCTGTTACTCGCCGCGCCGGGACTTTATTTCGGGCAAATACCGTAGCGGGTTTTTTCCCGTAGAAAATTTCGCCCCGTCCTAACGCTATAACACATTTATACATACACATACATATATATATATATATATATATATATATATTGTTCATACGCATAAGCACGCGTGTTTGTTTTTCGGCGTCAAGCAGTTACTGCAAAATTAGTCAAAATTCCGGTCCCCACCAGGAAACGGGAAGGAGGCCAGAGACAAGGCGACAAATATCCGCGACCCGGCGACGAAACGTCGACTAGCAGGATGAATAGCAAAAGGAAGAATCGCTCAAATCCTACCAGGTAAGCGATTTTGCCAAAGGCGCCAATGTATCAACGAAGTACGCAGTACGAGGTTTGCCATGCCGTCAATACAACTGCAAGGACCAGGCGCGATGAGACTTTCGGACCGAACCGACGCACCGTGTTCTTGAGAGTCATAGGAACCGGGGAAAATAAGTGGCGACTAATGTGTTCTCTTTTGTTTTCAGATCCCCGCGGGCTCGGGGTCCTCAAGAAAGATGTGTCACTGCGGAAGGAGTTTATAACAATGCTCACTTCATGCATGCCATTACGAGCCACGTAGGCAACGTAGTTCAGGTGAGAATACATCGACTTGTTGGGCAGTCCCAACGTTGTTCTAGCTGGATACCCTCAGGAAGAGAAACTAAAACTCACTCGAACGAGATAGGGAAGATTACCGAGAAGGTTCGAAAGCCAATGGAAATAAATAAAAATCGGGAAAGTAATGCGAGTCTCGAACTTCCAGGATTGGTCGAGAGCTAGGCAAACTCAAACAAAGACAGCAGAATCGCCTAAAACGTAAAACTTCCAAGGAGTTCAGTGATGAGTTTGATTGTAGCCATTAGTTTCTTGAAAAACGAAGATATTTACCTAATTAATAATTTTGTCTGAACGCAGTGGGGAAGGTTAATTTCGAAAGTGAAATCATCGGAATTCGTTTGCATCATTGTTTCAATCGTTTGCATCATAGGAATGCGACGATTTTTTTTCTTTTTTTTCATTATTTCATTTTTATTATTATGCAGTCTTTTTTTTTGCAAATGAAGGTCGTAAATCTCTGATAGGAAAACGTGAAACCGTTTGAATAATTCTCACAGCCTAAATCGGCTAAATAAAGTTTGAGCAATTTAAAAACCAACAAAATTCCGTCGAGTTCCAATTATGCGAACTTGAACTTCACAGGAATTTTGCATTCACAAGGGAGATCGCAGTGAAGTTCTGGAACTCACTATGAATCTCAACAGTTTATTTTTATGTTCGAAGAGACCATGTTCGTTTTAGGTAATTTTTTGCATTAGTTGTCAATGTAAAAACGACAGTGACGAACATTAACTACCTAATGAGTCGTTTCGTGGTAGAGTGCCTTCAGACTTTGCAGAGATCTTGAAACATCGATCATCGGGAATGGACAATTATTTTCGTTCCTTTCCAAAACGGACCGTAGTTTTGATCACTTTGATTTTGATTGTATCAGGTCTCGACAGTTTGTGCGTTATTGCTTATTAACTCTGCATTATCAGGAAGTACCATCGCGCAAATGGTTCATTGTTTTCATTTCCTTGTATGGAGTTTCGTGAAATTTGAACCCAGTCATATGCATCGACTTTGATATCGCATTATATTCGTTATTATTATTGAAATTTGCAGATAGAAAGTGCGTGCAGCCTTTTGCCAAAGTAGAACAATTTTCAATGGACTGTCGATGTTTTGAATATTTTTTTGGGAGCACGTATACTTTTCGTCGTATCTCGGAAGCTTCGCTAATCACGAAATCTGCATTCGGAATATTTTTGTTTCCAATTACAATCGTGACCTATAGCGCCCCTATCTTCTCTTGATAAGAACACTGCACTGTGTTGAAATTTGCATCGTTGAACGCGACAAAAAGGCTTTTATATTTCTTTCATTTCCTTACTTTTGATACCATACAAAATCTTATTTTGTAAATATGAGAAGTGACAGTCGTGTCGACGATGAATGTTGAAGAATGCTTTCTTCAAACGTAGATACCCCCTATTAAATTTTAACAGCGAAGTTTCCGTGTGTTTTACCGCATCGTTTTTGTGACAAACTTTGTTATACTTTAAACTTGGTCTGGTCTGCGCTGAAAAATCGTGAATTTCGTCGCATGAGCTTGAGGACCAAAAAATCGGTCGATTTTCAATTTTTCCTTTGGCTGAGAGTATTGGGATGAGGAGGTCGGGGTTTTACACACGATTGATCCATAGTCTTGCCAATCTGAGTTTTTTAATTGAAAAATATTGATTAACAATACAATTACTATTATTTAAAGAAAGTACTGCCGGTCGTAAATCCGAAACGAACAATAAAAAATGTACTTTAAATATAATGATGAAACTTTCGTATAACCGGATACCGGATACTTTGGAAGAAGCATACAATGGACAATGTTATAAGCGATGCTCTGTTTGAACTGAATTGGACGAAAAGTGTTTGAAATACGACATTACACCCTTTTGTGACACAGTTTCGAAAAAAAACGCAGAAGTAAAAAGGCTCAATCGTAACGGGCCGATTCTTCCGGTCCTTCGCAAAGATCGTTACAATGCGGCCAAGTTCCGGAATTTTCCGGACTACACAACAATGCAATACACAATCGTATTTTAGAAAGTTCAACCTAATGCAGACCCCTTAATACCGCTCGATGACCTATCAACTGCGCTCACCAATAATAAATTTCGAGTACAATTCGCAATTATTTATGTGAAAGTGTTAAATTGTCTAGATTTAAAAAAAAACTCGCAAACGATGTAGTGGAATTTACGAAATCTTCGAAGTTGGATGTATCCACGGTTAAAAAAAAAATCAGTATCCTTCAACATCGGCCGATCAAAAGATCGAGCCGCCTCAAGCTGTAGGTCTTTATTGAGAATCATAGAAAAAAATAATTTAGCAATTCGCGCGCCTAAATTCGCCAAAGGAAAACTTGAACGTAAACAGAAAATGATTTTCATTACATTGCGGTGCAAGAGTTCCGCCATCATATGGAACATTGTGAATATGTTTTTTCATGATCGTCCACTATCGATAGAAGTCCGTTTTGCTACACGTGCTCGTACATAATGTGTAGAGAGCCCGGAAGTTCGGGGCAATACCCCGTTTGAGCCACGTTTATACGTCTACGTATAATAATAGAGATCCATCGAGAAGTTCCGGGTCTTCGGTCGTTGAGCATACGTTCAAATTGATACGGCACGCGAGTGTTTATATTATTTTTATTTTTAATTCTGTTTATCCGTCACCAGATACAAACTCAAAATGGCTCACTGTACGAGGGAATATTTCGGACGTTCTCGAGTCAGTTCGACGTAGTTTTGGAAATGGCGCATCGTGTGGACGGAACCGGCAAAATAACGGTCGAGAGCGTGGTAGAGAAACTGATATTTAAGCCGCAGGACATAATAACGATGTCGGCGAAGGACGTTGACCTCGATTACGCGATAAAGGACACGTTTCAAACGGACACGGCGATCAGCAAGTTCAACGGTTTGGTCGGTGAGAAGGAACTCGAGCCTTGGGTACCACCGATCACCATGAACGGCGACGAATTTACCCTGGACGGCGCTTCTGTGAGTGCATCGATAAACCAATCCGTTTTCATCTTCAATGTAACATCCTAGCGGTTCGTTTCGCAGCGGCGATCTGATTTTAAATTTTTCAACGAAAGCGATACAAAAGCAACGCCAATAACTCTCTACGAACCTTGCCGTCTCTCGGAAAGATCATTATTCCGTATTTGTCAAGCTGGCCGGTCAAACATTACAAGTTTTTTTCTTTCTTTAATGTAATTACAAACAGAACGGCTGGGACGTGATCGAGATGTTCAGAACGAACGAGCAGATGTTCGGCGTGACGTCGACGTTCGATCCTCAACTAGTGGACTACACGCTGCAGCTGCAGCGCAAGGATACTAAGGACTACAAGGATCAGGAGCAAAAAGCAGCGGAGATCGCGAGCGAGATTGAATCGCAGCCGAATCACAAAGCGCGCTTGGAACTCGAGAACGGTGACGAGGAGGAGAGATTCGCCGCGGTGGTAATTGAAATTTATTTCTTGTCGTCATTCGTTCTTACGATTCACGAAAGTCACGTGACAAAAAATCACCAAGTTTTGTTCGTCTATGAAGTAATCCAAAAGAATTTACGACAAATGAGAGTCGGGTTTTTCGCCGATGGATGTTGAGGGGACTAGAGATTTTTCATTTCAAAAATTGAATTACGGTTCATTGTAACAAGGCCGCGAATAATCATAAAACTTTATGGATATTCACGATGATATTATAAAATAAGAAATAAAATGAGAAAATAATAAGGCAATGATACATCCGATTTTAGCACGATTTCAACCCAAAGGATGAAGATTTTGGAAAATCCCCGGAGTATTTCTTCTTATGCTTCTCTCTATTGCGATGATTCCTAAAAAATTGAAAATGAACAGATAGGGTCTAGATAACGAAAAATCTGTAAAAATTCGAATTATAAAATTATAGGAACGTTTTTTTTTCTTCAATCGGATGTCATTAATCATTAGTGCGTCATAGTGTTTTGCAACGCTTGTACAAATTTCGAGTTGATATCTCCTGCGGTGTCCGAGATATCGCGGTAAAACTCGATTAGACATAGCCTCCTTACGTTTGAGCACCGATAGCACTGACCGGCGAACAAAACCCGAGAAATTTTCTTCTTTCACAACGTTATAATGAATACCTCTAAAAAACATAAAGTTTCATATTTATTGGCAGACTTACAAAATTGGACGCAAACCAATTTTGGAAATTCAAAACTTCCCTAGTCACCATACTCATTATTTTCTAGACGTAGACACGTCCAGTAAACATTTCTCGAAATAAAAAAAGAAAAAAAACCTGAACAAAGCACAGTTTCGCATTAAAAATCGCGAACTGAGTTGGAATGTTATTGTCAATGAGCGTGGTAGAAATGTCAACGAGAAGCATCAATTACGGACTAAATTGACGATTTTTCTTGAGAAATTCCTCTGAATAACCTCGATTTTACGGGAGGTTGGGCCAAAAAATGTTCGACTTTTCACCATTTTTTAATGCGAAAATATGAAATATAGAATATTGAAATTTTCTATGTTTACTAAGTGGTGTTCGTTGAAGAGGTTAATATGTTTTCAAGTTTCACAAAACATGGTACTGGGGGTGGAAGGAGCCACGTATATCGGCGCGCCGGCGATGATATTCTTCGCGCTGCGGAAGTCCTAAGTCCTGAACAGGTGATCGGAGGCAGAAAAAAATCAAACATGTTTTCACTTTGTACAATATTGCGTAAAAGTCGAACTAGAAGAGTCTCTCGAATCAAGAAGAGGAATTTGGAAAGAAAAAAAATAGTTGGCGATTGAAGAGAAAGTTTAGTTTTTTACCAAACATTTTTGCAGTTTTTTGTTAATAAAATAAAAACCCTCGAATATTTTTCGATAATTCTAGTTCAACCAATGAAGTCGTTTGTTGTACACGTGCCTGCCTTATTGCATAACGATTGCTCATCTAGGGCGTGTAGGACCACTTCCGCAAATTTGGAATGTCATCGCCGGCGTACCGACATACGTGGCTCTTCCCACTCCCAGTACCATATGTCATACTTAAAAAAATGGTATCATGTTCAATAAAGACCGCTTAGACGGTCCAAAGACCAAATTTCAACAACGTATATTTAATATTTTTCGCACAAAAAAATTGGTGAAATATCGAACAATCGTTGGCCCAACGAAGTAGAAACCTCCCTTAATATATGTTTTGCTCGAAAACGATCTACTGGAATTTGAACTTTTATTGGATCTATCTTCGTGTCAAAAAACTCAGTATCCTTCAATATAAATCGGTGAAACACACGGGTGCCTGTAAGAAATGGTTTTCATAATATCGCTCGATTAGTCGTATCAGTTAGTCACCAAAGCCTCACGAATGTACAAAAGTTCGGAAGTTGGTGATACCGTCAGACCGTATGGATTTCCTAGAGTTACATTAATCTCGACTACTTTCTTTCTCTTTATCACACACATACAAACCCATGCGACTATACTTTTATGCAGGTGAGACCACACGAGGGTAAATATCTGCCACCTGCCAAAAGAAAAGATACAAACGTTGGAAAGTTGACACGTTCGACACCACCGCCGCCGTCGCCCGGTCCGGTGGCAAGTGGAAAAAACGTTTTCAATCAGCCACCGCCCACGGCAAACGTGAGTCCACAACCGAGCAACATTCCAGTTGGTGGTCCACCGATTCATCCGCCTGTTCAACATCCGGGCACACTTGGAATGACTATGCCGCCAAGCGGTGTCGTCGTAGCTTACAATACACCACCTCCATTTGTAGCATCGTCTACGACTCAACCGCCCCCGGGTGCACCCATACCGCGTGAGTTTCGCGCCCCACCGATCCTTCCTTTTCTCTCGAGCTACCTCGAGATATCATGACTCCGTTCGCAATTAAGCTTGCCCAATGATTATTTAAAAAATAGGTTGTTGCTTAAGGCTGTTGCTTACAAATTCTGAGGTGAATAGTCGTTATGGTATATTTTCTGAATATACTGTCAAAAGGAGAACGGAGGATTCCGCACTCGTTTACTAAATATTAAATTTTCAAGTTTATGGCAACGTCCACTCTCTTGCGTTGGTTGTAAGGGGCAACGTCCTTATCATTTGAGTTTCCCGCGTGTAACTTCCGCATATGTGAAGAAAGTCAACCCAAAAAAAACGAATATTTTGTGCAGGATAGTGTACGGTAGAATATTACCGAAAAAGTAAACGGGTTACTGATCTAAATAATGAGAATATATGAAAAATATACGACCAGGTTACGAAAAAGTGAGACTTGTTGAGACGTATGTATTGAAATGCGGCAACGTTGGAACTATCGGAATAGCAGAACCAGTCGAAGATCTACATGAAAATTTCAAATGCGCTAAAGTTAACTCCGAGTAAGGGGAACTTATTCATTTATTTATTATGATGTATTTCCTTTTTTTAGCTTCGCAAAGCATGGTATGGTATTTGTGAATACGTGCACTGACAAATTGTCTTTTCCATCGGAAACTGGGGTGCACTAATCATTTTTCCCGAATCATTTGTTGCCTCCTTTTGCTCTGATATAACCCCTGAAAATGCCGTCCGGTAACAGTCACTGCAGTCATCCTAACAGTCTCGCATTACGAGAGAACCGTGCGACGTTGCCAAAGCTCGTGTCTGTTTTAATAGGATTTTTAAACATTGAAAATTAATTTTCTGCAAATCCTAACGTGTGCTCCCTAAATGAACATACATGAAAATAATAATTAAGATTATGTACCGTATGCGTGAAGATTTTTCGCGATATCCATTCGTACTCATCATTAATATTTTGCTACAATAAGTCAGCAGTGGTGACGTCACACAATGCATTAGCATAGGAGCTTCTTTTCTCTCCCCACCCTTCAAAAATGATTTAGAAACAACCTTAAATCCGCGTAAAAGTATAAAGAATAGTAATCAATGAAAAAAAAATCGATCTTTCAAAATGCCCGAAGTACGTAACACCTTAACCGAGCTTTATGTTGTGTTAAATTGTCTTTTGCATCTTTTTTCTTTCTCCGTGCAGTAATGGCGCAGGTACAAACTCAGAATCAGCAAATCGCGGGGGCGATGACCCAGGTGGCATTTCCATCTCAACAGCAACAATCCCAACAACAATCAGCGGGCCCGAACAAATTGAATTTGGAGAAGCGCGAGCGTCCCGGGAGGCAGCAGGTTTATCAAGCGGACAAAGCGCCACCGGCTCCTTTTTCTCAAGCGAACGTCGCAAACTTGCACCCGCAGCAGCCGCCGCCGCCGCCGCCGCAGCAGCAACAGCAACAGCAGCATCAACAGCAACAACAACAACAACAGCAGCAACAACAACAACAGCAGCAACAAACGCCCCACGCGTCGCATCCGCCGTTGCAACAGCAAAATTCCGTGGACGGCCCGAGATGCGAAATATCGTCGGCGAAACCGGAGCACCGAAAAATACCGGTGCAGCGAGGTCGGGAGGATCAACACACGGAGCTCCGGCAATTCTCGTCGGACTTCAAATTGGCGGATACAACGACGAGGGAAGATGCCGTTTCACATTCCCGTAAACAGCAGCAACAGCCGCAGCAACAACAGCAACAGCAACTTCAGCAGCAACAACAACAACCACAGCAACCATCACCCCCTCAAAAACCACAACAACACCATCAGGAGTCACAAGCTCCCCCGCAACTTTCGCTGCCCCATCATCAGCAGGTTCACCAGCACCCGTCGCCGCCACAGCAATCGCAACAACAACAACAGCCGCAACATCAGGCGTCCCATCAGCAACAACATCAACCAGTTCAGGAGGAAACACTAGTAACCAGTAAACCACCACCGGGTCCTGGACCACTGAGAACCTCCAGTCCTCCACAACAGATACAACAGCAGCAGCAAACATCGCCGCCTATGCAACAGACTTCGGTGGTCGAGCCGGCCGTCGAAAAGATCACTACTGCCTTCAAGAAGTCGACGCTCAATCCGAACGCCAAGGAATTCAACCCCAACGCGAAACCCTTCACTCCGGTTAGTACCAATGACCTCGTTTACGGACAAAGTTTACGGTTAATAAATGTTGATCGAGAATTGTCTTTCTACAAATTACCGGAGACATGGCTTGGCAGTCGTCCAGACAAACATGTTCTGACACTGATACATAAAGGGTGCATTGGACTTGGGCGCTTACACGCTCATGCTTATTAGCGGTGCTGTGGCACGTTCGGGTTGAACTGTGCGCGCTTCGACGAGCTTACGCTTTTCAGATCTCAAATTGTTCGGGTTGGCATCATAAGTATCAAGATGGCGAACGCAGCAGAAGCTTTTGTTAGTTTTCAAATTATCGACGAGTTGTTTAACATAATTAACATTGAAACTAACAGTCATGAAGATTACACGAGAATAGAAAACAGTAGTGATGAAGAGATGAAAAAGGGAACATTTTTCCTTGTTTTTGGCTATCTCTCATAAAAGAAAATATCTAACGCGGATACAGAACCATGTTGAAGAGGTTATATTATTAGAAATAGGGTCTCCCAAATGAACTGAAAACCGTTCGCGTGAAGCTGTTGCCGCCATTTTCATAATTTCTCACAAAGAACTGGTGATCCAAGTAGCAATTTTCAATAAGCTGTCCAGCAGTCGGCTAAAAGTGTACCAAATGTCCGCCCGGAGTTTACCTTCCAGTTGACCATCCAAAATATAACTGTCGTGCGTTGGACACATGATAACTTGTAGGTAACTTCCAAGCTGACATTTGGTACCCATTTAGACGAATTCTGGCCAACTATTTGGAAATTGCTACCATGGAAATCATCGTGTTCGTTGTGCTTACCTTGAGTAAGTTTCGAAAATAAGCGCGCTTTTGACACTCACGCTTTTGCTGCCCTACCTCGCTGGCAGAAGCGTTTGTGAGCACAATATGGCAGCGGCGATGGGGTCATTAATGCTTCTGTACGCGCGCACAGGCCCGAATTGAACTTCCTGAGCGATGCTCACAAATGCTGAAAGCGTGTAAACGCCCAAGTCGACCGCACCCTATGTGTGCGTGTGAAAAGACAATCAATTCTTACGGTTGCAAACAATGAAAAAAATCATGCCAAATTTTAGGTCTTTAACTCTAGGCTGGTCTCTAACTCAATGACTTTTACTCCATTTGACTTACACCGGTAATTCGTTCTTTATGTTTAAACTTCAATGACTTAACAAAAAAGCTTTTTAAAGCTGTAAAGATCATCGTTCAAAATCTCTAACCGGATATAGTAAATATTAATTAGCTGTTCAGTTATTCAAGTTTGAACGTAAAGAGCAAACTTGCTCGTTAGAAGAGTTGAACATTTTATGTTTTCAAAACGCTAATATACACATATGTATATTCATATATCTATTTTATTTTGAAAAGCGTTCGCCAAGCACTCCGACACCGAGCAGGCCTCACACGCCCCAGACGCCGCAGTATTCCACTGCCGCGATGCCAACAACGGTCGTTATGCCCGCTTACGTAGTGACGAATCAGCCGCCCGGGCCCTTCTCGCAACCGCAGGGCCAGCCCATGACCAGGCTCCGGAAGGGTCAGTATCTAGGTATCGTAGCAACCGTCGATCGTTATTACAAGCATTACTACTTATTTTATCCAACATTCAACCACCAATCGTATACTCCACACACAAGAGCAACGATCTAATCGCATGAACTTTCGCGGAAATGTTCAATCACTGTGCATGGTTTCGTCGACAAAAAAACAAAAGTCGTGAAGAAAATTATATGACCGAAACGTTATTGAAGCCGAAAACAGAACCGCAAAACTGAGAGATACAGTTTTCCCGCTTTCACCACGAGAAAGAATATTATATTCGAAATATCCTACCTACTCGAGCAGCATTGCATTCCAACGATGCAAACTTCAACGCCATACTCTAGCATGGAAATGTCTCCATCATTCGTCTTCATAACGAAGTTTCTCCTAACAGATTTCCTCTAAACGAACGTACCCTGTTGTTTGCAACTTGCAAATCTGCGTACGGTCATCAATATTTTTAAAAAACACGAACTTTCATGAACTTTTTCACGCCTTTGGCGGGCTTTTTCACGCGAACATTGTTCTCCCGATGTACCAACTTCTGGTATCGGAAAAATCCTACGTACTGCGTCGACATCTCTCCGTCCTTCGTCTTAATAACGAAGTTTCCTCTAAGAAAAATCGAACGTGCTCTGAAGTTTGTAATTTGCACATTTCCGTACGGTCGTCAAGATCCTTAAGAACACGAAACTTTGCTGAACTTTTTCACGTCTTTACCGGTCTTTTTCACGCGAGTATTGTTCTCGAAATGTGTCACTTCCGGTACCGGTAAAATCCTACATACTCTAGCATCGAAATCTCTCCACTCTTCGTCTTCATAACGAAGTTTCCTTTAAGAGAAAATGACCGTGCCCAGGTGTGTGCTATTTGCATATTTCTGTATGGCCATCAAGATTCTCAAGAACACGAAACGTTGATGAATTTTTTCACGTCTTTGTCGGTCTTTTTCACGCGAGCATTGTTCTCCAGATGTGCCACTTCCGATATCCGAAAAGCCTACGTACTCTGGCATCGAAATCTTTTCACCTTTCTTCTTCTTAACGAAGTTTCCTCTAAGAGAAAATAAAAGTGTCTTTCTGTTGGACCAACGCTTCGCGAAACCAAAAAAAACCGTGGTCCTTCCACGTACTCATCGACACATACACACACCCGCATGAAAATAACCGAGCAGGAAGAATAGACCGCTTCATGTAGAATCGCTTGCGGTTGTTCCAGTGCCAATGATGCAACATCGAGGCCCGGACATAGCCTCGCAGATGCAAGTTGCAGCGGCGACGGGTCAGCCGTTGTTGGCGCCGGCGCCGTTGCATCCACCGTTCCAGGTGCCTTATCCAGGCCAACCGGCGTATCAGCAAATGGTCCGAATGGTACAGGCGCCGCCGCCACCGCCGCATATGGCATCGCCGTATCACCATCATCACGAATCCCAGGGTCCCCAGAATCCTGGTATTCAGTACATGGGACCGCACGGTCACCCGCATCCCCACGTCGGCCAGCAGCAGCCGAGTCAGGCGCCCTCACCAGCGAATCAGAATCAGCAGCATACACCGGGTGCTTACAATCCACCGGGTACACCGCAACCTTCTTATCCACAGCCTCCGCCCCAAGGACACGCGCCGAGTTATCCGATAATGTGTCCGATAATACCGCCTCATATACCGATGGCGCCGCAGCACATGCAGTATCTGCCGCCTCAGCCGCCTCCTGGTGCTCAACAGACCATCATACTGCCCCACAATCAGTAGCCGCGGCGATACACCAGTAGAGAGCAACGTTAGTCAGTTTTTTTCTTCTCTTTTTCTCGTCCCCGCCCGCAGCGACGCGGAGGAGAGAGAGAGGGAAAGAAAGAGAACGATGAGACGACGAGCGACACGGGGAATATAATATCGAAGGTGAAGAGGGGAGAAGATGAAAACAAGATACAAAAACGAGAGAGAAAGATATCTACACAATGTATGTCTTTCTCGTGAGTGATCAAAGTTCCGAGCGCCTTTTTCGTGCCCGTCGACGTCAATCATTAAATCGATAAGTGCAGGAGACAAAAAGAGAGAAGAAGAGAGGGAAGAACGACCTTTGCGAGTGGTGCTCGAAACGTATAGCGATTGCTTTGTTACCCTCTCGGCAAGCACGATAAGAGGGAACTGTCACCGCGCAGATGTTGTATCGTACATTGATTATCAACGATCCCTTTTAGTTTCATTTACCCGAATCAACATAATCTGTCCTTGATTAGAAAGCGCTCATTTCACACTCGATCACGAGACAATCACGGGAAAACATTTTCTTTCGGACGTTCACCCGCGCCATGCGCGCTTGATCATACGTACCGTATATTATATGTTTTTTCACGAGGTACCGAATACGCACGCGGGTAACGCGTAACGAGTAAAATTGCGATATCTTACTCACGTTTTTTCGAGGGGCCACTCTCGAACGTGATAAGTTGCTTTTTGTAAATCCATTGTGCATCCCTCGGATGCTCTTTTTCTTTTCCGCGTTCCGACGGTTGTTTTTTTATCCTTCGGACGCTTGTGACAGAAATCACGACTGACATTTTCGACGGCCGAACATTGTCTTTTTTCCATCCGAAGCTCGCGTTCCGAAAGTCAATCGATTCAGTAACTTCACGTTTAATTTTTTTCGCCTTCACGGAGATGATCTGTGATAGAAACATTTGCTTATTTTGATACACGGGATCTTTCGTCACGGGAAGAAGTTCTCAAATTAAAGGGGTCATTAGAAAAACGAAGAAAATGCTGTTCAGTAACGTTTGCCGCGGACCCCCTACGTCCCTCTGGCTGGAGACATTCAATCTCCCAAATTTTTGTTATCCGTATTAAGAAAAAAAATAGTCCGCGGAACATTTATTTCCGCTCGACGGGCCGAAACATCCTCTCGGCGTTTCGTTCGTCCTACGTATGTCCGCCCCTTCTCAATCGCTTGCCGGGTGAAAATTCATTGCCAACCGGAAATCGTATTCCTGTCACTCGTTATGTTACGTTGATAACGCGATTTAATCTTTAATCGGGAGCCCGAGAGAGAGAGAGAAGAGAGAGAGAGAGCAAGAGTAGGGGAGAGAATCACAATGGAATACAGAGTTGAATATGATGTTTTGGCAAAAACTTTGCGTAAATTGAAAATCGGTCGCGATGGAAGAAATTGATAACAAGATTTCCTCAATATGGTTTCTCACCAGAAACGATATATCGGAGCGTAAAACATGGCCTCTTGAGCGAAGAGTGCCCTTAAAATTTGTTTGTCCATCGATTTTCCGTTGTCCGAGGAACAGACGTAGGAAATAAGAGCGCGTCTGTTAGGGAGAGCAGTAGAGGGGGCGACGGAAATTTGATAAGAGCGAATTTAAAAAAAAAGAACCCCACCGAGGGTCTAAAAACTCGACAAAGACAAAAGTCTTAATGTTATAAAAGAACGAGTAAAAAATAGGCGTTGAAGACGCAGAGCGCGCGTACACCGTCAGGTCGTTTGGCTCTGCAGAGTTTGTTAATACTGAAGAATATCTTTCTTTTTTTTGTTGAGAGATGCTGGAGGGAGAGCTCGTATTTGCCGTGAATTCACGGTTCCAGGGCGAGATACATGAACGATGAACGCGCAAGGAAAAAAGTATCGATTCCCGCGGCCATCGGAGATTTATGCGACAAGCTCTTCATTCCAAATTGTCGCATCGAGAACTCGAGACAAGCCGAATGGTCGATCAAGCTCGAGATGAGTTGTAAACAAAACAGGAGGACAAGCATAAAAAAACCGAATCCCTTACGAGTCCGTCGACGAATACCAAACTCGAGTTTTCCGATTTTATAAAATTGTTTTCCGTTATCAAATCGGAAAATCTGTAGCCGAGATTTTACAATCGGACACAGGCGAACCGAGGCAACGACATAAATAGACACGCCCGCGCTCGTTTCCTTGCATTTGAAGAACAAAAAAAGTAAACGTAACAGCCAAATTTCGGGGGATAACACATGACGACAGTCGCATTATCGAAGAATTCGTACTCGGCGCACAACGATGATGTTCTTGGATACGTCGAAGAGTGCAGAGAACACGAGGAAAAAAAGAGTGGGTAGAACATGCAAACCTAAAAGAACAATACGAGTTCAACGTCTACGGCCTTAGAGACCTAGTCGTGTAAATAATAATGACGGAACGAACGTGTTAAACGGTTAACGATTTTTCATCCGGATGAGATTGTTCGCTGCGCGTGGCATCGTTAGACACAAATTTTATATCGAAAAGATTAATGAGAGAAAGAGAGAGAGGGGGGAAAGAGCGAGAGAGAGAGAGAGAAAGGGAAGAAGAGAAGAAAATCATCAAAATAAAGTGAATAAGTTAAACAAGAATTTGAGTCTCCTGCTTCTTTTCTCCGCCGAAGCCCACGTCCAAATGGCGCATCGATGAACGATAACCCATTTGCAACGATGTCGAACAATCGTACACTTGCCATATTCCTAAGTGCCAATTTAAGGGGGGAGATTTAAGGCAAGACAAAAATTGATTTTCATTTTTTTTTAGGAAACGTTTTTCCATTTTCGCGACTTAGGGTATGATTGATTACTACCTTTGGCTGTTGGATGGTATTTTTTCATTGATCTTTAAAAATGGCGGAGATATGGCACGATAGTCTAAACGGGTTGTGGCGGATGTTGTCAGACGACGTGACACCGTAGCGTCGGAAGGATTAATCTGAAAGAAAACCAACGGAGATTTTTCTTTTATTAACACTCATAGGCAAATATGAACTGAGAAATTTTGACAACCGATTAAATGGTACACTTTGAAATAAAAAGATCGAATATTCTAAATAAAAAATAGCTACATTTTGCAATGAAAAATACTTTAAAAAAAAATTTCAAAGCATTCAGGATCATTTTTTAGACAATAAGGTTTGAAAGATTTATATCAATTCTATCAGTATTGGTCGATTAGTTTTTAAGCTATACGTCACGCGTTTTGACAGTGAGTTTAGAAGAGCGTGCCATACCGCCACCATTTTTGAAGATTAATTAAAAAAATATGTAATAGCCAAAAGTAATAATATAACATACCCTACGTCACTAAAATGTTGAAGAAATCTTTTTCTTTAAAAAAAACATGAAAATCAGCACGTTTTTCCTCGCCTAAGGTACCTTCCCCCTTAACTATCCTGTTGATACACGTATCTCTGGTCACGATTTTCCGACAACACGTGGCCGGAAGGAGGCATTTTCGTGATTTTTTAAAAATGAAGTGTGCGTGTTTTCAATTTTTAAAAATTTTAACACCAAAGAGTTTTAAGCATCTTTTACAATTTTTGTAATGGAAAATATTTACAAATGTGGTAGATACAATGATTTGTGCAGACCGCTGTTTGAAGAACAGCCTTCGCAATGACCACTGCTGCTTGGAAACAAATAATCCGCAATTTTGAAAAATCAAATGCATTGAGTTTTTGCATAAAATGATCAAATGCTTAGACGAAGGATTCAATGAAATTTTGATTTTTGAAGAAATGGCCGTAGTCAAAGTAAAAGTATCGATTTTCTGTGAAAAACGCCCTATTTTCGTTGATAAAAAAAAACGATGCATGGAAAAAAAATGTTTTCGAGCACTGCTTTTTAATGTATAAAAGCAGTAGCTTGTAAAATTTGGAGTTGATCGGTGCAGTGATTTTGGAGTCATCGTGGTCACCGATTTTGAAAAAGTAATTTTGAAAAAACGCCTTAAAGTTCGCCGGTTCGCGGAACCTACCTATAAGCACCCATAACTCTCTCAATTTTCAACGGCCTGACTTGAAATCTCCAGACAAGATTTTTTTTTAATGTTATATTTTGAGAATCCAGAAAACCAAAAATCGATATTTTCACAAATGTTAACTAGGTGTACGCCTTTAACGACGGTTCGGTCGTTTTTTTTAATTAAAAATAATTGTGAATAAACTTTCGACGCTCATCAGTATGTTTGCATAATCGAAATTCGGAAAATATGAAATTAAGGCGCCTGGCCAGCGTAAATTGTTTTTCTTCATTTTTTTAAAATTTCAACAATTTAAGCCATAGTTGGTATTGAAAATCGCAAAATTGTCGAAGTTACAGGTATTTTTCGGTGGGAAGGTCGAGCCGCTGCAAGCGGTCGACCGCGCGGTTCGATCAGTGTATACGTAAAGTGTGTTTCGTAAAGCACGAAAGAAGCACATAAAAGAGGCCCAGGATGCTTAATCGGCTGCCGAAGGTGATATGTATGGACCAGGAATTGCTGATTAAAGGTAGGACTCACAATGATCGCACATTTACTTTCTTTGGCGATTATCTCGAAACAACATTTTTCGAAATGGTGTCAAGTAAATCTCGTAAACTATCGGTCCGATTGGGGTTAAATTTTTACACAATACTTTTAGATACATTATCTAGAAGGTGACGTAGGATTTTTGCGATTACTTGGTTGGTTTTTTTATTGACGATTTTTCTCGTGAAATTTCGGTGAAAAATGTATTTTTTTTCGTCGGTTCACCAGTTTCCCTAATGGCCGAGAAAAAATATCGCTACACTACATCGAGCGACACTATTCACGAATAAGCTATTTTTTTCGGGTGCAACATGACCTTGTTACCTGCAGCAACATACGCGCGCGTCGTGCGGAGGACCTTCGCCGCAATTTCTGCAGCGCCGCCATTTTCTTATATTTTCAAGTGAACTTTATTTGACGCATTCTTAAAGCCGTTTCTTACCTTGTGTTAAAAAATAACAAATATTTCATTTTATACTCCCGAGTGAATGGATTTATAAAAATATATACCCATTCTCCGAGCGGCCAGACGCCTTAAAGCGTAAAAAATGTATGAAAATTAGAAATTTTGGTTAAGTGAGTATTTAGTTTAAAGTGCATTCGGGTCAAAATGACCAGCGTATCAACGGAAGGTTAAAAACGAAATACATTTTTAAAGTCCCTTCATGTACCGTTGAGACCGTCACGATGCCATCCTATTTACTTTTACCGCGCACTTGGCATTTCACTATTTCCAATTTCTAAGAGCCCTTTGGAGTGTTACCATCCACTCGTTGCCCAATATGCTGCGCTATCGCACTTAGACGAGGGCAGAGGGAAACTGAAAAAGCTGTGCCGACACCGACAGCTATATTTCACCTTCCTTTTAGTTGCGTTACCGTTCGCAACTTATCAACCCCCCCCCCCCCCCCCCCCCCCCCCCCACCCACTCAGTAGTGAGTGCGCACCAGTATACGGCTGGCACCTAGACGTGTATTGAACAACGCTGCTTGAAACGTAAGATCGTACACGGCCTTAACGTGGAAGGAAAAAAAAACGTGTGACCTCGTAGCGTACGATGAACGAAACTTTATATTTCTCTTTTGAAAAAGGCATGAAATCCAGGCATTAAGTGGGGATTAAAAAAATATATAATGTAAACAATGCGCTTAGGCGGGCAAAAGGTAAAAGGAGGTTAAAGTACATGCTGTGTCAGAATGTCAATTGGAGCTCGCAGCAGCCAAAGTTCCATCAACGTGTCCGCATCGTTCGGTTCGTAGAACTGCTAAAGCCCGTTTGGGCTCAGACTGCCGACAGTTACAAGGCCATAAAGACAATATTCTAACGTCCTCCAGCCTCTGTGGGGTCACCTACTCTATCCGAGCTAGTGACATGTTCTTTTTCTTTATTTACTTATATCTACACCAGTCGGGAGGACCCCCTCGGCTAGCCGCCACCTCGGCCTCGTGGCGGCGGGAACCGGATGTCAAAGAGAGAGAGAGAGAGAGAGAGAGAGAGAGAGAGAGAGAGGGAGAGACAGAGAGAAAGAAAGAGGTCTAGACGAGTGGATAACTCGCGGAACTGGCGATACCACACTGGTTATCCTGGTTGCGCGACATTTTTATGTATCCCTTAAGACCCCAGCTGTCGCCCCAGCTGTTCTTCACGAGCCAGTAATCGACGCCGTTCTCATCGGTCCCGTATCCAACCACCAAGACACCGTGATCCAATTCCGTGGTCGAACACTCGGTCTCGTTGTAAACGCCCTCGGCGTAAAATTGAAAGCTTTGCTGAGAGGCGTCGATCGCGACGGCGACCGGACCGACCGTGGCGACGGCTGCTTTCAGTTTGTCCTCGTCACCTTCCGGGATGTCGACGAAACCGACGTCCTCGGCACCGCTGGTTCTGGGATTGTACCTGTGTCATTTTAAATTTCATTAGTCATCGCGTTCGCGCAATTACTTGCCTGTTCAACCGTCACGAGGATTTTTCTTAATAATCGAGACCGAATGGAATGCTCCCAAGGACACCATATTCGTTTCCCGCTTATTTTGGCTTTGTTTACTGGCCTCGACGAAGTAATAATCGATCCCGATTGCGGTCTCTTCCGGAGACGCTGAGAAAGTTCGAACAAGGAGGGGAAATCATCACGTACATTTTTCGATAGGGATTTTTTTCTTGTGCGTGCTCTCGCTACTTGGTGGACATAGTCAACCTTTTTTTGATATTACCTACATCTTTGAATTCGAATGCATGATCCTTGAGGGGTCACGTACCTCAAGCATTGAAAAACGATTTTTTTTGTTTATTATGATCCGCAAAAAAAACTATTTCGCAACCGCAATTAGGGACGAGGTTCCGAAGGTAAATGTGGCCGGGCGCGTGATAGACATTTTACAAGATTCATTAAGGCCATTTTTGTTTCGTCGTCGGAAGTAAGTCTGTAGGGCCGTTTAAAGATATTATTTAGAGACATTTAAGGTGCGAAATTTTACACGAAAAAAAGGTTTGGCTTCAAAATGTAGTAACGTGTTTTTTTTAAATTAAGAATTCAGCTCGACAGACTATAACAATAGCATTATTCAGCAAAATTATTTCTGGATTTTTCAGATCTCTCAACCCATGGGGCAGTTATCACGCAGTCAATGGGGACGTGTGTTTTCGACAGAGGCCTGAACAACGCACATGCACATGGATAATTTAATGTCAGATTAATTTAAAAAATGCCTATCGTCCAAGTACCAACAAATAATGTACGATAGATATTCTTCCTGATTTCTTACGATATACCCTTTAACCGTACGTTGGCACCCTGGGTCATTTTGACCCGGACGAATTTGAAATAACATGCTCACTTTTCCAGAATTGAAAGTTTTCAATAATTTTATACAACAATTCAACTTTATACTTTCCGAAATTCCATTATGCAGACGTATTAAGAAATGTTTTAAGTGTATCTCTGATTTTTTTCAATGGAAAACGACCGAAGGGTTTTTCATGGTAGGTGGATGAAGGGTCAAATTGACCCAGTGTGTTAAAATCGTGGCCAAGTATAAGTGAAGTGAATATAATGAAGAGATGAAAAATCTGAAGAAACCGGTTAAGGGGTTAAGCTACGGTGAAAATTAAAAAAAATCGATAGTCACCTGAGGCAACTCAAATTGAAGAGGAAGGTCCAACATATAGTGCAGGAATCGCAGATTGAAAGTAAACTTATGATAACAACAATAGGACTGCTAGTAAAACTTTAAAGGCGTTTTTCTCGAAACTGTTTTGCAAATCGGTGTACACGATTTCTCGCCATCTAATCAACGGATTGACCTGAAATTTGGTACACTTATACAGCGTGATAGTAGTTTAGTCTCGATCGCCGTTTTTCTTTTTAACCTTTTATTCCATTAATTATTCACAATAGTGTCATTCTTTCTTGAAAGAATCGAAAAATTCCGAATTTTTTTTGGATGATTGAAACTCGCCAACAAAAAAAGCTCGATTAAGTCTTAGCCAATATTATCTATTTTAAGAAAAAATCCTCGTTTTTTTGTTTCAGATCAACCGGGTGGCCAAAACCAAGTACACCTCTGAACCCCTTACGTTCGAAGGTCCTTCACAAGATTGTTTATAACGTCTTCAATTATTAATATTTTTAAATGAAATTTGGTACACAACTGTGTTAATATACATACAAACAAATGTCCGAATGATATTTGAATCAGCTCACTTATTCCTTCAATTTTTTTAGCAACCCCGATTTTCAGGTCGTCACAGTAGCCTAACCCCTCAACGTAGCTGACCCACGAAAAGTAGCAAAGCATACTTTCGTGAATATTCTATCTCCGGCGACGGTAGGACTTGAACTCCCAGACTTGGGTTCGAGACTTATTACGGTTGGTGGACAAGTCGAAAGTCTAAGTATCGAAGGTGCTTTCGCTCATCAGTAAGGAGTAACGTACCTGCACTTGTCATCCTCGGCCTCGTAAGGATATGACTTTTCAGTATCCAGGCCCTTGTTATCTTTGATGTAACTGAAGGCTCGATCCATCATGCCACCCTCGCAGCCATTGTTGCCGTATTTGCCGGAACAGTCGACGAGGTTTTGTTCGCTGAGTGAAACCAGTACACCGGTGTGTCGGAAGTGTTGAGCCTCCAATGCGCCAGTCTGAAAGCGTTCACATCGTGGACAGTTCAATGGCCGTTTCATCCTCGTGTGGCATAAGTTTCATTCGTTTCCTTGAATCGTCTCGATCGTTTACAACGTGACGAAAAAGATGCGAGTCGTGACTAGGAATCAATTGATGCTTTGTGACGAATAAATTGAGACGCGTGTCGTGTGTGTTACTCACGGCCGAGAAAGCCCAGCAGGAACCGCAATGACCCTGATCCTTAATGGGCGTTACGGCACCGCTCTTCCTCCAGTCGACCGACGTCGGAAGCTCGACGTTTGCAGGCGCGATGAATTTTGCACCAAGCGGTTTTCTCACCGATCCCAAGAGTTTGCCCGATGGCTTTTTGAAGCCGTTCAGAGTACGGACGAAGTCATGATGCAGCTAATCAAACAGATTCACAAGATCGAACATCAGGTCGCGCAGTAAATATCTAAGTTTTTTCTTAATTCACAACGTTTCGGTCGCTGAGAGACGCCCGCAGTGTTACCCACCACCACACGTTTCCGCGTGCACTGCTGCATTTGCACAAGGGTACAGGGAAACTGAAAAACATTCGTCGCGATACGAACCATTACACTGTCGCTGCGTTTTGGTTTTGTTCACCATGGGGAACTCAGACAAACTATCTTTCGCTCGGTAGTCACGCAAGCGGTCACGCTTCCAAGTACTGGCCCATGCCATCGCTACTTGCCATCGGAGATCGCTGTGGACCGCCCATTCGCTATTCACATTTCAGGGTGTCAAGCTACATACTTTTTTTTCACCCTGCTTGAGTTGCAATGCAACCTTCCAATGAGTTTGAAGTTTGCATCGTTGGAATGCAATGAAAATTGTCAGTTCTGCAATTTTTTAAATTTCTTCTCACCCGTTTTGCCGAAAAAATCCCGCGATCATTTTGAGGGTACTTCGTTGGAGATTTATAATGTAAATGTGCAAGAAAAGATGCTTTATGATAATAAATTAAAGGAAATTAAAATATACGATAGATAGAACTCACGTTGCGTTCCAATGATGCAAACTTCAACACCGTATATTCCAATCTTTCGCGCCATAGAAATTGTCCGTGATATTCAACTGGAGAAACTTGGAACATTTCATGCGCACGGGCAAAAAACCATCACGAAATATAACTTCCGGAAGTTCTGCTGTTTTTTTTCCATATCTCACTATTTATTAAGATATTCCTTTCGCGGAGGGCCGTATTTTGTGGAGGAAGGACCCATCTGCATCATTAATTAAGGTAAGTTACATTGGCGTTTAATAGTAATAAGTCACAATCAATTATTGTACCGAACGATAAACAGGAATAAAAAATGTCGTGCAAATTTAGTAAGCTTAGACCTTTTTACAGCTTCCCTGAAAAGTCGCTGCGACGAAAATTCTTCTGCTAGTCATATTTGTCTAAGCTTTATCATTAATATTTTCTTGAAACATTCGATGAGCCCCTGTTTTTATTGTCCCTAAGGAATCATTAGAATTTATTACACCCAGAGAGCAGTTTATAACAGGCATCCAGAGTTATTTAGTGTATAAATTATTAAATAGAATTCTAATCCAAATTGAAACGATTTTTAGGGTCGTAATTTTTCGTTAAAAGTTACGTAACTTGGCTTGAAATTTTACCAGTAAATCGAAATGTATTTTTGTCACTATTATAGACGAAAATTAGTTAATTGTTAAATATTCGGGATCATGAAAGCGATTATTAACATTCTCTCGTATTTAAAAGATGCATTCCCTCTGTTTTTCATACACCAATCGCAATGTAGAGCATTAACGTAAAGACGTTCAAAATCGCGGATTGGTGGTTTCTCATATGATCTTCTCCAAGAGGTGGGAGGAAGAGGAGCAAACCTTTGAATTTATCATCTTACGGACCCCATCCGGACATCGAGAGATTTTGCGTATGAACTGGACGACGTCTTCAATAATTACATTCATCGCACGAGACACGGAGAGACAGAATTTTTGCCTCCCGATTATCCATGATCACTCTAATGGAGTGATTAATTGATTCGAGGAAACAATGTACTCACCATGTCAGTGTATTTGTTGACCTTGAGCTTGAACGAAACATCACCGTTCGCGTATTTGCGATTGTGCTGGGCGATCTTATGTCTGTTTTCCACGAAAATCTTCATCCTGAACGCCTCCTCTATCGTATTCTCGTATTTTTTATTGTGCTCGGCCTGGAAAAAAAGAGGTGTTCGTAGAGTCATCCTGCTTCGTCACTGAGTGCGCAAGTGCACGTGTCGGCGCGAAATTCGAGTGAGCGCGATAACGTGGTCTGTTCGTGTGCTTTGGCAACGCGATACGTAATTCGCTGAGCAACAGAGAGCACAGTCAGTGCTCTCTGAGTCAGAGTCAGAGAATGTTAGTCAAAAAGATAAAAGTCAAGCGATCGTTAATACAGCTGCACGAATCATCGTGTGGCTGTAGGGAAAATAGAGTCGCCAAAAAAGAGAATTTGGTCAGCATTCAACAGTCAAAATCAATCAGTTGGAAGCGGTAAAGTTCCTTCAAATTTCACAGACATCGGACTGTCCACCTACCATGACTTTCAATAAATTCTGTCGAATTCATATTTTTGAAACCAGTCGGAAAATGTTACACACCAAATATAGATAATGATCAGTTTTCGATAAAAATCGTTCTTCAATAAACAGCAGATTGATCGGCAAACTTTTGGAAAGTAATCAAGTTTCGATATTACAAGTATGCGCGTACCTAACGAGCTACGGAACGCCACTTTAATGCGCAGTACAACACACTCGATCGTTTCTGTTTAAATTACGAAATTCATTCGGGTGGTCGAACGCGTGAGCAAACTTTTTTCGCGATTAACGCTGCTAACGAAACTTGAGCATTGGGTCAGCAATTCGATAAGCGGAGGAGGAGAACAAAGATATCATTTTTATGCGTCGTTCCTCTCTATGATACGACGGCTCGAAAATTGACTTGTTATTCACGGAGTAATTTAATTCGATATGTATGCGCGGATAGAGAAAATATAATTTGTTAGTAGGGAAAATATTCCTGTTTATTTTGGACCTCAAATTGATAAAACAGCTAAATTAAGGGATTTGGGCTACTGTGAAAGATATGAAACACTCGTTCGTCGCTTGAGGCAACTGAATTGAAGCGGAAGGTCCAACATATGGTGCAGGAATCGCAGAATGAAGGTCCACTTATGATTACGATAGAACTGCTAGTAAAGCTCCAAACGCGTTTTTCTCAAAGCTATGTTTTTCCCTATGATTTTTCTCGACATCGAATAAACGGTTTGACTTGAAATTTGGTACTTAGTCAGTGTATTAGTAGTTTAGTTTTGACCGACGTTTTCTTTCTTAAGATTTTTTTCATTAGTTAGGGGGCATTCATTAATTACTTGAGGTGATTTTGGCGACTTTTCGACCCCCCCCCCCCCCTCTCCCCCTGGTGAGATGTCGTGAGATTTTGCTCGACCTCTTCCCCCCTCCTCTAATCTCACGTGAGATTTTTCAAAATGCATACGTTCACGGAAAATAAATTGTAGTAGAAGTAACTGCCATTTACTCCACCATGTAAAGTAGTAAGGAGACTCTCCCTACGTGATAAAAATTACGTGATTACTAAAATTACTAAAATTACTAAAATTACGTGATATTTGCCGAAGCCCCCCTCTCCCCCACGTGAGATTGGGTGAGATTTCGCTCGACCCCCCCCCCCCCCCCCAAACGCCTCACGTAATTAATGGACGCCCCCTTATTAACAGTAATGCTGTCACTTTTCCGCGAGAAATCGGAAACAAACGTTTTAAAGATTTTTTTTATGAATGAAACATAATAACGAAAAAATACTCGGTCAAGCCTTCACCAATATTATCCATAGTAAGAAAAAACTCGTTTACTGTTTTGTTTTAGATCAACCATGATGAAAATCAAGTACACCGTCGAGCCCCTTACGTTCTACGGTCCTTCACGAGATTGTTCATAACTTCTTGAATTATTAATATTATTCAAATGAAATTTTGGACACAACTTTGTTAATGTACATACAAATAAATGTCCAAACGATTTTCCAATCAGATGATTGAAAAATTATCTTAAGACTTCAAAATATTTTTTTTTAATAACGCTGTTTTTTGAATTGTCACAGTAGTCTAACCCTTTAATGGATCAATTCGATAAAATTAATATAAAAAAGAGCTGTTTGCAATTATCAATGAAATAAAAAATTAATATTTACTATTACGATTCTTATGTTACGGCGCTTAATATTTTACATTATTCTATTTCGTATTTTATTTTATTAGATTTCATATTTTAATGTTTATCATCCTCAATTGTATCGTTTTTTTTCTAATTGAGTTATTTTTGAATGAACAAAAATGTCACTCCATTGATTCTTTTCAAGCGAGCAAATAGAGCAGGCAGCGTCGAATTGAGAGAAAGATCGAAAACGACGCATTGCGCTTTTCGCTACAAAGGCGCTATGGGTTTGTTTTTTCTTCGTGTGCTCAGTTCACTCGTACGCGGCATAAACACCGTGAACGAGCAGTGACCAACGTTTCCGCTTCCAAACAAGTGCATATTGAGTATCACTGGTACGTACACCGATCCCATAGTATGCTTTGTGAAAATGAAGATACGAGCATGACAAAGACATGAGTCATGTTGCGAGTCGGAGCTATCGCGCTTTACGTCACGTGTGCGTGGAAGCGCACGTTCACATTCACCGTGAGACTCGCGATACAACCTCGCGTCGCCGTTAAGCGAAACCTGCCATACATAATAGCATATTTTCCTGGACCCATGAATGTTCAACGATGCTGATTCTTTTCGCACGTAAATACGTCTGATAAAAATTCAATTTTGAAGTTTCAACAAGCTTGACTATCGCCGCTGTTAAGAATAATAATAATAAAATCCAGACAATTCACAACTGTTTGTTGTGATAAATGGCGAATTTGACGGCAGTTACTATTTCTGGCTAACGCATCGAGTGTGCTCATTGACGATAAAATTTCTGCTGAGTTCGCGATTCTCCATGAGAAACTTCGTTGAATGATCTAGATTTTCGATAATTTTTTTCTCCAGAATAGTGCAAGTTCCAAGTTGCATTGTTATCGGACGTATCAATGATGATAATACGATAAAATCGTCGACTGCGTTCTCCAACGCATGGATCTTCTTTACCCTATTGCAAACAATTAATTATATTACCCTATTGCAAAGAATTGAATGGATAAATTATCAAGCGAGAAAAAAGTTCCGAATAGACATTATTTTTCCTGTTAAATTTATTATCAACAGAAAAGTCAGCAGGTGAGGAGGCATTTTTCCGAAAAACATGCTTTCTTTTTCGTGCTCTACTGTTGAAGGCTTCCATTTGTGAGTAACGATAAACGTTTGTTCTAGGGCTGTACAAAAAATATGAAAATCTACCTTGAAGGTATTCCACTCGGCTTCAAAGAGCTCGGTCAGCGAGGCGGCACTGGCGGCAGCCAAAATAGCTATGAATACGAAGAAGAGAGTCTTCATGGCTGCTTGTCCACGGTCTGCAAATGAAACGAGAAAACAATCAAGCACAATTACAAATATCGTATCCCCAATGTATAAAAGTTTCAAGAGAATAACGACACATCCGACAAAGAAGTGTGTAAATTGTAAATTATCGTTAATTGAAATGAATTCCCGGACGAAAACGACACAGGGTAAAAAAAAAAAACCTAGATGATTGTGAAATTACTGATAAAATTGTTCGTGTCCTATTGACCCGAGCTGCGCCACAAGCGTACAGTACAAATGTTAGCCTCTTGGCGCAATTATCACGTGACTGATTGCTTTGTTGAGAGATTTTACCCCCCGGAGCGCCTCAATCCGAATCGCCATTTGGCGAACCTTTGCAAGTAGTCGTTCAAACGATTTGCCGTGCAATATATTCCGAGCAAGAACTTTTTGGTTATCTATACTAGGAAAAGTAAAGATGCAGGTGTGTTCAATAAAATCCACTGATTAATATTATTACCGAAATTGGGAAAAAATGATGATTGAACTCGTGCAAGTGCATAGGAAGAAATATCAAACCAAAACAATAAAATTAAAGATTCGACTAATAGAATACGGTAAATAATGTTCTGCATCAATGAACACAAAACACAGGTTCAAATTGTCCCAAATAATAGTATCAAAGTTTGCGTAGTTGGAATGCAAAGGAAATTCTTTTTCACTCTTTTGTTTCTTTAGTTTCTTCATGATTGAAATCTTATCCCGCAAATTTTAGCTGTTGATGTCTGAAGAGGATTCTAAAAAGCGGTTGAGTTTGCTTTTGTTGTCCAAATTTGCCAAACAAGGTTCAAGCTCCAAAAAATCCCACATATTGTTTTGCCTGAAATACCAGACTACTTCTATTTCAAGCATACTTTCGGTGATACAGTCTTGAAGTTTGCATTGTTGGTATGCAATGAATATTCTTTTTTATATCTATATTTTTTCATTTTTATTATTTCCCAGAATATTGTTTTCTGATTCAAACTCCCGATCTTTAAATAAGCGACTTAAAAAATGATTGTGCATCTTTCATAACAAAGATTAGTTACGAGGAATTATTTACATTGCATCTCAAGTATGCAAACTTCAATTTCATTTGGTCATTAAAAAAATCTAAATATCCTCAAGGATATGTAGAACATGTAGAACAACATAACGTGACAAATTTTCGGACGGAGTTTTCTCATAGTCGATTGAATTTTCAAGCAAAAACAAAGCAGCAGACCCTGCAGAATTGACCGTGGCAGAATCTGACGATTTTCTTTTGCGCTAAACATTATTCATCTCTGAAAAATTTCTGTACGAAAATTTCAGCTATCTCTTGCACTCATATGTCACAGTGACTTTTGAGTGGCCTTGCAATTGAACATATTTACTTAAAAATATATCGATATTTTTTGTCCACAAGGGTGTATCACTTTCACGGGATTGGCAGAGTTTAAAATTGAATTTGATTTTTTTCTAAAATTATATTGTAAAAATTGAATTTTATTTGATATAAAATTGACTGTATATTAAATAAAATTGTTACAAATTAAATTTATATTAAGGTGTTTGAAATTAAATGAAAACGTCGCTTCCTAACACAACAAATCACCCTTCACGTAAACAAAACAAAGTATCCATGTAAGAAAAAACATCAAACGATTTCTCAATAACCCAATGTCGACAATTTGCCGAAAAACATTGTCATTACGATCGACCACATTCCTGCGCATACGTAAACTGTGAGAATGGAAAGTCAATTTGTAGATGTGGATACAAAACATTCAGAAAACAAATCTCGTGTCTGGGCCCACGGTCAAATGCGAGGATTCACGCGCTACGTACATTTCAGCCCGCGTCCGATTCTCGAATCACGGTAGGGCATGTACACGTAATGTCAAGGCAAAACAACGAGTCAACCATCGGGACCGAAGGTAGAAAGTTCTGACGAAATTTCACGGCAAAAAGCGTCAAGGAACTCGCACGAAAAAAAGGAAGCAAAAAAGAACTTCGACGACCAACGGGTGATCGTCGTATGTATAACGGTACAGAACGACAATACGAGGCAGTCTCGCTTTGTCTGACAGCCTGAGACGAAGTGACGCATAACGCGATACAGCGAGAAAAATGCTCAAAAAAAAATTCTACCGCTCGATCGTCATTGTTCCTCATTACTCTCCCAAATTCAATTAAACGTAAAAAACAATTCCAAGCGCGAACAAGTAGCGTTATTTTGCTTCATAATTGTATCAGGACGTCATTAACGTTTTCCCTACTAATAGCGTAAAAAAGTCGAATGTATTTATTGCATTATTCATCAATACGATAAAAACTCAATATCTGTGCCAATTGTGCGCGTACTTACCAGAGAAAGAATGCGAGAAAACTTCGAGAACGACAATGATACGATAATCTCGGACGAGCGCTCGAGACCTAATGAAACGAAGGATCGCGCAACGCGACGCCGCAACTCTCGACCGCCCTGGTCACGGCTGTCCCCCCCACCACAGCCGACGGGTGTCGCAGTTTCAAAACGCGAGAGGGACGCGCAACGCTGCACCGCGCGATCATAAACATAACTTCGTTGTGCTTGTCTTTACACATCTGTACACGGGTATGCGCCATCCGAGCGTATGGCTATCAGAAAGTAAAAACCCATGTAGGCGAGAAGTCTTTTATCTCGTCACGTGAGATTTTTCCCCCCCTCGGTGAACTGGTAACCTGAGAGAGCGATTCGAGTCATGCGAATGTAAATGAGAATACGTTGTTAAGCCAACCGCATAAATTGCCTTAATTAGAGCAAATACTTTATTCTCATATCCATAGAATAAGAACAAATATAAATACAAAATAAAAATATATGCTCATATATTTTTTCGTTAATATAACTCGCTATGTCTCATGGCTTGCGTACGTGACCAAGCGACCAACGCACAAAGCAACTTTGTCTAGGATTAAGTATCGATATTTCTCGGCCTGCATATGCGCCCGAGCTCTCAACGTTTATATAAATATTTTATAAGATTAAATTTTATTGCGCTTCGCCTTCGGCGTGAGTCCGTTGTCCAAAACCCTTGAAACACTGCGGACTGAGTCAGACTAACGCGTGGGAATATATACTTATCGATGGGTCCCACGGATGCATTCCTAGAAATGCAGTCACGTAAACCCTTGCCCCACTATCGCTATCCGACAAATATCGGCCCTGCGTAGCACGGGACTGACGACCTATAAGTCAGAATCGTGAAATCACTGTTACGAAGAGGTTCTCTCTTAAAGACCTCGACTGTTAGCTGCTACGCTAGCGATACGCCGTACAGTACACGGGATAACACGCGCAAGTTTTCATTAAGAAACTCCGTAAATTACGCGAACGCGTTTGTTGTAACGTTTAAACCATCGCGCTAATAAACCGGAAGAGTGTTATCCGCATCCGAGTTAAAATAACATCGATGTAACGAACTGATATAAGTGTAATTAAATCATTGACACAATTAACTCGTGATCTTCTCCTTTGTGTTAACCTGAAGACACCTTGTTCCAAATCCTGGCAAGCTCTGATTCTTCACCAGTTTCGCATCGTACTCACCAAGGTTCGTCCTCTTTCTGTAAAGACGTCGACTGTTTGTTATAACAGGAGTCCCAAGGAAAGAGACCTTTGATCAACATTTCGGCAAGTATAAAAATACACGTGAAACTCATCTCACTTCCAATATTGGTCCTGATTCTGACATCGAGGAAAGACTGCGCCGTCGATAAAGACACCGTTGGGCTACAGACCTATTGTTACGCGTATTACCATTCTGACACGTAATACAGCCCTGGAAAGGCTTCATCAAAAACTTAACCTGGCGATTCGAAAACCAGAGGTTCTTTATAAAGACGCGTTATCTTGTGATGTGTATTTTGCACAAGAACAGAGTTTATAACGAACGCTAGTTGGATTCGAGTCATCGAGCCATTTTGCGTAACATAAAATTGGCGATCCTGCCAGGATTACTCAATGAAAAATCGTAATACCAAAAGTCAAGTGAAAACTGGTTACCGAAACTCCACGACGGAGGGTGTAAAACTACGAACATTAAACCTGTGCACGAGTGAACGTTAAACAGACATTTAACTTAGTTAATTTTGTGTTAACGGAAAAGACATTGCCACGCTGAATTTTCCGTAAGTGAGTGACGGACAATTGTGTATTAAGGAACTTGCACGTACCGCGCATCTATAAGACTTCGCTGCAGGAGCACGAGCACGGGAAGGATTGAATAAAAACTGGGGGAGACACGCCTTCAGAAAATAACCTCAACTCCGACGGTATGCTGGATCATCAATCGACGCGAAAAGTCTACAACCGATCGTTGTAACAGCGTTCGCCACTTCAAGAACACCGAGATCAACATCATTCGACCAGTATTGTATACGAACACTGAGTAAGAGTAAGTTTAAAATCCCGCTCATTATGTAAGGGAATTAGAGACTCTTGCGACAAAACTTTTCCGCAGTTAATATTCTGCGTATGACAAATTAAAAATAGGAAGTTGTAACTACCTTATTCCCAAACAACGTAGTTAAGTAATTTTGTGTGTTTAACTTTAAAAGAACCACTAGCATTGGAAGCTATGTCCAGTCCAAAAGTAACGAAAACAGATACGGCAAAATAATAGTGTCTCGTTATTACAATAAATAAAAGACCTGGCGGTACGGAAAATAAGTAAATTCATAAATCTAGTGGTGCTAGTCGAAGTTTACCTTTTATGACCAATACCGCCTATTCTGGAATTATTTTGAGTAACAACATGAAAAAAAAATCATCATCTAATTACTCAACCACATAGGATCTCTGATCACAAGAATCTTTGAGACACACAACATCGCTTGACAGTTATTATAATTAATATAAATATATACGTAGAATAAGAACATAGCATTATAGATACTATTTAAAAAAAAAAAAAGGAGATTAATAATCAACTACAAGAATATACATACATAAACGCAACTAAAATCAAAGGTAATGTCCATAGCAGGAAATAGTGTATCAGGAAGAAGCATTGTAATCGATGAAATCCCTAGTCATGTGAAGAAACTCAAAAAGGACATTTCACGAACCCTGTTCAGTTATTTTCTGTATTATAAAAATCACCCTGAATGGGAACCTAAAGAAGATTTATACGCCCTGAGAAAAACTGAGCAGATAGAAAAAATAACTTGGAATTTTCACGAAGACCCCAGTAATCACCCGCTGCTATTAGCATATCATGAGATACCTCATTCATTAAACCATGTTTTAGTAACCATAGGAAAAAAGAATATTGAGGAAATTGAAGAACAAGATCTTGCCATAGCACTTCGCCCAGAAAATCAGATCGCTATCCCTAAGACGAGAGAATTAGAATCAGAAGCATCCAGCCTTAATGAACTCAGACCACCACGAAAAAGACAGTCCACAGAAAACCCTATACTTGCAAGAAATCTCGAAGAAGCTACCGCAACCAACTCTCAACTCACTCTATTAGTAAATAAATACTTCGACGAAGGGCTTACTTTAAAGGGCAAAGCGATAGAAGAAGTGAAATTACGCGACACAGAAATCGAACAATTACAACATGCACTTCAAGAATCAAAAAACAAGATAAGACCATTGACGGAAAAAATCAGCCTGCAAGGACAACAAATCTCCCAATTTAATATTGAGAGACTAGAATTCGAAAGAACCCAACTCGAATTACGCTCTGAATTAGTCCACGTACAGAAAAATAACAATAATAATCTTGCCCTAGTAGAGCGAATAGGTCAAGCGAACCTTGAACAGAACGACCTTATTAAAACTCTCGAAATTCGAAACCTCGACCTCGAAAACCAATTCGAAAAAACTTTACAGAAAAACCAAATAGAGCTCTCAGCAAAATGCGGCGAAATAAATGAGCTCAGACGTAATTTACAGGAGACCCAGACAGAAAAACAGCAATTAGAAAGGGAAAAATCAAACCAAGTAATTAAACAAAAATATTTACAAGATCAGGTAGAAATCATTAAGCAAGACGCTCAAGGCTATCGCGAACATATCGAGACCCTTGAGAGCACGAATATCGCGCTACAATCACAGATTATAGCACAGAAACAATACCTTGAAAAAGAAACCAGTGAGACCCAAGATCAATTCAAAGCCTTACAAGAACAAAACGCTCATAGACAGGAGCAAGTAATTAAAGAAATAAAAAGGAACTACGACGTTCAGTTCGATCGACAACTAAAAGAAAAAATACGAGAATTCCAAAAAACTGAAGAAAAACTTATTAAAGAGAAACAGCAATTTGGAGAACAAACGAGGCTAGAATTCCAACAGAATAGGGAAAGTATATTACGAGATTATAACGTAGAAAAAGAAAGGTTAGAGAACACCATCTTAGAACTACGAGCTACTGTTGCACAAAAAGAACAGCATATTCAAAAATTAAATTCTGGTATAGACGACTTGAAACGAATACACCGACAAGAAATGAATACTCTGACTATTACCAAAGACCAACAAGACCAGACGAACGAATACGAAATGCAAATACTGAAAACAGAAAATATTCAGCTCCAACAAGACCTAAAGACTGTAAAAGACCAAATGAAAAATCTCGAAACCATGATGAGACAACTTATACAGAAACAGGAGTCGCAACCTACCTCCTCACAACTAGACAAAAGGGCACCTCAGGATAACAGACGACCACCAAATCGATCTAATCGAAATCAACCCAGCGCACCACCACCTGGAAATCCAGACGACGACGACCCCGATGACGATGATGAAGACGCTGATAGCCAACCTAACGCCAGAGGAAATCATTACCGACCACATCGAATGCCTCACGACCTGCTACCGAACCAAACCGCACCAGCCAAGGAGACTATTGATATAGTACCCATTTTTACCGGAGACACGGGAGAAGGAGCAGTCAACATTTCAGAATGGACAACGAAAGTTGACAGAGCACGACATTGGACAATGCCAGAGCAACACGGCTTATTATTGGAAAAGATATTAACAATGAAAATCAAAGGAAGGGCACAAAGTTGCATTTCGAACGTCGATATTTATACATACGACCAGTTGAAAGACGTTTTGATAAAACGCGTCAACCCAGTGAAATCATCACTGTTACTCATGAACGAGTTGACAGCATGCATCCACACTCAGGGAACGATCCAAGAGCATAACACCAGATTCCGAAGAATCTATATATCTTGGTTAAACGCTAAACGACTCGAACTTAAACAAGCTCATCAAACGGATGAATCAATCACCATATATTTACAAATATCTGACAAAGATATCATTCAGACTTATCTGCAAAGTCTCAAGGAAGACACACGAGCCTATCTCAGAACAAAGGACATATATTCGCTCGCACAAGCAGAAGCAACTGCTCGAGAACACGAAGATTTCAAAAGAAGCATCCAAAGACAACGAGGAATGTTTCATGAACCTCAACCCCAACGTAGACCGGAAAAACCCAGATTCAACCACGAAAAATCAAGATTCAGTAATAAACCACAAGAAAACAGGAAATTCTTCTCAATGAACAAACCAAACGTCCACCACACTGAATACAACGAATGCGACTCACATGACGAAGAGGAAGGACAGGAAAGCATGACGGAAGAAGAACGACAGTATCAGAACGATATACAAGAATTCGACCTTGACTCGATAAACACAACCAGTCAAATGAAAAAGGCACTCGAATATATTATGGTAATGAATCATCCGGACAGAAAATGCACGTATTGCAAAAGGCCTGGACATACTGAGCTGTATTGCAACCAAAAGAAGAAAGATCAAGGAATACCGAGTCCTTTCAACAAAGGCACCAATCAGAAGAAGAAACCTACCCAAAAAGGAAACCAAAATTTTCGACAGAATCCTCATCGGAAGAAACCTCCTCAACAGGAAGTGAACACGACAAACGAAGAGCAAGAAAGCACAAGCGACGACGAGAGCGTCCACGACGAGAGTACATCTCCGCAATAGATAAAGGACACCTTTTCACCGCGAAATTCAACTTCGAACGGACGACATTCGAAACTTTAACAGCATTAATCGACACAGGAGCATCCATTAACATAATCAAAGAACACCTTGTGAAAGAAAAGCACATTGTTAAAAAACCCATCCTCTTTAACACGGGAAAAACGACAAATAAAACACTCGGATATACGTTTATCAAATGCAAAGGAAACATTAACGACCGACGTGACAAATTTCATATAGTTCCATCAGACTATCCGATTAGAGAAGACGCTTTAATAGGAACCCCTTTCATTCTAAACAACGACGTCATAGTTGACTTACCCCGGAGAAAAATAAGAGTTAACAAAAAATATCAAGAAATAGAATCATCCGAATTCACTGTGCCTGCCGGACGGTTTATAACTATCCCCGTAGAAGTAGAGAAACGGAAAGGAACAGTCTTAGTAAGAACCCCTCAAGGAGACAGTATCCATCATATAAAGGAAGGTATTGTAAATATTCCATTAGCAAATGAAGGAAAGAAGAACATCACTTTTCAAACAAAAAACATTCAAATCTTTGAAGTAAAACCGAGGTTAACGAGCAACAAAAGTAACCAAAGTAATAAAAGAATTCAGGAACTGAAAACCAAGACTAGACTGGAGCACATAAAGAGTATTAAAGAAAAAGATGAAATTTGGAAAATCATACAGAACTATTCAGATCTATTCCAATTAGACCATGACAAGCCACCAAGTACCAACTTAGCAGAACACGTAATCGTAATTGACGAACCAACGAAACCCATCAATATCAAATCTTACAGACCACCTAAAATCCATCAGGAAGAAGTGGACAAACAAGTGCAAGAGTTATTAGAAAAGAAAATAATTCAACATTCTCAATCACCATTCAATGCACCCATTTGGATAGTACCAAAGAAAAAAGATGCGTCAGGAAAGACAAAATGGAGAATGGTGATTGACTATAGAAAATTGAACGAAAAAACAGCTCAGGATTCATACCCCTTGCCTGTTATAGAAGATATCCTCGACGACCTAGGAAAAGCCGCAGTTTTTTCTGCATTCGATCTAAGTGCAGGATTCCACCAAATACCAATGGAGAAAAAATCTAGAAAGTATACCGCTTTTAGTACTAACCAAGGACACTTTGAATACCTACAAATGCCCTTCGGATTAAAAAATGCACCGGCAACATTTCAAAGAATGATGAACACTGCATTAAGAGGATTAATAGGAAAAATTTGTTTTGCATATCTGGACGATATAATAGTTTTTGGAAAAACCATGGAAGAACATAATCAAAATTTGATAATACTCTTCAATCGACTGAGAGATACAAATTTGAAATTACAGCCAGATAAATGCGAATACGTGAAACCTGAACTCGAATATTTGGGACATGTTATTACACGTGACGGAGTAAAACCCAACGTAGAAAAATGCAAAGCTGTAAAAGAATTCCCCATACCTAAAACACCTAAGCAAATTAAATCATTTTTAGGACTCGCAGGATACTACAGAAAATTTATCCCGAAGTTTTCATCCATAGCTAAACCTTTGACTGACCTAACCAAAAATTATCAGGAAAACAAAAGTGGACCAATAACATGGACGGATAAATGTCAAGTAGCATTCGACACGTTAAAGAATATCCTCACGAATGATCCTGTATTAAAATATCCGGATTATACGAAAAAATTTGTATTAACGACTGATGCCTCAAATCAAGGACTAGGAGCTGTATTATCACAGGAAGGACACCCATGCGTTTATATATCGAGGACGTTAAATAAAGCCGAAACCAACTACACGACAACAGAAAAAGAACTACTCGCTATAGTTTGGGCAGTTAAACGATTCAGACAATATCTTTTAGGAAGAAAGTTTACAATAAAAACTGATCATCAGGCATTAAAATGGTTAGCTAATAAACCAGACCCTGCATCGAGGTTATTACGATGGAGACTTAAACTCGAAGAGTATGAATTCGACATCGAATACGTAAAGGGAAAACATAATGTAGTAGCTGACGCATTGTCTAGAGAAGCACATATGGAATTACCTGAGGACTACAACAAGGACAAGACATTTAACAACGAACTCATTTATCACATTGAAACAGATTCGTACGGGAACAACCAATATATAATTACCAGCAATATTGAGCAAACAGAATTTAAAATCAAACGAATAGCTCGGAGAAACACTTACAAACAGAGTAAAACAGCCCCTAATAAACTTAAATCAATGATAGACAATGTTCAGAAAGAATTCAAAACTATGAGCACCACGAATGATGAAATAAATCATGTGAAGAAAAGTCAGGAAACCCCTGAAAGCCGTAACCAAATTAATTACAACTTAAGACCAAGAGACTCAAACGCTATGAAAGATTTAGAGAGTTTCAGTGACGAAGACGAAACGAATCAAGACGAGACTTCAGATCAACCCCAAATTGATTTAGGCGTAGAACTGCCATATGACTATTATCAATACTCGACATACAAGTTGTTTAACCCCAACAATTTGGGACACCTTTTAAAAGAGAAACCCAATGTAAAAGGAAAACACTGGATAAAAATCACCCAACCGACAAATAATAAACCTCAAAGTCTCTACTATCAGATTCTTAATAAAGTAAGATCCAAGCTTACCATCAATAAAATCAAAGGAACTAAACATGTTAGGATATTTACAGATGATGTAATGACCAAAGCAGAGAAGGAAGAGATTTTATCGATATTAAGATTCTTTAGTATCAAAGACCACGAAACACAGTATGAATATTGCTTTTCGACCTTCAAGGAACCTGACTACATAGACAAAAAGAAAATAATAGCAGAAAGCCACGGTACTAACCTAAGCTCACACTTTGGAGAGTATAAAACTATACAAAGAACAAAAGAACACAGGGAATGGGAACGCCTCGAAGAAGACGTAAAACATTATATTAAGAACTGTAAAATATGTCAAAAATTTAAAGCTGTGAGAAATCGGAACATTGCTCCTGCTATTGTACCCGAACTGCCAGATAAGCCCTTTGAAAAAATTGCGTTAGACATATTCGGCCCACTACAAAGATCGCGTTCAGGGCATGAATATATCCTCAGTATACAAGATTGTCTAACTAAGTACATTGTATTATGCCCACTCGAGACAAAATCTAGCTCGGAGATCATCCAAACATTAAACGATGATTTTATAATGATCCATGGATCCCCTGATATCATTTTAACAGACCAGGGACAAGAATTTAATTCAAAATTAATGAAGGATTTCGAACAATTACACGGTATTTCGCATATCAAAACTACCGCATTCCACCCTCAAAGTAATGGGAGCATTGAAAGAATGCATTCCCTTCTTAAGGAATCAATAAAAACCATGTGTGAGGGACATATAGACAATTGGAAAGATATATTGAAATTGGTAGCCTTCGCTTATAACAGTTCGGTACACAGTGCAACTGGATATCGACCTGACGAATTGGCATTTAATAGAAAACTTAAAAAGCCATCAAGCCTACCTCATAAAAAATCATTGACTTATGACGATTTATTAAAGAAGTGGACACATACGCACGACACAATACTCTCAGAAGCACGCGAACGTTTACAATTGAAACAAGAACAAACAGCCAAACGATTAAACGAAAGTAAAAATAAACTGGATTTTGATAAGATCAAGACGGGACAGAAAGTTTACCTTCACAACGAAAGTAAAAAACATAAGTTAGACCTCGAATGGTTAGGACCATACGAAATAATAGAAATTTACAGAGATAAGTCAAACCTTAAGATAAAAATCGATGATAAAGAAAAAATAGTCCACCTAAATAGAATAAAGTTATTCTTTCCAGATGACGAACATAATGAAGACATTGCTGATGACAACGATCACGCTCATCGCAATTAACAGCGCTTTTACTATCGAACAGGTAACCTTCTCAAACACTTCATTCATAGAAGAATATCAGGCATACGTAGTGACCTATAGTGAAGAAATGAGGTTCTCAATAATTATCGACCTTAGGAGCATTTATACAGCCTATAAAGAAATCGATAAACTAGCTGACCAATATGTAGAACTGTCAGATGATGTCCAAGAAATAATAAACCCCATCAATCTGAAGGTCTATAAATTGAGGAAGCAAGTTCAACTGTTAACAACCTTAAATCCTGGGATTAAAGACGATGATCACGTTTTTAGTAAACAACTGACAACGAAGAAAATAAAAAAGCTAAGAGAAAGATTTGAAGACGCTATGCCATACAGAACATGGGGAACAATAACACCAACCCTCAGTGGATACACCTGTTTACAAAGAGATGATATTATATATGACCTGCAGACGAAATTCTTACAACTCAATAATATTAAAGACACACCGGAAAATCGTAATAAAGTAATACCCACGCTCAAAAACTTAAAGGAAATAACCGAATATATCACAAAAACAGGAAATCAAGACCTGGTTGTTGCGTGCGATATATTGACTCCTAGACGACGCAGAAGAGGAGTTTGTAACTTTTGTGGTAATATCCAAAAATTCCTATACGGAACTGCTACTAGCGATGACATAGACAGGATCGACGATAACATTCAAAATGTAACGGATTCAGTAAACCTCATTAAAACCTCAGTTCAGAAACAATCAGCAGTTATTCGTAAATTAGCTACCGAAACAGGAGAACACATCAAAATGTTAAAACAAGCGCAATTCCGAAGTATGTACCTAATATCTCTCATGTCGTGCATAGATACTTTACTATTCGATATAAATAATGTAATACTAGCTATTGAAACCAAAAAGATTCTACCTCAACTAGTAGAACCGGAAGTCATTTTAGACATGATCGATAAACTACTAAAGGAATCAAACGCCGACCATGTGTTCAATTATTACAACGAAACGCGAGCGCAACACTTCATAGATATCGCCGACAAAATAATACTGTTCAGAGGCAGCAATCTCATCTTCGAATTAACGATCCCTAAACTAGAAAATAATCAGTGGAAATTGTATAACGTCATACCTATCCCAAAGATTTACAATAATACATATGTCGTCGCTGCTCCAAAATATTCCCACTTGTTAAGACAAGGGAGCAACTATATGATAACTAATGAAATTGAGATTATGCGAATGAAGAAGATTGATAATTACTATGTTACACACTATAAGCACCCGATTTACGATAGAATCAATAAACCAACGTGTCAAAGCGACATCAAACAATGCGAGCTAAGTAAAATCAACGTCACCAACATGAGCTATATCTCATTATACGATAATCGCGGAGTGTTGTTAATACCGAACATTGAAAAACCAGTTCTGGTACTTGTAGAATGTAAGAACTATAGAAGCGAAATTTACATTAAAGAAGTGACACTGTTGAAAACAACGGATAAATGTACGCTAATGCAAGGCAATACCAAAACAATCCTGAATGGAATTCCAAAAGAATATCGATTGATAAATCCGAGTCTAACGTACTTGGCAATAAACTTTTCACAATTAGTTATGCGTATAAAAGATGTGCCAAACCAGATAGACACTACTTACCTAAAAAATATTGGTCAAGATCTAGATGACATCAGCAAAGACATAGAAAAAGCCAGTATCATACTTAAACACGACGAATTTTGGAAAACCATGAATGGATTACTCGATAAGCTCATTAAAATAGGTTTGCCATCATTAGGAATAACTGGTATATTGTTTGTACTATTGCGATGCGGAGCTGTAACGCCCGTCCTTAAATTTCTCAGAAACGGACTCTTCAAATGTTGTTGCCCCAGAGCCAATAAGAAAATTAAGAAATATGAGAATAAAGCGAAAATAGAACTGCAAAAACGTCAAAAACAACTAGAATACTTGACAGAACGGCAAGAACAATCAAACCTATCGGGAGCCCCGAAAAATATTGTAGCGGAACCAAAAGAGATAAGACCTTCGACATCTAAATTCATTATCGCCGAAGTTCAATCTAACTTGGGGGGTGTTAAGCCAACCGCATAAATTGCCTTAATTAGAGCAAATACTTTATTCTCATATCCATAGAATAAGAACAAATATAAATACAAAATAAAAATATATGCTCATATATTTTTTCGTTAATATAACTCGCTATGTCTCATGGCTTGCGTACGTGACCAAGCGACCAACGCACAAAGCAACTTTGTCTAGGATTAAGTATCGATATTTCTCGGCCTGCATATGCGCCCGAGCTCTCAACGTTTATATAAATATTTTATAAGATTAAATTTTATTGCGCTTCGCCTTCGGCGTGAGTCCGTTGTCCAAAACCCTTGAAACACTGCGGACTGAGTCAGACTAACGCGTGGGAATATATACTTATCGATGGGTCCCACGGATGCATTCCTAGAAATGCAGTCACGTAAACCCTTGCCCCACTATCGCTATCCGACAAATATCGGCCCTGCGTAGCACGGGACTGACGACCTATAAGTCAGAATCGTGAAATCACTGTTACGAAGAGGTTCTCTCTTAAAGACCTCGACTGTTAGCTGCTACGCTAGCGATACGCCGTACAGTACACGGGATAACACGCGCAAGTTTTCATTAAGAAACTCCGTAAATTACGCGAACGCGTTTGTTGTAACGTTTAAACCATCGCGCTAATAAACCGGAAGAGTGTTATCCGCATCCGAGTTAAAATAACATCGATGTAACGAACTGATATAAGTGTAATTAAATCATTGACACAATTAACTCGTGATCTTCTCCTTTGTGTTAACCTGAAGACACCTTGTTCCAAATCCTGGCAAGCTCTGATTCTTCACCAGTTTCGCATCGTACTCACCAAGGTTCGTCCTCTTTCTGTAAAGACGTCGACTGTTTGTTATAACAGGAGTCCCAAGGAAAGAGACCTTTGATCAACATTTCGGCAAGTATAAAAATACACGTGAAACTCATCTCACTTCCAATATTGGTCCTGATTCTGACATCGAGGAAAGACTGCGCCGTCGATAAAGACACCGTTGGGCTACAGACCTATTGTTACGCGTATTACCATTCTGACACGTAATACAGCCCTGGAAAGGCTTCATCAAAAACTTAACCTGGCGATTCGAAAACCAGAGGTTCTTTATAAAGACGCGTTATCTTGTGATGTGTATTTTGCACAAGAACAGAGTTTATAACGAACGCTAGTTGGATTCGAGTCATCGAGCCATTTTGCGTAACAACGTAATGCATTGTGCGCATGGAATTATATGGGCGTTTTCCAGCACGACGCAACTATTCCACGCGATCTCAATCTTTCTTTTGGGTTTGGAAAATTGAACGAATTTTGAATGCCTCTAATTAAGGTATTACCTTTCACGGACCCGAATAATTAACATTTAACTGATTTTCGTCTATAATAAAGTAAAAATGAGAATCCCAGTATACTGGTAAAATTTTAAAATCAAGTTACCGAACTTATGTCGAAAAATTACGACTCTAAAAATCACATTTCTATCTAATAATTTATACACTAAATAACTCTAGTTCCCTGATATAAGCTGCTCAACGCGTGTAAAAAATTTTAATATTCCGTACAATCATAACAGCCCGACTAGAAATTAGGGGTTCACCGAATGGTTCAAGAAAATATCGACGATCAAACTTAGAAAAATGTGACTAGCAAAAGAACTTACGCAACCGCGACTTTTCAAACAAAATGTAAAATCGTCTAAATCTACTGAATTTGTGCAAAATTTAATTAATTTATTTATAAGCGTCAATGTAATTTACCAATGATTCAGAAGGGCCCTCCTTATGCGCCCACAAAATAAGGCTCTCCGCGAAAGGAATACCTTAAGAGGGAGGGGGGTTCGATCAATCCAATTAAACGGATTCCAATGCACCTGTTTACGCGTAACGCAACGAAAATGTATGCACTATAAAATCCCAGGAACTGCTGTGAATCACTTTGAAAAAAAATCGAGGTTTTTTTTGATAGTGTGGGACGGCATCGACGGTGCAGTGTTGTCCAAGTTGCTTCCTGTTATCGGAGATACATAATAAAAATATACGTCTATCAGTTGGGTGTCTTTCATCAGCCCTTATCTTCCAGTGATTGTATACATACGAGGAAAAAAAGAAGATGGACACGGAGATAGGGGCAAGAAGGGAGGGGAAGAACAAGAGACAGAACGAGAGATGGGAGAGGATGAAAGAAAGGGCGAAGGGCGTTGCGGGAGAACGTGAGGAGGCGATTTTTGTAGCATATTAGATGGCGTGTGTAGAACAAATATTCGCGTTGCGTAATTTCGTTATCGCTCAGTTATAGCGATCTCGTCATGTTTTTCAATGGGGAGGCAGGCAGCGGGCGGGGTGGGGGAGGTATAAACTTGATTTGGGCGCAAATCATATACGGATTATTGTGTGGATTAATAATATAGACTAATATGCAGCCGGGAACGGACCCATAGACTCAAGGCATAGGCAGTACAAAGATTTATAAATGTAGCAGCGGCTAGTATTTCCTCGAGGCAGTGTGTTTCAGGCATTCGAAGCCACATTGACCGGGAGTTGGTCAATGTAGGACATTGCTGGAATTTTTTTACCAGCGGTCCAGTCAAGTCAAATGACCGTTGATGATTTTTTTTTTCAACGAACCTCAACAAAATTTGCATTTTTATATTTTCATTACGTGAATGGGAAAACATTGGTGGTACTACCAACGTGAAAAAGTATAACATTATCGATGATTATTATGATAATAAACCGCGCCAGTAAATGTTTTACACAACTCAGAATGAAATTCCGAGTCATTTATAATTATGCTTATTTGTATTTATGTCACGAGATTATTTATTATCACCATTTTAATATTAAGTTTTGCCGCAATACGGCAACTTCGCGGACATTGTGGTTGGCAACAATGCTCTTCATTCGCCAGCCAATACTCGTGATCTTATATCAAACCTTGATCGCTTAATATTGAATTGAAGGTTTCGTTTCCGTTAACTCGTTGTTAGAAATGGTCTATCTTGGTACTAAATAGCAAAAAAAACTTACATCACCCGAAGTGTGAACGTCTTGCCCATCTAACGGCACGTAAAATTACACACATTAAACTATTTTTTTTCTCTGGTGTTTTATGCCGAAAAAATTTCAAAAAATTCGTAGACTCGGTATGGTCTGGACACTAACATATATATGTATATATATATATATTTTTTTTTGGAAATTCGGATTGTGGCTAAAATTTCGCCCAAATTTAGAAGATTAAGACATTTTTGCATTTTATCTGGAAAGTCGTTGCTACGAAAATTCTTCTGCTAGTCACATTTTTTCAAGTTTTACCATTAATATTTTCTTTCAACATTCGGTGGCTCCCTGTTTATATTGTCTTTACGGATTCTTTAGGATTTTTCTAACGCGTAGAGCAGTTTAGTATATCAGACATCTAGAGTTATTTAGTGTATAAATTATTTGATAGAATTGTGGCCAGTGTGTGGTCTCCATAAAGCGCCATATAAATAAGATAATTTTTAGACTCGTAATGTTTCGTTAAAAGTTTGGTAACTTGACTTGACATTTTACCAGTATACTAGGATGTATTTTTACTTGATTATGCCGGATGCAGCTCAAGTCTGCCTCGTAGCAACATCTAGTCGGATTGTTAAATATTCGGTTTCGCGAAAAGATTACTTCAACTTTTCCCCTGCACTGCGATACACTCATACCATCAGATTATCTACCACTTTTTTTTTTATTGATTCCTTTATTTTTTCGCATTCACATATGTGGACCAGGGTCTCAACACTTGTGGGCGACATGCCCAACAGTTTGTATCTGAGTATACTGGGATATATTTTCATTTAATTATAGACGAAAATCAGTTAATTGTTAAATATTCGAGTTCGCGAAAGGAATACCTTAATTAAGCTTCGTCTACCATATTACCAAATGGAAGAAAAAATTAGAAATAGCTTTGATTTCGTTTTGACTCATAACAGATTTCGTCTTAGCTTATCCTTAAGGCCATGTACAAGGTCAATATAACTTCACATATTTTTTAGTAGGGTTTTCTCATAGACTACATTTGTTGGAGAAACAAAGCAACAGGCTTTGTAGAATTGGCTGACGCAGAGTTGACGATTTTTTTTTTTGGTCCTAAACATTATTCATCTGTAAGAAAATGCTGTACAAAAATTTTAGCTATCTCTCTCACATACAGCTCTTGATTCGCCTTAAGGGGAAGGGGGGATCCCTTCATAACGTAAAGAAGACCTTATGGCCGAAAATGAACTCACGAGGAAGCTCAGGGCCATGAAGCTAAGCTTTATGGCTCCGAAATCGCAAATTAGTCGGTCGGTCTTTTCACAAAATTGTTGAGTCTTAAAAATTTTAACGCGTTTTTCTGAAAACCACTTTTTCGTGAACCTCGTACAAGATAACTAAAAAAATCGATACGCGTACTATTTATCGATTGTGATTTGTCTTTGCATTTTCTAGATCCACATAGAGCGTGTGAGGCTTAGAAATCTAAAACTTCTTGGCTCCGATGTTTCAGATTAATGCACCAGACGTTAGATGGTACGCCGTAAAACAACTCAGGCGGCAACCGTATCAAAAGCAACCCAGGTAGCAATTTCAAAATAGTTGTCTATTAGTTGTCCAAATGGGTACCAAATGTCCACTTGGAAGTTACCTACAAGTTATCATGTGTCCAACAGTTATCTTTTTGGATGGTTGTTGACTTTAAGATAACTTCCGGGCGGACATTTGGCACCCTTTTAGCCGACTTTTGGACAACTTTTTGAAAATTGCTACCTGGGAAGTGTCGTCCAGGGGCCATTTTCAAATACTGAGAAGAAAATTAGAACATTAAAAGTAATATGGACATCAAATTTTGAGGTTGTTGCTTGAAAATATTTGGGTAAATAGATATTAATGAAAATTCTACTAATCGTTATGGTATATTTTCTGAATATACTGGCAAAAAGAGAACGCTCGCGTCCGTCGCTTATTTGACTATGTTATTGTGTAAGGAAATATCTTTAAAAAACCCATGAGTCGTCTTTGGACTCTGAACTATACGATAAAACGTTTGGCATCCCTGAAATGGAGGTTGTTTAAGCAAGAATATGTGAACATTCATATCTTCCGTTGTTTTGGTATAAATACAAATTTCCAACGCGAGTTATTTGTGGAAATGGCATACCTTTTGAAAAAAAATATGAGAAAGTCGACCGTGAAAACAAGATATTTATTTTGCAAACTGAAAAAGGCTTCATTTTAAGACCGGCATGTATACTCTATTATAGTTGAAGTAACGATTGAAACAATCAATACGTCTACAGAATGATGTTATTTATGTTTGTTTGTTGTTTGGTTAAAAAAATTGTAGTTATACAATAATTATATGTATTTTATGCATATGCATTATATCCATTTGAACCCACCCTACCCGAACCTCGGTTGCTGAAAAATTGTTTTTTTTTTATTACAAATACATCCGATGGACAAAAAAAACATATCTGTAAAGGTTCCAATTTTCTTAAAGCAAAATGGATAAAATGCATATTGCAAATGGACCATGCAAGGTAATCCTAACTCCTTCAAATTACTATATATGTAAATAATAATTACGATTATCTACCGTACATTTGAAAATTTTTGAGATATTCAGTCGTACACGTCCTTTTAATATTTTGCTGCCATAAGTTGGCACTGGTGACGTCACACAATGTATTAGCATAGGAACTTCGTTTCTTTCCACACGCTTAAAAAACGATTTAGTAACAACCTTAATTATGTAGAATAAATATAGTTTCAACGCAAAGATATCTTTCTTTCCTTTTTGCATACTCATCGCCATCGCCAGTTGTTTATGAATTTAATTCTTTCATATCAATCGTCACTTTTTCATAAACTGCAACTTTGTCCCATATTGCATCAGTATTCGCCGAGGGGCATCCACAATTATACGAGTAACGATCGAATGAAATATACGGCAATCCATACGAATAATGCAGAGTTTTTGAGTAAAAAGTTTATCAAAAATGAGCGCCGTCCCGAGAAGTCCTTAGCCAAGACAGTTTCACAAGACGTTGAGTTTTTCGAATAAAGTATATTTTCATCGATCCGCAACAATATAAATTGTAGAAACGCGATTAGAAGAAAATGTAGTACTGCTTTGACTCCTGCAGTTCACATTGTTTTTCGGCCAACTTCGCGTCATCTCGTCACAATTGCTGATATATATATATATATATATATATATATATAGACCGTACCGTAATTCCTCGTTGATCAATACACTGCAATTTCATGCGATTCGAAAAGGCGACGGGCGGGTGAGAATCTTGCGGGATCACTCTTCGGAGTGAGAAAGCAGAATGTCGACTCCGCGCGATACCTTCGATGTTCCGGCGGTTCAACGAAAATCTATGCTAGCTCGAGCCGCGAGACGAGACAAGCTTCGTGTCGAATACTTGGAGAAAGTAGGAAATCCCTATCGCATGGCAACTGGTGAATCGGGTACAGTGGCAAGTACTTTTTCGTCTCATTATTAACCTCAAAATTACATTCGAAGTAACCCCTTCATAGAAGCCAGTCGAAAGCCGTTGCAAAAACTACATTTTTTTACTCACTGGACGATACACAGGGCTTGAGCGGTTGAGGTCCACTTTGAATGGCCAACGTTCCCAGCTGATGACTTTTGTTATATAATCCCTCCCATGGTTCATGTGTACATCTTTCTATACTTTGGGACAAACAAATGCAATGTTTGTATTGGCCTGGGCCAATGGTGCTCGAGGAAGCAAGCTTGTCATCCGTGGTTCTTGTATGAAGGATGTATGGGAATCTTGCAAAAATACTACCTCAACGATAAAAACTGAACTTGTCACTTCATTCTTAGCCTCTATGCGATATCTCAAATTGGTCCAGTAGTAGGATCTATTTTTGTAGGACGTTTCACTCTCTGATATGATGAGAACAAAGGTGATGACAAAAAGTACGAGAAGTATTAGATTTTTTGTCTGGATACTTTGTATACGAAAAAAACTTGGGAATATTGTACAATCCGTGGCATAATATTAGTGTAATTAACTGTACTGTACTAGAGTTCTGCTTGTTTTCATGTTTGGCTTGGAAACGGTCGAGTGAAGATTGAGGCAGATGCAGCATGTGGCGCAATTACTCTTGGGAGTTCTCCCCTAGAAAGTGTAACATGAATTGATAACTGGTGAAGCAAAGATTGGAAGAAGAAATAGTTTAAATGCAAATTTTGAGGCTTAATCTACACGTGACACTTGTCGCTACATGCGTAACACATATTTAAGGATTTCAAATCTAGGCTAGCCTTGCCTGGGTTATCTCAGATCCTGCATCCTTATGGCCCTGACGTTTCTCTTTGTTTGTACAGTTCGATGAGGGCTTGCAGCGTTACCATTCGATGAGAGAGACCAGGTCACAATTTTTCAGACCCACTATCAAAGGTGGCTTGACTTACATTGCTTGTATCGTGATTCCGATAGTTGCGACCGTATATATCGTCTGCGCAGCCAAGGTAAGCCGGAACGAGTACAGCTTACTGCATGGGCAATCGTTTCGGCCAATAACCATATTTTACTCTTTGAAACGCAGGACCGGCAGGAGGACCGCTATCGCACCGGACAAGTCAGTTACAGAGATAGAAAATACAAGTTCACGTAAACGTTTGTGAGAACACGAGCTTGGGGTAGAAAAAATTATTGAATATGTAAATGCGTGTATTGGGAATAAAGCGAACGGAAAGGCCTCGTACAGTGGTAGCAATCTGACGGAAGAGTTGTCCCAGGCACTCATTTTTTTCCTGTAAATCGAGCACAGTACGGTTTTTTTGGATAAACGTATGTAAGTTTTAATTTTTTATTAGGCCATTGATGCCCTTGGGGGCTTTTGCTATTCCATTCCTTTTAGCCATCGCTTGCCACTTCGCTATATCTCGTTCCTTAGAGACCAGAGTGCTGCCCATAGTGACCCATTTCCTAATCTCTTGAAAATGTCCTCAACCAGAATTCAGGCCAGTTTGACAAGACGTTTAATATCTATCTGCATCAGCTTTGCACAAAGGCACGGGAAAACTGTTGAAAACCTGTGTGCGGTAGGTGATCTCCACGTATTGGCCCACGCCAACGAATCAACGCATATATTCATCCGGTCGTTACATATGCGCTAATGCTAGATATGTTTTTTGTTTTTGAAATTTTCGTAAATAATCGCTTTTATATGATAAAACAAACTATGGCTATAGCTTTTCCCCCTCTGCACACAATAGCGCACAGTACCATGCACGTTTTCTCCATTCCGCGATTTTCATTATGACACATCGATTAATGAATCAATTAGGTTTCGTTTATTTGTACAAGTGTGAGTCATCGCATTATCGGTCTTCCAGCTGCTTATCTCGCGCCACAACAGCGTCGTCAAACTTAACCATGTAAGTTGTACCTTTGTGCCAATGAGCGGTCACTTTAGCAGGCTGAAACAACAAGAGTCGCCGGGTCATGCGGGTAGTATGCGAGATTCAGCAGCACGTCGAACGGACAAAGAACATACTCACAAAACCAGAATCGCAGAGCACAGCTTCGACTATTCCCGCCACGAAGGAGGCGCAATTCAAACTTCCCTTGTCTTTGGGCACCGAGACGAATTTGTTTACAAGAGATTCTTTCTCTATGATGTAATAAGTACGCTCGTCGTCGTTGGCGTGCTCCAATTTGTCGGCTTCGCGACCGAAAAGCGACTTCCACAGCGTACTCTTCACAAAAAGCAGGGCGTTCAACAGTTTGATTTCTCGCTTGCCGCTCTTCTCGCGAACTACCAAAAGATCGGTTATTCTGTGGCCGACCTCGGCGCCCATTTCGGCTAGTCTGAAAAAAGGAATGGCCGCTGAATCTCAAACGCGCAAGTGCTACATGACGACGAAATATTTCTTCGCAATACACTGCAGAGCTCTGGGTGGATTTGAGAGGTGTCTTATCACCTAGACATAAGCAAAGCCTAGAACAAGGGTTTGACTGTTGCGTGGGCTCACGTCATCATCGGCCGAGCTAACGACGTGTAAGAGTTAGGCGGTAGAACACTAGATCTCGGGGACGACGGATGCATTTGTCTAATGTTAACTTTATGGTGATAATTATAAAATAAATCATCGAAACGTTACTCGGACATTATTGTATTAAACTCTTATTTTTATATATTTTACTACGTTTGTGCGAAATAAACATTGCCCAAAATCGTGCCTACGGCCTGAACTTTTAAGAATATTTTTTGGGATGTGGAATAACTTCCGCTGTTTTTTTATACTTTATTTTAAAAAATCATTCCTAAAGCTTTCAAACGTTTCGAAACTATTGTGTAATCAACTCCTAATGCTTCTGCAAGTTCAGCTAGCATCTGACATAAGTCTTCATGAAGTAATGCCTCTGATTAAATACATCAAAATCATCATTTTTGAAGCGTCTGATAAATCTCAACGGAAATTCTGTGTGCTTCAGCCGCAGATTTTTCTTTAATAACGTAGTGCAGTAAAATTCCCCTCAAATACTTTTTTTTGGCATAATTGCTTATTAGACGAAATTAGAGCGCTAACAAACGGTGACGCGTCAAAATGGGAGAGAAAACCTGGTGAAGGTATTAACAGATCTGGAGATAGAAGATATAATAACAATGATAAGTGAGCGGGGAGAGGTGAAAAAAATCGACAAAAGGTAGAAGAGGGACGGGAAAACTTAAAAAACAGAATTTTACGGAGGGAAGAGGAAAAATCCGGAATTCGATGAATAATGAGAAGTATAAATATATTATAGAAAAGGACGAGATGCCATGGAAATATCGGTCAGAGAAGGGAGTAAAGGGTAGGGACGAGGCTAAGATGTGGGAACATAGGAAGGGGAGGGAAAGATAGGGGAAAATGATTGGAGGTGCAGGATATGTAAGAAAAAAAATGGTAGACACTTGAGCACCTATTGATATGTAAAAAAGGTAGAGAGTTAGTATCAGAGAAAGCCAAGAAGAAAGCAGAGAGGAGTGGAGAAGGAATGGATAATTTGGCAGTTAAGGGGGAAATCAAATATATGCTGGAAGGGAAAATACAAATAGGGATATGCGAGTACTTTAGGGAAATAGAGGAAGTGTGCAGAAAGATGAGTAAAGAGCATGGGGGAGGAGAGATCGACGGAGTGGACGAATAAATGAAGAAAGGGAGAATGTGAACGTTATACGGATATGAAATATTAAAGTTTTGTAAAAAGGTTTGCAAAAAAGTTGTGCAAATAAAACTCTATACTACTACTCTTTTTTTGGCACGAAATTTGACGTTTTACAACATGAATTTTTTTTTTTATATTTCGGCGAAATAACATACACTGAATTTCAAGCTTGCTTATTGTATTTCTTTATAGATGCGTTACTACATGCTGAAACTACATCTGAATCTACACGCATGCAGTTCGTGTCTGAAACTACACACACACAGTTCTCGTAATGCCATGTGAAGCGTCCATACTTTTATGTTCTTCAAAGTAGGTAGCTGACCGGTGCGCGTTATGCCAAATTTCATTGGTTGCCTCTACCATGCTTCCTTGAGAGAGAAGCATGCTGGAGAAATTTTAGATACCGAGGTAGGTCCTACAGAGGGTGCAGGCTGCTATTAAATAAGGTAATACAATATTTGTACCAGATACCGCACGGCGATTCGTATCGCTAACTTCAAAACCGTTTTCCCACAGATCGCTTTTTTGACCTCGTGATAGTTTTCTACTAACGAATCGAAGTTCTGATCGCTTTCAAGTTTTTACAGCATATTCTGTTTATCGATATCTATTGGGTGACAGTTGAAAAGTACAAAAATTGATGAACGTTTTTTTAAATGTAAATTCATTACTAGAAAAATGAGACAATAAGTTTAAGTACTATAATTTTAACATGCTTCTTTAAACACATTTTTGTTGGTTCGCACGGAAGCGATGTCTATTATCTATGCATATAAAACAGTCCTGTGACTGTGCACAATGCACAGCCTAAACCAATGAAGATAGAAACATGAAATTTGGAAGCTATGTTTTTCAGAAGGTGTAGTGGTGCACTAAGAAAGGATTTTTCGAAAATCAACTGCTAAAGGGCTGAAATGGGGTGTAAAAGTTTGTATGGAAAATTCTGTTTCTCGCCTGTATCAATACAGGAAAAAGTCTGTAATAATAAATATGTCCAATTTTTTTTCAGTCACAGTTCAACACCTAGGACTATCACCAATAACACATGTGCGTTAAGGAAAACCATATACTTACCGGCTAGCAACTCCGCCCTTTTATTAATATTTACGTAACAGTTTTTTTATCATACACAGTTGAATATTGTATTTGAAAAATTTGGCAATTTATGCGTGACTTTTTTTCAGGGATTCTTCTAAATGTAGGTACGAAAATTGACGGAATCGCGCATATAAGGCCTTAAGGAATCTAGCCTGTTTTTATTATGATCCTTTATAAATCCGTGTGTACTTTAACGATTACTTTTCGCATTGTCGCGCTTTGTTACGCTTGCTATTCTAAGATTCAGGTGCACAGAAATTTTCGCCTTGCATCGTACGCCAGGCTTCGAGTTTTTGAAAATTTCTCGGTGTACTTTTTTCGTTATAAATTGCGAAAGGATTTTGAAATAACCGAGAAATGAAGAACCGTGGAAAATGCGACAACTTACTTGCTTTGCAATTCCGGCACCGTGTAAACACGGTTTTGACAGTACTGAACGAGTTCCGAAAACAAAAGTGCGTAACAACTGAGGCTAACCTCTCCCTTTCCTTTGCTCAGCGGTTTGTCGAGTATACTGGTCCGCGAGCGCACGGCGGATATTGTCATACTCGACATATCGGCGAAATGTAAATTGCTGCTTTCTGGTACTCTTAGTTTTCGTAATTTCCTGAATTAAACGGTCAATCAGAAAGTTCAGTAGTGACGCTAGTATTGTGACAGATTTCTGACACAATAATAATGGCGATATAACATATTTTCGAGAATCGATACTTCGATATTCGAGAAATCGATGACAATATTTTCCGATTTACACTTTCGAGTTTTTTTTTTTTTTCAATATACCCATTTTTCGGGCGGCCGGGGTGGCCAGACGCCTTAATGCTACGTTACCGCACTGTCACCGTAATAATTCCTAGACAGCATAAATGATACGGTTTGTAATACAAGACGGCGTCTTTTTGGACAACCAAAATGTTAGTCGTATCCGTTTCGCATATCTTTCGGATGCCATATGGATAACATTTTGCTACCAGGGAATTCATTTTCATGTTCCTCTTCCAAACATACCCAGGTAGCAATTTCAAAATAGTTATCTATTAGTTGTCCGAATGGGTACCAAATGTCCGCTTGGAAGTTACCTATAAGTTATCATGTGTCCAACAGTTATCTTTTTGGATGGTTGTTGACTTTAAGATAACTTCCGGGCGGACATTTGGCACCCTTTTAGACGACTTTTGGACAACTTTTCGAAAATTGCTACCTGGGTAACTTTCCCATCTAATGTTTCAATTAAATTGAATTAAGGTATTCCTTTCATGAATCCAAAATTTAACAATTACCTGATTTTCGTCGATAATCGAGTAAAAGTACATCCCAGTGGTACAATTTCTAGCCAAGTTTTTGGTTTCGTTAAAAGTTCGGTAACTTTTAACGAAAAATGACGACTTTAAAAATCGTTTCATTTACACGGCCCTTTATGGAGATGACACGCTGTCAACGTTCCTATCTGATAATTTGTGCAGTTAATACCTCTAGATGCATGACATATACTGCTTATGCGTGTAGAAAAATCTAGTTTCCGTAACGACAAAAAAAAACCCAACGTCACAGTGGCGTAGCGTGCGGCGGCGCGGGGGGGGGGGGGGGGGGGTGGTCATGGCCCCGGGCGGCGCAGATGTGGGGCGGCGGCGGCACTTAATTGCGAAAATAGGGCGGGGGCGGCAAATTTAGGGTTAGCCCCGGGCGGCAAAAATCCACGCTATGCCACTGCAACGTCACCGAATGTTTAAAGAAAACATTAATGTGAAATCTTGGAAAAATGTTACTGGCAGAAGAAATTTCGTACCCGCGATGTTTCAGAGAAAATGTAAAAATGTCTAAATGTCTAAAGGGAAATGGTCTACACCTAGATGGTCGAGGTCGAGGATTTAGAAGCTATGAACATTCTGTCGACCGTAGAAGACCTGCACTATGGGCCTGGTATCGATGATTCCATGTGAGTTGACAAATTTCATGATTTATTCATTCCCAAATTTTCAAACGCGTTTTTCTCAAAACCACGTTTTTCAAATCGGTACCCAAAGTTTCTCGAAAACCAATGAACCGATTGCCTTGAGATTTTTTGTGGTTATTCTATACACCATTATCTAGTACTTGTCATAGGATTTTTTTTCCGTTACTTAGTTTTTGTTTTATAGGCAAAATAATAACTAATTTTGGCCCAAAAATCACTATTTATGTTCAAACGTCCGCCATTTTGTCATAAATCGATATTTTCAAAATCGGCTATGACACGCACTAGATTATAGTATCTAATTAAATAATCTTTTTGGTTTTTTTTCAGATGATTTTTGAAGAAACGCCAGTGGGTACCGTATACGCAGATTTTTTTTACGACGCTCCAAGGATCATATAATATCCTTGTACATTTTTGATATTTTTAAATAAAGAAAATAACATATTTTAAAATGTATATACTTTTAGATAATTAAAACCCCAATCCGAAATGTCAAATAGTTTTCCTCGAAAAAATTCACAAAAATGACCTTTTTTCCGGCTCCTAGGTGTATATCTCCCCCTAATAATTAACGAGGAGTTTTCGCTCCCGAACTCGAATCCTATTTGCACTTTCGAAGGTTTCGTATCGAATTGCATTTTCCCGCGCTTTTCTTCGGCCAAGTCCCCAGGTAGCAAAATGTTATCTATATGGCATCCGAAAGATATCGCGAAACGGATACGGATAACTTTTTAGTTGTCCAAAAAGACGCCGTTTTGTATTACAAAACGGATCACTTATGTCCGCTTGGCAGATAACTTATTTGTGTCCGATAGTTGGCTATACGGCAACTTTTAATGGTTATCAAAGTGTCGGCAAAAGGTTAACTCTTTTCGGTTGTCGATACGTTTGCGCAAAGTCATCAAATCGATATATCTGAAAGATATCTTCATGGAGCCTAGATACCAGAAGGTTCAGCGAGGCCTTTCAACTCGTCCCCAAAACGAGAACAAGAAATGATGGCGCTGCGGTGCTCCGGCACCCATATGTATATAGATATACGCTAAACATGGGTGCGATCTAAGACAGATCACAGATGATGTACCTAACCCTCATTAGTGTTAAGGGATAACACCACTCTAGGATTTTGGAAAGACGTTTTCTTTCTTAAAAATACTTTGGTGTCATAAAAAAATATGCAATTGGTCATGTAGCATTTTTTTTTTATTTAAAGGTTTAATTATCGATTTGGCCGCAGCGCCTTGGAGCGCGCTGAGTTGCTCGTACAACTTTAAACGCGTTTTTCTCGAAACCACTTTTTTCGATCTCGGAAGACGGATTACTCGACCACCTTTGCATGCATCGATTTGAAATTTTGGTAGCAGCTTCACAATTATATTCTTTATGGGAGTACATAGCCGTTCTTTGATTAAATGTAAACTTCTTTTTATAAACAATTTACTGCTTTTTTTGGCAAAAAATCGATTTATTTTCTTAAAATCGATATTATTAATAGCGCACTACAAAGTGCGCTGTTTTTGCAAAATTTGAAAGCAAATTTCTAGGTAGTCTCATAGCTAATAATATATAAATTATCATTTTTTTGGTTTTTGTTTCAGGTCTTATATTTGACGAGAAAACCGTTCTCCCGTGAAGCTATATGTAAAAAAACACGGTTTTCTAGATGGGCTGTATCGCCGCCATTTTGAGTTTGAGTTTGAGATCTTTTCTCGCTTTTGCGTTTTTTTCCGAACCGCCATGAGGAAATTATGAATCGGCGGATATTTCGACGTTTGATGTCACGATCAGTCTGTCGTGAGGTTAGAAACTCATCCGATCACTATCACCTCGTTGACCAATATATTACTATATATGTAGGTGCCGCTGCACCCCAGCGCCATCACTTCGGGACATTTTCGGGGACGCTTTTTTCAGCGCCTTTGCATTGCCGCTGAACCTCCTGGTATCTAGGCTCCATGGATATCTTCATGGAGGCTAGAGTGGGAGGAGGCCGATCTGTGCATTTCAAAGTGGCTACAAAAATGTGGTCAGACCGGGATGGCGCCACTATCTCTAAAATCTCGAGCACGAAGCTGAGTATCGATGTCGTGTAAGAGAGATGGAAGAGGATCGAATACGCATCCCAGCAAGCAGTGCAGCGAGATCGCGCACAAAAGTTACCCCCTCTCTGGTCTCTTCCGCGCCCATCACGCAATCATAGTAGCGCGTGTCCGTGAGCGAGCGACGCTCGGACATCTTCGGAAAGAGCCGAGCGCGCCGAAGTTTCCCGACCGCTCCTTCGGCAGCTACACCAACACATGGACGCCGAGCTCGTTCATGTGCGGCCAAGTCGAAACGAAGGCTTCAAGGGAAAAAGCAATGTGAGCACGACTCGCGCGTGACGTCACCCGACGGAACGCGCGAGGCTTTTAGATGATTTCGATGCTTATTTAGCTCTTGATTCTCTACGTTATCAATGTATACAAAAAAATGTATCGCGCACCCTGATTGCTTATTTTCTTAGTTTATACGTTAATTTAAATATAATTATGAATCCAAATTACAACTTATTTATCTTCTAAAAAATTGTTTACGCTTTACTCACACCCGTCCTTATGCCAAATAAATTATAATTAATAAAAGTAAGCGGAAATATATTTATATTCGTATTATTATATTAATTCTCATAATTTCATCAAACGATAAAGCATTATCCCCAAAAGCAAGCCAATCAACCATCCGGCCGCGAATCGTCAGTACCAGAAAGTGTATATTCTACAAGCGATGGGATGGTCCCGTTGGTAACGTTCCTGGCTTCGGTCCGCAGAAGCGTAGGATCGTTCCTCGCGCTCAGTGCTTTTTTTTTTAAATTATTATCACTATTAATTCTTGTTTGATTAGTTATTTTTATTAAGTTATCATTATTATTTTTATTAGTTATCTTTTAGTGCCGAAAAATGTATCGCACACTCCGACCGCTTATTTGATTAGTTTGTACGTTAATTTGAATGTAATAATAAATCTACATTACAACTTATGTATCTTTTAAAAAATTGTTTGCGCTTTACTCTCACCTGTCTCTATGCCAAATAAATTGTAATTCATAAAAGTAAGCGCCCTGTCATTTTGGTCAACCGGTTGTACAAGACAGTTGAGTCAACGTAAAAGTTCAACGGTTGAATTTGGACAGCTTCTCAACTGTTCATCTTTGAAAGTCGACCATCCTGCGTTTTCTGTGGATGGTTGACTCGATGGTAAACTCGGCGGTTGATTGGATGGTTGACTCGACGCAATATATTTAATGATTAATCAAATTATACTGTCTTGATAATTAAATTGATGATTTGCGGAGAATTGAGTCATCAAACACTGGGGAGGGGGGGATATCCGCAGCAGATTGTGCGACGGAGTGAGACAACCATCCAGCGAAAACAAAATGGCCGCGGTTAAACAACCGTTGAATCAACCATTAGGATTTTTTTTACGGTCGACTTTATAGTTGTAAAGCTGTCCAAATTCAACCGTTGATTATTTCGGTTGACTTTGCAGTTGCCAAAATTGCTAGCGCGGAAATATATTTATAGTCGTATTATATTCATTCTCGTAAGTTACGATTCGCGGCCGGATGGATGTGGCTTGTTTTTGGGGATAATGCTTTATCGCTTGATGATAGTATATGAGAATGAATATAATAATGCCAATACAAATATATTTTCGCTTAGTTTTTTAGACGATAAATAAGTTGTAATTTAGATTTATTATTAAATTAAAATTAACGTACAAACTAATCAAATAAGCGGTCGGAGTGCGCGATAAATTTTTCGACACTAAAAGATAACTAATTAAAATAATCATGATAACTAATAAAAATAACTAATCAAATAAGAATTAATGGTAATCAGAATTTAAAAAAAAGCACTGAGCGCGGGGAACGATCCCGCGCCCCTGCGGACCGAAGCCAGGAACGCTACCAACGGGACCATCTCATCGCTTGTAGAATATGCACTTTTTGGTACTGACGATTCGCGGCCAGATGAATGATTCGCTTGTTTTTGGGGATAATGCTTTATCGCTTGATGAAAGTATGAGAATTAATATAATAATACGAATATAAATATATTTCCGCTTACTTTTATGAATTATAATTTATTTGGCATAAGGATGGGTGTGAGTAGAGTGTAAACAATTTTTTAGAAGACAAATAAGTTGTAATTTGGATTTATTGTTATATTTAAATTAACGTATAAACTAAAAAAAAAGCGATCAGGGTGCCCGATACATTTTTTTGTATACATTGATAACGCAGAGAATCAAGAGGTAAATAAGCATTGAAATCGTCTAAAAGCCTCGCGCGTTCCGTCGAGTGACGTCACGCGCGAGTCGTGCTCAGATTGCTTTTTCCCTCGAAGCCTTCATTTCGGCTTGGCCGCACATGAACGAGCTCGGCGTCCATGTGTTGGTGTAGCTGCCGAAGGCGCGGTCGGGAAACTTCGGCGCGCTCGGCTCTTTCCGAAGATGTCCGAGCGTCGCTCGCTCACGAACACGCGCTACTATGATTGTGTGATGGGCGCGTAAGAGGCTAGAGAGGGGGTAACTTTTGCGCGCGATCTGGCTATATATCATTTTGCATCTCTCTCGCACGCAGCCTACTTCTCAAGTATCATGCTGCCTTATGCACAGTTCACTTCTCATTATTTACTTGTTCCGTCTCTGTCACACGCAGCTCACTTCTCGACGTCTTAGCAATAGTGGTGCCATCCCGGTATGACCACATTTTTGTAGCCACTTTTTTCAAGTCTCTCCATAAGAGATCGGACTCCTCCCACTCTAGCCTCCCTGGATATCTTCTTAAAGGCACAAAAATTCCAAGATACCGCTGCCATCTAAAAGTCGTCCAATAGGCATCCGAATGAGGTTAACAAAACGACATCTAAACGGTATCGAAGAGTACTATCGAAAAGATATCTATTTATTGGCGATATATATGTATAACAATATCCTATCCATTTCTTTATAAAAATTAACCTATTAATAGTCTAGAACATTTAATACGGCTCAATAATCTAGACTGTTAATAAGTTAATTTTTATCATGAAGAAATTGATACGATATTGTTAGGTCGGTTTCGAAGTGGGCTAGGTCATTATAAATAAAACATCGATTAATTCATTATAAGTGAAATGTAATTTAATATTATAAAAACGGTACAGTCGTTATTAGACGTCTCTCCCATTGCAGTCACGTCTTATGGTGGTTGCCATGCTCAAAGCGATCCCGTGGATAACCTCAAAAGCAGACATACGCTTTTAGAATAAAAAGATAGTACATTAAACACATATATGTGCTCACAGAGGCGAAAAGAATAGTAGGATAAAAGGCACTCACGTATATGTCTTTCAACACCTTTATTTTTTCAACTACTTGTTGTTACACACAATTTTTGACGGTGAAATGAAATATGACACGCTACATTCGCACTATGACAAAAATGATCCGTTGGATGTGATCTTTAGGACAACTTATGGATGACTTTTTACTATTTCCCGCCAACACCAAATATCTTAAAAGACAGCATATTACCGATATCTGAAAGATGTCATGAAAACGACGTTTTATGTAATTCGTCTTTATGACATCCTTTGGATAACGTTGAACTAGATACAATAGATAACAGTAAATGGATAACTTTTTGATAACATGAAAAAGCCATCAATTGGATAATATTTTCGGATACCTTTTAGACATCCGTTTTCATCGCCGAAAGATATCATAAAAAAGATAACTTTACGGCAGCATTATACGAGATGTCATTTGAAAGATGTCGAATAGTTATCTTACGGTCATGTCTCAAAGGTAACCTGGCAACGGTAACTTATCGACGTCAATTGGACATTTATGCTGCCTGGGTCACTCGCCAGCCATTCCGCACGCCTCTGGCGGCGAGTTTGGGAGACACTCCATGATCTCGCCCCCCGATCCAAAAACCTTTTGACAGTTAGCGATATCAAAATAAATAAGGAAAAACAAAAATGTCAAGTGCACCACCCGTCAAGCCTCCCCGAGGAATTAAACCCACCAAAGAGATTGTAAGTGAATTACGCGCTGATTCAACAAAATTCCATTTTCGAATCGGTCTTTTTTTTCTACAGCACTTTACGATTATTCGATAAGAGGTTATTCAATTGTTTCACTTTATACGATTGCACGATCACGTTCTGACCGATCCTGAATGATTTTCGACAGAGCGGACTATTAATCTCAGTTATAAGGGCACTGTCGGCCAGCGAGACCAACGAACAGAGAGAAATCGAGAAGGCCAAGCTCGAAAAAGAATACAAGAGAAGCGACCGGCGTCTAGACGAATTGGTGTCTCTCCATGAGCAGGACCTCACCGAAGTCATGAAAGTAAATTCCGCAAAAGGACCCCTGCCTAAGGAGACTCTTGCAATTCACCTATAAGTGCTGAAGGCCACGACTTCTTTTTTTAGTCACCCTAATGTCTGATGAAAGCACAACTTCGGAGATTCTGAAAGCTCCATTAGATCGTTTTTGAGAAAAGAAATACTAAAATCTGGACAATTTAATACAATTTCTTAGGAATTCGCTAATCAAGCAGAAACTTTATAGTCAATTTGTTTTTTTTTTTGCGGAACTCATGTAACAATTTACACCTGCTGGTGGTTGGAAAAAGAATTTTCGTGAATTATTTTTTCAAGTAACTTTTACAATTTTTGTATTGAAAAATATTTCTAAATGTGGTAGATGCAATGGTGCGTGCAGGCTGCTGTTTGAAGAACGTTTTTCACAGTGGCCATTGCTGCTCGGAAACATCATACGAAACGAAAAAATGAAATGCATTTAGTTTTTGCATCAAATTATCTAGTGCTTGGACAAAGGATTCAATAGAATATTGAGTTTTTCAAAAAATGGCTCCAGTTCAAACTGAAAGTACCGATTTTTGGTGGAAAAAACGTCCTATTTTCGATGATAAAAAACTAGACATTAAAAAAAAATCCTTCGTTCAAGCACTGATTTTTTTTATATGTAAAAAAAGCTTGTAAAATTTGGTGTTGATCAGAGCAGTGATTTTCGAGATAACGTGATCACCGATTTAAAAAAAGTAATTTTGAGAAAAACGCTTTTAATTTCGCCGATTCGCTGAACCTACCTATGAACGCTCAAAACTCCCTCAATTTTGAACGGATCGATCTGAAATTTTTGAAAATGTTTGAGGTTTTTGAAATGTTATATATCGAGAATTGGTCGAAAACCAAAAGCGGATATTGAAAAAAATGTCAACTATCTGTAAGGCCTCGACATCAAACTTCTATCGGACACATGTAGGTGTGTGCAACAAAAATCAGTATCCATCAATGAGATTGAAGTTTGCACCGGGAAGGGGGGGGGGGGGGGCAATGAAAATTAATATTTCTTTCGGCAATATTTCAGTCGATATCTTGGTTTGATTTGAATTTGATTGGTAGTTGGTTTTTCTGAAAGATCTCTCGACCGTTTTTTCAGACACTTATTCAGAGATCTGCAACATAAATCAATATAAATCTCAATTTATACTTGACACCATAGAGTCTGCTCTTAAAATTCGCAATGGTTGGAATTCCCCAAAAATTACTAGCAGAAATTATATCAAGGAAGAATTTTCAAAGATAGTGAAGTTACCAGAATTATTAATTAGTCGTAGTAATTTTATGGGAACTTCAATCGCACAGCCTGAAAAACACGTCTAAACCCAATGCGGATTCTGTCGAAGAGTTAGTAGCAATCATTGATACTTAAGGAATTTCGGATATTGCCAGATTTTCAGTACACTGTCAGAGAGGGTGACAGCTTCGAGGGAAAAGATCCACGCGGTGAAGGAAAATTTAAACGCATGCAAACATCTGCTGAGATGCAGAAGGGAGGAGCTCATGAAGCTATGGCTCGAGGGCATCGAGCACAAACACGTTTTACAACTTCTGAACGACATGTGAGTGTAGATGTTGATAAGCTTTGATTCGCAAGGGATCGTCCGTTCGCGATAATTCCAACGACCTACGCTTTTATTCTCGCAGAGATCAACTGCGCGACGTGCCATCTCGCCTGAGCCATTATTTGAACAAAAAGTTGTATCTTCACGCGACTCAATTGCTCGTCTCTTCGCTGTCGATGGGCGACGGCGGTCTTGAGGGCGTGGAGGCCCTGCGCGAAGTGAGAATGGAACTGGAAACGAAGAAGCAACAATTGCACATGAAGCTGCTGGAGGAACTGAGCAGGCATTTGTACCACGAAACTACGAGGGAAGTTTTTCTCAAGAGGCAAGGTTCGGGCCGAGATTTTCAACGGGGCAACGAGTCACGCAGCTCAAGAGGCAATAAAGTCAAGCGCGCTCTACTCGACGTTATGCCGCCTTATCCCGGGACTCAGACATCGAGGTAAACTTCCAGTACCCGAAATAGAACAGACAAATTCTGTCGAACCTTGCATCATTCAAATGTAACGAAAATTCTCTTTGATACCCGGTTTTCCTTTATTTTTTAATTGTTAACGGAAATATTGTTCGACAAATTTACATTGGAGGTCTCTAAATGACGATTTCAAAAAACCTTTAAATTATGGTCGCAACTTTGACCTGCCAAAAAAATTGGTAGTCGGAAGAAATTGTTTTCGTTGCCTTCCAACGATGGAAACTTCAATATCATACAGAAAATATATTGTCATATATATATCGGTTACGAAAAAGCTTATTTTCAAGCCCGCCGGAAAAGTTCGGTATTTAAACAACAATTGGTAAATGAACGTTGGTATTGAATAGTTAACAATTCTGTTTTTTTTTCAGGGGCAGCGTCAATGCCAATTTCGAAGACTTGAGCAATATAGTGGAGGACGAAAACTCATTGAATCCGGAAGAAAATTCGGAACATTTTATAGCCATAATAATAGAATGCCTTGCATTGCTCAACAAAATATCCGAGGCTGTGGAGGTACTGTATACACTACCGGGGGAAAGTATGCATAGTTTTCTCCGCGTCTCGACCAGGAGCCGTGAAAGAACGATTTTTTTTAAACTGAACTTTACTCCCTCAAGATACTTCATTTCCAGTTCCATAGTTCTTAAGTTACAGCGCAACTTTTACTTTAAAAAAAACTCAAAGAACTTGTGAAAAACATCAGACTGAAAAATTGTTTAGAGGCAAATTGGAGGTCCATCTCGGTCCTTCAGAGTTCTGTGAAGAATAAATTTTCATCGCCGTTTCTGAAACAATGACACGCGAGTTTAGCAGAGAGGGAAAATAATTAAAAAAGCCAATCGTGTTTAAGTTTGCCTAGTAAGAAATAAAAGGTAGTAAAGAATGTTAATAAAAATCACAATGGAACTTAATTTTATCATATTTTGAATGTTCGGAAATTTCTTTGCTTCTTTTTCGGCAGAGATCCGTAATTTCTCGTCCCGATTCAGAATTCATAAATTTCAATCATATTTTCTCCTGGTGGTGTATATTAATGTAAAAATTAAATACGCAAATGATATTAAGGTATTCCCTTCGCGGAGGGCCGTATTTTGTGGGGGCATGAACACGGCGGTTCTGAATAATTGGAAAATGACAGTGGCGTTTAATGAAAATAAGTCACAATCAATTATTATGCCCAACGGTTAATTCAAATAAAAAATATCGCAAAGATTCAGTAGATCTAGACATTTTTACATTTTTTCTAAAAAGTCGTGGCTACGAAAATTCTTCTGCCAGTCATATTTTTCGAAGTTTAATCATTGATATTTTCTTTAAACATTTGGTGATCTCTTATTTTCATTGTCGTTGCGGAGTCTTTAGAATTTGTTACGCACGTTGAGCAGATTTATTTAGATTAAATAGGAATTTGGCCAGCGTGTCATCTCCATAAACTGTCATATAAATAAGACGATTTTTAGAATCGTATTTTTTCCATAAACTTCGGTAACTTGGCTTGAAATTTTATTAGTATACTTTTATGATTTTTTACTTGGTTATAGACGAAACTCAGTGAATTGTTAAATATCCGGGTTCGTGAAAGGCTGCAAATCTTGATTGCAGTTTAGATAAATAAAACAATAATCCATAATAAAATAGATTAATGAATTATTATAGATAGATAATTATCGATAAACTCCATAACTATAGATAAATGAAATAGATGAACAAATCATTCATAATTATATAGGAAAAATCGTAATTTTCAGTCGCTCTCTATGATCATATTCATTTTTCCTAACTGAAATACCGTAATTGAAATTGTAACATTTCTATGTCAAGAATGCCCAGTACGAAGTCTCATCGATTCGTCAATATCGCAAATCTACAAAACTACGTGTTTTTTTCCTCAGGCAATAAAAGTTCAGATGCAGACGGAACTGTTGAACATAATAGCTCGAACATCCGATCAAATAAAGAAGAACCACGACCAACAAGGGCCAGCCGGGAAAGCGTTATCCTCGCAGAGTATGGAGGTGCGAGTGAGCGGTAGCAACAATCAGACGGAGAGTCAAGCTCTACTTCTCGAGCTGCTCAACACCGTATTCGATCAGATGAGGTTGGTCGCCGGATCCCACTCAATGGCGTTGCGCAGCTTTTCTCATGTCATTCAGAAGTACAATTTACAAGTTCGTTTGTACGAGATGCCGGACGTATGGAGCAGGATTCAGGCTGTTGTGAGTGCTCTCTTGGAGCTTTTCCTCTTCGAGACAAGTCCCGGGCGAAATAGTCGAGGCTTTCGTTGCGGTAACAAACCATCCACAGCGAACAATGCCTTCGCTACGAGCATAAATAATTTTCATTTGTTTTCCTTTACGCTCATCCAGAACTAGTCACAAAATACTTTTCGAAACAAAGAAAAAGATTAAAAGGGTTGGTTGCAGCTTCAATTGTTATTAACGGAGTACCTGGACATACAAAACATGGCCGACGGACCTTTTCACGTGACAACGACTCTGAGCGAACCCACCAGCGACATAAACACATATTTCGCACGAAAAAGACCGCAGCGCCAGAAAACCGGGCGTCTCTTTAAATTCGACCCGTCGTCACACCCAAAAGCGCTGGACAGCTATATCAAAGAGCATCGATACAGCAATTTCAGTCTGGTGGTAAATTGTCGATTTCCTTATTACTTTTTTCTTCAAAGAGAGAGAGAGAGAGAGAGAGAGAGAGAGAGGGAGAGCACGCTCTGCATCAGTGAATTCTACAGAGCGTGACGCTTTGTTTTTTTTTTGGAAAAGTTTTCTATGAGAAAGCGCGGTCGTAAAATTCGCGGGGTTGTTGACCTCGTACACAGTCTTAATACGTTGAAAGAAAAATCAACTGCGCAGTTTTTATAAACGTCGCTGCATCGTTGTTGTGGAATTTTTGTATCGAAACAATTGCTTTGCACTACTAAATTCAGCACAGTTTCTTAAGAAAAATCGTGAATCAAGCCGCAGTTAATTTCTCTCGAAGACAAACTCTCTACGCTCATTGACAATAAAAATTCTGCTCAATTCGCGATTCCTTATGAGAGATTGCGTCAAACTGTATAGTTTTTTTTTCTTATGAAAACTTCGTTTACCTTTCGTTGGACCCGTCGACGTCTAGAAAAAAAATCAGCGTATTTTGACATAAATTGGTGAAACGCTCGACGCCTCTAGAGCCCCAAGTGAGTTTTCCCAAAGTCGAAATTCCGAACAGTCAAATACCGTAAGTTCACGATAATATTGAAGCTTGCATTGTTGGAATGCAATGATATTTTTTTTTATTTCTCGAATTCCTTCCATCAAATCTTCGTTACGAAAATGCCTCAATCATTTTTTGAGTCGCTTGTTTAGAGATTTACAATGAAAAACTTCAAAAATCGATTTCGTAAAAAAATCAAAATGTGGAAGTGAAAATATGAAAACGAATTTTCGTTGCGTTCCAAGAATACAAACTCCAGGACCATAGGTTTACCCCAATTCGTCAAAATTCTTAGGGTTGCATTCATGATAAAATTTTCAAGTATATCCAATCGACCGTTCAATGGTACAGGATGCGAGTCTAAATTTAAAATGCCCCGTTACGATTCAGAATATCGTTATTAACGGTAGTAGCATATATCGATGGAACGCTTTATCTCTCCTTCCTTTTTCCAAGCTACGCTGCGACATCTCGCAATAAAAATGATTATTCCTCGCTACGACTTCAGGAAAATGGACGAACCGTTGGTGACAAGAAGCTCGTCTGTGAACCCGATCCAAAGAATATTACCTTCATATTTAGGCCTATGATGCAATTCATCGAGGAGATCGAACGAGCTCTCGACTGCAAACCCGGGTAAAATCTTCAAGCTGTTGAGTAAATTTCCGCCAGTCGCGCATTCAACGACCTCCATCGTGTGTGATTCCAGATGCCCCTGCACGCTGAACAGCTTCATTGCGGATTACGTGAAAGAGATGTTTTTGGGGAGACACCACGTAATGGTGGCGACTACGATTGACACAGCAACGAAGGGCTCGGAGGCGTGGCGCACCACGACTCCACCCGAGCTCATGAAAGATCTCGGCTTAACACGACCTCTGTTGCAGGTGAACGATGATTTTTTCGTAGTTCAATATTCCCCCTTCTGGAATTGACGTTTGAACGAAACGAAGTTGGGAATTGTATGTTGAGTCTATTAAATTGATCGAATCGATTTTCAGAGCACCGTGAAAGTGGAACAGTGCGTCGCCGAGCTGCGATCTTTGATGATAGCTCTGCCACTACAGGGCGAACACTTTTGTACATTGGCTCTAAACGTACTGCACAATTACCGCGAAACGTGTAACGCCGCTTATCGCGGTATAATACAGCCGGACAGCGAGGACAAGCGCATATGTTCGGCGGCCTGGCTGAAGGACGACGACATCAGTCGATTTATCAAGTACGTAATACATTTTTGAAAATAAAAAACATGAGTCGCGCAAAGGCTATGATCGTGAAATTTGTTTAGTACTGTACGAAATTTTATATGTTTTTTTCTACATTTTATACTGGACATTTTTCGAATACTATGAAAATTTTGATTTAACGACTTTATTAAATGCAAAATTATCGAAGTTTTTGTATATGATTTTTTGTCGATGTGACGACACGAAAATCAGGGTTATTGAAAAGAAACTAATTTGGAAGGCATAAGTAAGGTGATTGAAAAATGTCTTGGAAATTTATTTGTATGTACACTAACAGAGTTGTGTACCAAATTTCATACAAAATATAAATAATTGAAGGAGCTATAAACAATCTCGTGAAGGACCTTTGAGCGTGAGGGGCTCAACGATGTATTTCATTTTGGCCACCCGGTTGAACTGAAACAAAAAAAACGAGTTGAAAAAATAGATAATATTTCCTAAGACTTGACCGACCTTTTTTATCTTACCGTGTTTCAATTATCAAAAAAATAATATTTTTTTAGTTTTTTCGAGGAAAATGACATTGTTAATAAATAATGAAAAAGACACATTAAGAAGAAAACCGTCGGTCAAAATTAAACTACTATAACACTGAATAAGTATACCAAATTTCAAGTCAATCCGTTCCTTAGATTTCGAGAAATCGTGCGCAACGTTTTGAAAAACATAATTTCGAGAAAAACGTGTTTTAAGTTTTACGAGTAGTTCTATCGTTGTAATAATAAGTTTACCTTCAATCTGCACCATATGTCGGACCTTCTTCTTCAACTTCAGTTGTCCTGACCGACCATCGATATTTTTAAATTTCCACAGTAGCCTGACCCCTTAAACTCTCGGCCCTTTGAACATTATTAAGTATAAAAAATGCATGCTAAACTAGAGCTCTCTAACTGGTAGCACTCGATAATTTTTTCTCCGTCTTTCTACACAATGTTTGCTCCTTTGTTATGTTCAAATTGGCACATCTGAATATTTAATCGATATATGTCAAACATCCGGGCGCAAAATCAAGTCGATTGCAATTCCTTAAGATCGCTGCCAAATTGGGACAATCTGAAGAACGAGACGTACAAGCGACCTGGAAAGCCGACACGATGGCAGATGAGACGTCAGGAGACCCAGGACGAGGAAAGCCCCGAAGAAGTACGTCAGCGTAACTTACGAGAGGCTGAGATACTGGCGAGTAATCTCGGCGAGGGGGGAATAAATTCTCACGAGATACTCTCGGATGTTGGACAATTGCGGAGTCTCGCTTTGCTGCAAGAGAGCATGGAGTGGTTCGCCCTGTCGACTAGGACGTTGATCGCTGAATTGCATCAAGCCCAGAGTGACCTCGACGGTCCAACACTTTTGCCACCTATGCCCGTTCCCCTTGTCGAATCGCTCGAACAAGTGGCCACCGAGTTCGAGGAGCTCGCCAATACTTGCATACTCGTCCTTCATCTTGAGGTAAAATCGAAATTACGCTGTCGTTGCATTCGCGCCCACGACCATACGTGGCTAAGCGGTCACCCATCCAAGTATTGGCCCAAGCCGACGCTACTCGATATGGGAGATCGCTGAAGCCGCGCATCCGCTACCTCCAGTGACAAAATAACCTGGATGTAAAATAATTCGTGAAATATGTTGAAAATGGTCATTCGTGTATAGAAAAAAGCTGCCATGCAAAATAACGCGATCAAGATATTGAAAACTGGTTCAGGTACGAGTTCAGTGCTTCTACTATCTGCTGCCGAAAGGAGAGTACAGCCACTTGTGCGGCGGGGTCAAAGACCCTCAAGAGGCTGATCCCAGAGTCGAAGAGCTCAGCAGGGTACTCCAGAATATCGACGAGGCGTTGCAATCTACTTTGCATCCGAAGAAAACCAAGGTGAGCTATTGGCGTTTCCCGATTGAACCGGTCATTCCTGAACCTCTCACATTCGACCAGGAGTATCATTTTAGTTTGTAACTGCAAATACTTTCAAATATGGTGAATACAAAAAGATAAATAAACGGGCCCTTAAGGTATTCCTTTCGCGGAGGTCATTGCCACCAGGATCATTGGTAAATTATAGTGGCGCTTAATAAAAATAAGTCACAGTCAATTATTATGCCCAACGATTAACTGAAATAAAAAAAATCACGTAAATTTAGTAGATTTGGACATTTGACATTTTCTCTGAAAATTGCGTCTATAAAAATTCTTCTGTTGGTCACATTTTTCTAAGTTTTATCATTAATATCTAATATTTTCTTGAAACATTCGGTGACCTCCTGTTTTAATTATTCATAATCTTTTACACGTGTTGAGCAGTTTATATCAGGCATCTAGAGCTATTTAGTGTATAAATTATTAGATAGAAATGTGGTGTGTGTCATCTTCATAAAGTGCCGTATAAATGAGACGATGTTTAGAGTCGTCATTTTTCATTAAAAGTTCGGTAACTTGTCTTGAAACTTTACCAGTATGCTGGCATGTACTTTTACTTGATTATAGACGAAAATCAGGTAATTGTTAAATATTCGGGTTCGTGAAAGGAATACACTAAAGGCCCTAAAATATTATTCGGTGCCAAAACTTTAAAGAACGTTTTGCCTATGCGTAATACGAATAGAGACCATCAATTTTCACCATAAGGAATCTCGTATAAAATATCTTGAAATAGTGATTTTTTCAAGGTTTTTCAACAATCTAAAACAAACCCAAAGCAAGCTTTCGGAAATGCTCGTTTTATAAATTCTCTCCACGGTATTCGTAATATGAAGTGAGACCAATTTGTTTGGGTTTGTTTTATAAGTATTACTCCAACGGCGTGCCTTTTAAATTGACAAATAAGGGAACCTCAATCGCCAAATTCGACCGTTCAAAAAATACGATCTCCTTTGTTGTAGTATATTTTCGAGGGTCTGGGCCATCTGATTGCAAAGATTCTCATCACGTCAGCCCAGTACATCGGCCAGATAGACGAGAGCGGGATACAGAGAATGTGCAGAAACGTTTTCACCCTGCAACAGACTCTCACGAACATAACGATGGCACGCGAGCTCGCACTCGACTACGCTCGCCAGTATTTCGAACTCTTCTACGAGACCCCGGAGGGAATTCTCAACAGCGTGCTGGAGAACGGTCCTCAATTCTCCGAGCTCGAGTACATGAACGCCTTTCAATTGATCGCGCGGAGTCAACCGCAGTACACGTCGATAGGAAAACACCTGGAAAAGTTGTCGGAGATTCTGGGGGAAATTGGCGTTACAGTTTAACAATAACTAGCCGAACGTGAATAATTTGAAATGTCATCACGCGGACGGAAAAGGAGAATTTCGCCAAGCGAAAACAAAAACCAGATGCACGAAAGAATCAACGTCGCGAACGAAAAACACTGCACGATAACGATTTTCCGTGAACTATTGTCCCACTTTATTGGGAGCGTGCTCAGTAGAAAAGTGGTCACGTGATCGAAACGTAGTAGACAGTTTTGTTGCTCGTGAAAAGGGTGACCAGCAGCACAGTAAATTCAACTCGACCTGAAAATAGTCATAATGAAGATCGTCGAATGCTCATCAATATCTTTGCGTCGTTTAATGTCGCACGATCGAATTTGTATTAGCGTAAGTAGAACGGGGCTGAGTGATCCAGAGACATAATATTTAAGCTTTAAGCCTCCGAGGGCCCCGTAGCGAATCTGAAACTGCACATGGGGTCAGATTGACCCCAAGTGATTTGTAGCTTCAATTTTTTCGAAACCACACTTTTTCAAAATGTACAGACGCTCTTTACAGATAATTTATTGAACTTCAAGGCTTCGCAGTTAGATTTAAAAAACGCAATTAATTTATTGAAAACGTGATTGAAGTCGAAGCAAAAAAAATGTTGGGGTCAGAATCCTTTGAATTTCGCAGCAGCAAAGCGTGTCTTTTACTGGCTCGGAATAGAATTTCCAGCCATTAGAGACACAATCACTGCTGCAGCGTCCTACAAATGAAACGGTAGTTCAATTGCTCGGAACAACGTGCGAGGAAAAATGAAGTTAAGGGGGGATTGTCTTTTTTTTCGCAAAATTCACCACTTTTTGGGAATTTTTTTGTGAAGAAAATATACAACGGAAAACTTGTGAAACTTGGCATATAGTTTTATTGATCTGTTTACTACATACAAAAATTTTTTTAAACAATTTCATTAAAAAATCCGCCTCCCACCCCCCTCGACGCGCGATGGTCCTTTTTTGATGGTGTGCACGATTACAGCCTTCACGTTCATCCTGCAACAAAAACCCAAAAAGCATTTTACTTTAGACACATATAGCTATCGTTCGATGAAGGGAAAAAAAATTGACGATTTGGTGACGTTTTGAACTTGAAGTATCGATTTTTCGAAAAAAATTGATCGATTTTTTGTTATAAATAAAAAACTATTAAACGTATTGCTTTTTTGCTTCATCAAACGATAAAAGGATGTCAGCTGAGCATTCTGTCCAAATTTGAAGGCAATCGGTTGAATAGTTTTTGAGAAATCGTGCACACTATCAAAAAAGGACCATCGCGCGTCGAGGGGGGTGGGAGGCGGATTTTTTTATGAAATTGTTTAAAAATTTTTTTGTATGTAGTAAACAGATCAATAAAACTATATGCCAAGTTTCACAAGTTTTCCGTTGTATACTTTCTTCACAAAAAAATTCCCAAAAAGCGGTAAATTTTGCGAAAAAAAAAGACAATCCCCCCTTAATACGAACTAAACGTTACCTGTCAATGGCATAATTTCGCGTAGAAAAAAACTACACATCTCCAAAAAGGACGGGGGCAACAGGGCGAAAAGAAGGGAACTTGATCTGCCACTCTTTCCTTGCGAGCTCTTATGCTTCGCGGTTTTTCTCAAACACCCTACGCCGAATTACGCCGTCCGTCTTTTTAGCCCCGCGCTCACCGTCGGAGATTTTTTTCTGTGCGTTCGTGCCACCCACACATCCATGTGTAGCCGTGCTGTAAGCGCGAGGATTTCACGAATACCATTGGGACCCTTGGAAACGTGTGAATAAGGCAAAAATGGAGATCGAAACCGCTAATCGATAAATAATGAAGCTCCTATCGAGCAATAAATAAGGTGATAAAGTCGTGTAGAATTGTATACTAGCTAGATACATCGAGTAGAAGTTCTAGATTAAGCAGAATATATGATGAAAAAATGGAGAAAAATGCGCCTAATTGTTATACCCATTGTACTCTCACTCGCAACGTTGACAAAGCTATAAAGTTTATATAGTGAGTTAATGAAAGGTCGTGAATTTTGCAGATAATAATAAAAAGTTCGACAAAGTCTAGCTTAGATTTTTTCGAAGTCCACACTGCAGTTCAATGATCCTGCCTCCTTCATCTTTTCAGGAAGAAAAGACATATTGGATCAAACACAGCCATGGAAACTTTCTAAAATATATATTAGGGTGACCCTTTCCAGATAGAACAGGAAGGTCTAATATACATATATTATATGTATATATGTATATGATATGTATACGTCTATGATAGACCTGTATTATACGTATATTGTGGAGCTATTTCTTTGATAGTGAAAGAATGTCACATACGTATATTTTACGTATATTATATAACAAGTATTGCACATCGAATTATATACATATATTATATGTATAAGGAACATCTACTCAACAATAAAAATTAATTTAACTGCATTGCTATCAATATCACGTATTATATACGTACATTGGACCTCTTTTTTCAACGTTATCTCCGTGGAATTTTGTGCATCTCATGTAGTACGTATAATATGCGTTCATTATATTACGATTGTGATTCCATTATTGGATTTTGTTCGTTCTTCTCTTGTTGAATCTTTGATTTTGAATATATATTATACGTCCATTAAAAAGCTTCAGATCCAGGAATCACAATTGTAGGATAATGAACGATTATTATACGTATATGAGTTGTACAAAATTCCACGGAGATAATGTTGAAAAAAACACGTCCAATGTACGTATATGTTACTTGATATTGACAGCAATGCAGTTGGAGTCATTTTTATCGTCGAGTAGATGTTCCTTTTATATATATATATATATATATATATATATATAAAATGTATGTATATAAGTCGATGTCAAATTCTTATGGTATAATGTACGTAAAATATACATATATGAAATTCTTTCACTATTATCAGTTAAATAGATTCACAATCCACATTTAATATACGTATAATCCATGGCTATCATGGACGTATACACATATATATCATATTACATATATACATGTTATATATGTATATTAGCCATTCCCGTTCGATCTGGGATATACATATATATGTATGTGTGTGTGTGTGTGGAGTACGCCGTACGGTACAATCTCGGTACGCTGTACAAAGTACGCTTGGTTATCTGGCTATTTACTTGAATTCTTGGCATATATGAAGAGACGCGGCAGCGTCTTGACGCCAAGGAATAAAAAAATGATGAGCACCACTGCCATAAAAAAGATGAGCACCGCTGTCACGGATGACGAACACGCCGGCACTCTTTATACAATAAGATGGGCTCTCACTGTACATATTTAAACTTTAAATCAAAATTATGCAAGAACATGGAGAGGAATAAAAAAATCTAATGACATTCTACCAATGAAATGTTATTTTTTCGATCGATTTCACGTGTACCATACGTATATGGTATACCCGTTACATTTGGCGCCCAACGTGGGGCAAGATCCTAGGTAGCAAAATGTTATCTATATGGCATTCAAAAGATATCGCGAAACGGATACGGATAACTTTTTGGTTGTCCAAAAAGATGCCGTTTTGTATTACAAAACGTATCACTTAGGGGCCATTCATAAAACACGTGACGCAGTGAGGGGGGGTCCGGCAAATCGTCACACTTTGTCACAGGGGGGCGGGAGGGGGGCCGAGCAAAAGTCACGAGACGCTATAAGCATGTTAAATCTGGAAAAGGGTGATACTGAGACGCTGAAAATGTTCTGTACTGCCCACCCAAATTTCCGACTACGAGGAAGTCGCAACTTCTCTGATATCGATTGAGACTCACCTTAAAGATCCTCGGGAACACATTGCATTCTAGGTGCATCGTGATAAAAGATTATCAAATTATTTCTTATTAATGTACGTGGGGTCTTCCATTAAGGCCTTAGGCCACTCTAGAGGCCGAAAAATTAGGCTTTTTGGGGATTTTTTTTCAGAAAAACAACAAAATAAATCGAGATTACAAAAAAGGGTGTTTATCATACATATCGGTGACTGTATACAATAATTTTTTTGAAGCGATTAATTTCAAAATGGCGGCTGTGCAGCGTTTATCTCGAAACTGCGTTTTTTAAGTTGGCCGGGAACACAACTCAGACAATTTTTAACCGATTCACTTGAAATGTTGAATATATCTTGAAAAATACATTGTTTATGGAAGTACGTAGGATTTTTTTTATATTGCATAATTCATTTGTTATTAAAAATTATCTGACGATTTTTGAGGCAGATTTTTGGAAAGTGTAAAATTCCGTCAGATAATTGTTAATAACAAATGAACTATGCAATATAAAAAAATTCTACGTACTTCCATAAACAATGTATTTTTCAAGATATATTCAACATTTCAAGTGAATCGGTTGAAAATTGTCTGAGTTATGTTTCTGGCCAACTTAAAAAATGCAGTTTTGAGATAAACGCTGCACAGCCGCTATTTTGGAATTAATCGCTTCAAAAAAATTATTGTATACAGTCACCGATATGTATGATAAACACCCTTTTTTGTAATCTCGATTTATTTTGTAGTTTTTCTGAAAAAAAAATCCCCAAAAAGCCTATTTTTTCGGCCTCTAGAGTGGCCTCAGGCCTTAATGGAAGACCCCACATATAAATTATACGTTTTTATATATTACATATATATTTACTTAAAGTGAACAATATAAATTGTTCGTTCTGAAATAGCTTATTAAAATGGTTTTAGTATTTTACTTGCTTCTTTTTGTTGAAAGAAAAACGAGAGCAGAAGGGGGGGTCGGGCTCCATGTCACGTAATTTTCAGGAGCGGCAGGGGGGGGGGCACCGGCACCCGTCACGAAACGTCACAGAGGGGGGGAGGGGGGTCGAATATTGATAAAATTTGCGTCACGTGTTTTATGAATGGCCCCTTATGTCCGCTCGGCAGATAACTTATTTGTGTCCGATAGTTAACTATACGGCAACTTTTAATGGTTAACAAAGTGTCGATAAAAGGTTAACTCTTTTCGGTTGTCGGTACGTTAGCGCAAAGTCATCAAATCGATATATCTCAAAGATATGTTCTTAAAGGCACAACAATGCCAAGATGCCACTGCCATCCAAAAGTCGTCCAATAGGCATCCGAATCAGTGCAGCCAGATCGCGCGTAAAAGTTACCCCCTCTCTAGTCTCTTACGCGCCCGTCACGCAATCATAGTAGCGCGTGTCCGTGAGCGAGCGACGTTCGGACATCTTCGGCAAGAGCCGAGCGGGGTCGAAGATTCCCAACCGCGCCTTCGGCAGCTACACTAACACATGGACGCTGCGCACGTTCATGTGCGGCCAAGCCGAAACGAAGGCTTCGAGGGAAAAAGCAATCTGAGCACGACTTGCGCGTGACGTCACCCGACGGAACGCGCGAGGCTTTTAGATTATTTCAATGCTTATTTAGCTCTTGATCCTCTGCGTTATTAATGTATACAAAAAAATGTATCGCGCACTCTGATCGCTTATTTTTTTAGTTTATACGTTAATTTAAATATAATAATACAGTAGAACCTCGATCATCCGAACCCTCAATTATCCGAACGATGACTTAGTTTATCCGAACGCTCAATTATCCGAACGTTGGCACGAAAGATACATTGTTGCTCGCTGCCACCGCCGTGATTAACAATGAGCAACCCAACGCAACTTCTCCTTCTCAAACGGCTGCGAGACTTAGCCGCTCAAAAACGCGTTACAGCCGTTCGTCAATTAAAAATGGTAGATTTTATTTTTTTTTAATATAAAAAAGGCATTCGACTTTTTTCAAGTATTTAAATACACACACACGCACACGCACGCACACACACACACATGCGCACACACACGCACGCACGCACGCGCGCGCGCACACACACACACACACACACACACACACACACACACACACACACACACACACACACACACACACATATATATATATATATACATATATTTCAACGTTAATATGTATGTCTAATTTTAATATATATGTATGTACTGTTTTTATGTAAAAAGGTGGTGTTTATGATCTCCTTCCAAAAAACCCACGTTTCGATTATCCGAACTAGTCTCGGTCCGAATTGGTTCGGATAATCGAGGTTCTACTGTAAATCTAAATTACAACTTATTTATCTTCTAAAAAATCATTTACGCTTTACTCACACCCGTCCTTATGCCCAATAAATTATAATTCATAAAAGTAAGCGGAAATATATTTATATTCGTATTATTATAGTAATTCTCATACTTTCATCAAGCGATAAAGCATTATCCCCAAAAACAAGCTAATTATCCATCCGGCCACGAATCGTAAGTACCAGAAAGTGCACATATTCTACAAGCTATGAGATGGACCCGTTGGTAGCGTTCCTGGCTTCGGTCCGCGGGGGCCCCTAGTGCAAATTTTTCTCCAAATTTTTCATGATTTCTCATATTTTAGTCATATTTGAGATTTTCGGAGAAAAAAATTTCCCAAAAACACATTTTTTTACTGAAAATTCATGATTTCTTATTTTTTTTTTCCCGGAAATTTCTCTTTTTCCTATGACCTGAGGCTGCGGAGATATTCGGAGAAACGTTAAAGATGAAAAGAAATGAGATTTTCGTAAAAAAACTTATTATTTTTTTTCCGGAAATTCCCCTTTTTCCTATTACCTGAGTAAACGGCCGGGAGATATTCGGAGAAATTTTTAAATTAAAAAAATGAGATTTTCGTAAAAAAAAACTTTTTACGTTTTTTGATTCCTCATAATTCTGAGAAATAATGAATTTCCGAAATTTTTGCTAACAATATTTTTCTTAAGGGGTAACACCACTGTAACGGCCTGCCACGAAGCGTTTTAGACAAATAATACTTGGGGTAATTATTAAGCATATATTGAAGTATATTGCAAAATATGTTATGGGAAAATATTACAAAATGGCGACACTGCAACAAATTCTTCCGAGGCATGTTGAAATTAAGCTGCTCTGCGGCACGCAGTATAACTTGTGCCAATTTTAATCTGGACAAAATAATTTTTTCTTAATTAAATCTAGATGAGTGTAGCTAGTGAACCACGTGGGGGATTTTAGAAATATTGATTTTTGATTAATTCCCGAGTATGTGACTAAAAATGTTCAATTTTTTTTAAAGGTAGTACGTGCACCAACCTCCTCATTAGAAAAAAAAATTGATTTTTTGTATGCTGTAGTAGAGACATAAAAAAATGACGTCCGCGAAAACTCTGCAGGCCTTACCGGCTAAATACAATAATAATTAATTCACGAAATCAATTCATTTAACCCGCACCATATAGGGAATCCGTGCGGATCGAACTTTCGAACGGAAATAATAATAGTTCCCGGTCAGATCAGAGCTATGCGAAAAGCGATGAATAACAAGAAAACTGTCGCGGTCACGTATGTTCCATAAAAAATATAGGTTACGGGACATTTCGAGCAGATATCATCGATTCAAACGACTCATTTTTGCGTTCGCTAGCAGCATCTGCCATCTCGCTTGTTACAATATGCACATTACACATACACTACAACACACGATACACATATGGTAAACAAACACATGCTTGACATGTATCGAAAACACCTGAATACAGCGTTGCCACGGATGTTGTCAGAATTATGAAATGGCGGCCTATGACAACTCAAGTCAAATCTGATTGCGATTTTACTTCACTTACCAAACTATAATACAAACAGTTATCACATGCACTTCTCAAATAATTATTTTCTGGATTATGTTTATTATTATACCCAAATACATTATATTTTGCTTCTTTCAGATTCACTAATTTATAGATTTTCTGTTGACTAGTCAATCCGCTAGTACTACCTTAAGACAGTTATTTGCTAATAAATATTGTTTAAATTAACTTATCGAAAATCCCCTACGTGATTCAGTAGCTTCACTCATGTAGACTTAATAAAACGAAATTCTTTTTTTAGATTAAAATTGGCACAGTTATACTGCGTGCCGCAGAGGTTCGACATGCTTCGGAAGAATTGCTGCAGTGTCGCCATTTTGTAATGTTTTCGAATAAAAATTTATAGTAATATACTTAAATATATGTTCAATAAATACCGCAAGTATTATTTGTTTATCACATTTTCTTTCGCCAAAAACAAATCAAAAAATACGCTTCCTGTAAGGCCGTTACAGTGGTGTTATCCCTTAAAGTCTTCATTTAATTTCCGAGATTTTACCGTGATCATAATTAAAATGATGAAATATTCGGAAAAATTCGGAGAAATTCGGAGAAACTCAGATGTTTGCGTAAAAATATTTGTTCCAATTCATAGAAAAATTCGGAAAAAGTTTCCGGAAAAAATCGGAGTTTTTCAGAAAAAACTGCACTAGGGGCGCGGGATCGTTCCCTGCGCTCAGTGCTTTTTTAAAATTATTATTACTATTAATTCTTATTTGATTAGATATTTTTATTAGTTATCATTATTATTTTAATTTTATATTTTATTAGTTTGTACGTTAATTTAAATATAATAATAAATCTAAACTACAACTTATTTATCTTCTAAAAAATTGTTTGCGCTTTACTCACACCCGTCCCTATGCCAAATAAATTGTAATTCATAAAAGTAAGCGGAAATATATTTATATTCGTATTATTGTATTCATTCTCATATACGTTCATCAAGCGATAAAGCATTATCATAATGTATCCGGCCGCGAATCGTAAGTACCAGAAAGTGCACATATTCCACAAGCGATGAGATGGTCCCATTGGTAGCGTGCCTGGCTTCGGTCCGCAGAGGCGCGGCATCGTTCAGCGCGCTCTGTGCTTTTTTTTAAATTATTATTACTATTAATTCTTGTTTGATTCATTATTTTTAATAGCTATCATTATTATTATTTTTTTTATTGTATCCGCTACGGCGAACGCTTCGCTATTTGTAGCTTCCATGTACAGGGATTTCCCCTTTTTACATTTCCCACCATTTTCTCCAATCCACATCCCTTATCGATCCGTAATATATTTCCGCTCATATACTTTCATCAAGCGATAAAGCATTATCACAATGCTTTTGTCGCTTGATGAAAGTATATGAGAATGAATATAATAATACGAATATAAATATATTTCCGCTTACTTTTTTGAATTACAATTTATTTCGCATAGGGACGGGTGTGAGTAAAGCGCAAACAATTGTTTAGGAGATAAATAAGTTGTAATTTAGATTTATTATTATATTTAAATTAACGTACACATTAATAAAATAAGCGGTCAGAGTGCGCGATAAATTTTTCGACACTAAAAGATAACTAATTAAAATAATAATGATAACTAATGAAAATAACTAATCAAATAAGAATTAATAGTAATAATAATTTTAAAAAAAGCACTCAGCGCGGGGAACGACCCGCGCCCCTAGTGCAATTTTTTTTCTCCAAAACTCCGATTTTTTCCGAAAATTTTTTCCGAATTTTCCTATGACTTGGAACAAATATGAAGGAGTCGGAGTTTTGCGGACAATTATTTTCACGCAAACACCCGAGTTTCTCCGAATTTCTCCAAATTTTTTCGAATTTTTGCGAATATTTCATCATTTTAATTATGATCACGGGAAAATCTCGGAAATTAAATGAAGACTTTAAGGGATAACACCACTGTAACGGCCTTACAGGAAGCGTATTTTTTCATATTTTTTTTGGCGGATGAAAACGTGATAAACAAATAATACTTGCGGTATTTATTGAGCATATATTTAAATATATTGCTATACATTTTTATCCGAAAATATTACAAAATGGCGACACTGTAGCAATTCTTCCGAAGCATGTCGAACCTCTGCGGCACGCAGTATAACTGTGCGAATTTTAATCTAAAAAAAGAATTTTGTGTTATTAAGTCTACATGAGTGTAGCTACTGAACCACGTACGGGATTTTCGATACGTTAATTTAAACAATATTTATTAACAAATAACTGCCTTAAAAAAATTGAACATTTTTAGTCAAATACTCGGCAATTACTCAAAAATTCTCTACGTGGTTCACTAGCTACACTCATCTAGATTTAATTTAAAAAAAAATATTTTGTCCAGATTAAAATTGGCACAAGTTATACTGCGTGCCACAGAGCACCTTAAGTTCAACATGCCTCGGAAGAATTTGCTGCAGTTTCGCCATTTTGTAGTATCTTCCCATAAATTTTTTTGCAATATACTTTAATGTATGGGTAATAATTGCCCCAAGTATTATTTGTCTAAAACGCGTCGTGGCAGGCCGTTACAGTGGGTTACCCCTTAAGGAAAATAATGTTTGCAAAAATTTTGGAAATTCATTATTTCTTAGAATTATGAGGGATAAAAATTGTATTAAGGTAGTTCCTCTGCGAAAATCTCAACCAAAAGTTTACATACCATGTTCATGTTCAAAAGATTGATAATTGGTTTAATAAGTAATGAATAAAATTAAAAACTACGCAATATTGACTCGGTACTAGTAGATAATACGATGGATATCATTTATTGCCGTAAAATATATTTTGTGTTGTGTTTTTGATCGACCATTGCCAGTAAACTTTTTGCCGGGACTGTCCAGGCTTTGCCCCAATTGTTTTTCTTCCAGGCTTTGCCAGGCTTTGCACCAAAATTGTGAAGGCTTCTCATGGTTATATCTTGGAAACTAGATGGTGAATCATTCTCATTTTTTTTCACATTATTCGTGATATCTTACTGTAGCTTATCCTCGTTTTTTATCAATTTCTTAATTTTAGTTTTGACGGTAGAATTAATGATGCTCTGTTTGCCCATCATAACGCATTTGTTACGTGTAAACCAAGCCAACTTTAAGTGTAAATATCTCAGGTTTGGGGTGGTCAAACTTATTCAACTTGCACAGATGTTTGGATAATGTATTAAATAACGTATATGTCAAATTTCAACCATTTCTTAATTCAACTCTTCTGTGGAGGTACTACCTTAAGTTTTTTTTACGAAAATCTCATTTTTTTCATCTATAACTTTTCTTCGAATATCTCCGCAGCCGTTCACTCAATAGGAAAAAGAAAAAGTTCCGGAAAAAATAATAACAAGTTTTTTTTTTATCTAATTTTTTGTCATCTTCAAATTTTCTCCGAATATCTCCGCAGCCTCAGGTTCACTCAGGTAATAGGAAAAAGGGAAATTTCCGGAACATAATGATAATAATAATAATAAGTTTTTTTTACGAAAATCTCATTTCTTTTCATCTTTAACTTTTCTCCGAATATCTCCGCAGCCTCAAGTCATAGGAAAACGATAAATTTCCAGGGAAAAAAATGAGAAATCATGAATTTTCAGTAAAAAAATGTGTTTTTTGGGAAATTGACCAGTACTTGAATCTGTTTTAAATCATTTTTCCTCCAAAAATCTCAAATATTACTAAAATATGAGAAATTATGAAAAATTTGGAGAAAAATTTGCACTAGGGGCCCTTGCGGACCGAAGCGAGGAACGCTACCAATGGGACCATCTCATCGCTTGTAGAATATGTGCATTTTCTGGTACTTACGATTCACGGCCGGATGGATGATTGGCTTGTTTTTGGGGATAATGCTTTATCGCTTGATGAAAGTATGAGAATTAATATAATAACACAAATATAAATATATTTCTGCTTACTTTTATGAATGATAATTTATTTGGCGTAAGGACGGGTGTGAGTAAAGCGTAAACAATTTTTTAGAACATAAATAAGTTCTAATTTCGATTTATTATTGTATTTAAATTAACGTATAAACTAAAAAAATAAGCGATCAGAATGCGCGATACATTTTTTTGTATACATTAATAACGCAGAGAATCAAGCGCTAAATAAGCATTGAAATCTAAAAGCCTCGCGCGTGCCGTCGGGTGACGTCACACGCGGGTCGTGCTCAGATTGCTTTTTCCTCGAAGCCTTCGTTTCGGCTTGGCCGCACATGAACGTGCGCAGCGTCCATGTGTTGGTGTAGCTGCCGAAGGCGCGGTCGGGAAACTTCGACCTTGCTCGGCTTTTGCCGAAGATGTCCGAGCGTCGCTCGCTCACGGACACGCGCTATTATGATTGTGTGATGGGCGCGTAAGAGACTAGAGAGGGGGTAACTTTTATGCGCGATCTGGCTGCACTGATCCGAATGAAGTTAAATAAACAACATCTAAACGGTATCGAAGAGTACTATCAAAAAGATATCTATTTATTGGCGATATTCGTATAACAATATCCTATCCATTTATTTATAAAAATTAACCTATTAATAGTCTAGAATATTTAGTATTGCTCAATAATCTAGACTGTTAATAAGTTAATTTATATCATGAAGAAATTGATAAGATATTGTTGTGTCGGTTTCGAAGTGGGCTAGGTCATTATAAATAAAACATCGATTAATGCATTATAAGTGAAATGTAATTTAATATTATAAAAACGGTACAGTCGTTATTACACTTCTCTCCCGTTGCAGTCACGTTTTTTGGTGGTTGCCATGCTCCAAGCGATCCCGTGGATAACCTCAAAAGCGGACATACGCTTTTAGAATAAAAAGATAGTACATTAAACACATATATGTACTCACAGAGGCGAAAAGAATAGTAGGATAAAAGACACTCACGTATATATCTTTCAACACCTTTATTTTTTTAACTACTTGTTGTTACACACATTTTTTTACCGGTGAAATGAAATATGACACGCTACATTTGCACTATGATAAAAGTGATCCGTTGGATGTGATCTTTAGGACAACATTTGGATAACTTTTTACTATTTCCCGCCAATACCAAATATCTTAAAAGACAGCATATTACCGATATCTGAAAGATGTCATGAAAAAGACGTCTTATGTAATTCGTCTTTATGATATCCTTTGGATAACGTTGAACTAGATACAATAGATAACAGTAAATAGATAACTTTTTGATAACTTAAAAAAGTCACCAATTGGATAATATTTTGGGATACCTTTTAGACATCCGTTTTCATCGCCGAAAGATATCATAAAAAAGATAACTTTACGGCAGCATTATACGGGACGTCATTTGAAAGATGTCGAATAGTTATCTTACGGTCATGTCTTAAAGGTAACCTGACAACGGTAACTTATCGACGTCAATTGGACATTTATACTGCCCGGGATAGTACCCACCCAGGTAGCAAAATGTTATCTATATGGCATCCGAAAGATATCGCGAAACGGATACGGATAACTTTTTGGCTGTCCAAAAAGACGCCGTTTTGTATTACAAAACGTATCACTTATGTCCGCTTGGCAGATAACTTATTTGTGTCTGATAGTTAATTATACGGCAACTTTTGATGGTTATGAAATTGTCGACAAAAGGATAACTCTTCGGTTGGCAGTACGTTAGCGCAAAGTCATTAAATTGATATATCTTAAGGATATCTTCTTAAAGGCACAAAAATGCCAAGATACCACTGCCATCTAAAAGTCGTCCAATAGGCATCCGAATGAGGTTAACAAAACGACATCTAAACGGTATCGAAGAGTACTATCGAAAAGATGTCTATTTATTGGCGATATATATGTATAACAATATCCTATCCATTTCTTTATAAAAATTAACCTATTAATAGTCTAGAATATTTAATACGGCTCAATAATCTAGACTGTTAATAAGTTAATTTTTATCATGAAGAAATTGATACGATATTGTTATGTCGGTTTCGAAGTGGGCTAGGTCATTATAAATAAAACATCGATTAATTCATTATAAGTGAAATGTAATTTAATATTATAAAAACGGTACAGTCGTTATTAGACGTCTCTCCCGTTGCAGTCACGTCTTTTGGTGGTTGCCATGCCCCAAGCCATGGAGGCTAGAGTGGGAGGAGGCCGATCTGTGCATTTCAAAGTGGCTACAAAAATGTGGTCAAACAGGGATGGCGCCACCATCTCTAAGACCTCGAGAAGTAAGCTGAGTATCGATGTCGTGTAAGAGGGATGGAAGAGGATCGAATCGCATCCCAGCACGCAGTGCAGCGAGATCGCGGGCAAAAGTTACCCCCTCTCTAGTCTCTTACGCGCCCATCACACAATCATAGTAGCGCGTGTCCGTGAGCGAGCAACGCTCGGACATCTTCGGAAAGAACCGAGCGCGTCGAACATGGAGACTAGAGCAAAGGAGCCCGAACGCAATGCTGGCGACAAGAAGACTAGAGCTAAGGAGTACGAACGCTTACGGCGATCACGATCCAAAAGCGTCCACGGAAATCCAGTTATTAGTGGTTGGTGGTTTCACCGCGTGCGTCGCTGCTCATCACCGAACCGAAATGAACTGAGCGACAAGAACGCAATCGAAGCGATCAGCCAGGGAGGCTAGAGTGGGAGGAGTCCGATCTCTTATGGAGAGACTTGAAAAAAGTGGCTACAAAAATGTGGTCATACCGGGATGGCGCCACTATTGCTAAGACGTCGAGAAGTGAGCTGCGTGTGACAGAGACGGAACAAGTAAATAATGAGAAGTGAACTGTGCATAAGGCAGCATGATACTTGAGAAGTAGGCTGCGTGCGAGAGAGATGCAAAATGATATATAGCCAGATCGCGCGCAAAAGTTACCCCCTCTCTAGCCTCTTACGCGCCCATCAAACAATCATAGTAGCGCGTGTTCGTGAGCGAGCGACGCTCGGACATCTTCGGAAAGAGCCGAGCGCGCCGAAGTTTCCCGACCGCGCCTTCGGCAGCTACACCAACACATGGACGCCGAGCTCGTTCATGTGAAGGCTTCGAGGGAAAAAGCAATCTGAGCACGACTCGCGCGTGACGTCACTCGACGGAACGCGCGAGGCTTTTAGACGATTTCAATGCTTATTTACCTCTTGATTCTCTGCGTTATCAATGTATACAAAAAAATGTATCGGGCACCCTGATCGCTTTTTTTTTAGTTTATACGTTAATTTAAATATAACAATAAATCCAAATTACAACTTATTTGTCTTCTAAAAAATTGTTTACACTCTACTCACACCCATCCTTATGCCAAATAAATTATAATTCATAAAAGTAAGCGGAAATATATTTATATTCGTATTATTATATTAATTCTCATACTTTCATCAAGCGATAAAGCATTATCCCCAAAAACAAGCGAATCATTCATCTGGCCGCGAATCGTCAGTACCAAAAAGTGCATATTCTACAAGCGATGAGATGGTTCCGTTGGTAGCGTTCCTGGCTTCGGTCCGCAGGGGCGCGGGATCGTTCCCCGTGCTCAGTGCTTTTTTTAAAATTCTGATTACCATTAATTCTTATTTGATTAGTTATTTTTATTAGTTATCATGATTATTTTAATTAGTTATCTTTTAGTGTCGAAAAATTTATCGCGCACTCCGACCGCTTATTTGATTAGTTTGTACGTTAATTTTAATTTAATAATAAATCTAAATTACAACTTATTTATCGTCTAAAAAACTAAGCGAAAATATATTTGTATTCGCATTATTATATTCATTCTCATATACTATCATCAAGCGATAAAGCTTTATCCCCAAAAACAAGCCACATCCATCCGGCCGCGAATCGTAACTTACGAGAATGAATATAATACGACTATAAATATATTTCCGCGCTAGCAATTTTGGCAACTGCAAAGTCAACCGAAATAATCAACGGTTGAATTTGGACAGCTTTACAACTATAAAGTCGACCGTAAAAAAAATCCTAATGGTTGATTCAACGGTTGTTTAACCGCGGCCATTTTGTTTTCGCTGGATGGTTGTCTCACTCCGTCGCACAATCTGCTGCGGATATCCCCCCCTCCCCAGTGTTTGATGACTCAATTCTCCGCAAATCATCAATTTAATTATCAAGACAGTATAATTTGATTAATCATTAAATATATTGCGTCGAGTCAACCATCCAATCAACCGCCGAGTTTACCATCGAGTCAACCATCCACAGAAAACGCAGGATGGTCGACTTTCAAAGATGAACAGTTGAGAAGCTGTCCAAATTCAACCGTTGAACTTTTACGTTGACTCAACTGTCTTGTACAACCGGTTGACCAAAATGACAGGGCGCTTACTTTTATGAATTACAATTTATTTGGCATAGAGACAGGTGAGAGTAAAGCGCAAACAATTTTTTAAAAGATACATAAGTTGTAATGTAGATTTATTATTACATTCAAATTAACGTACAAACTAATCAAATAAGCGGTCGGAGTGTGCGATACATTTTTCGGCACTAAAAGATAACTAATAAAAATAATAATGATAACTTAATAAAAATAACTAATCAAACAAGAATTAATAGTGTTAATAATTTAAAAAAAAAAAGCACTGAGCGCGAGGAACGATCCTACGCTTCTGCGGACCGAAGCCAGCAGCGGGATTCTGTAACTCGTTATACTGTCGTTATGCGCTCATAGCGACTGTTTTCGGTATGAGGAATAACGAGAGGTCGCAGTAACGACAAACGCGATTCCGTACACCAAGAATAACGAGTTTTGTCGTTATTCATACCGAAAAACGTCGGTACGATGTCGCTATGGGTTGCGAGGATACCGAGACCTAGGTACCCCCTCGATATGGCATAACGACATGTTAGAAGGATAAAAAATCGCACGGGTAGCATTGACTGTGTGAAACTGAGAACGCCGTGAACCACAGTGCTTACTCCGAAACGCTATATGTAGTGTTCACTTTTCGAGGATAATAATTTTAACCTTGTGAAAAAATCGGTAAGTAAAGTACGTTTGTAATAATAGATACAATAGATTAAATATTAATTAGTACATATATGCATTTTGTAAGGTATTTTTAATCCGACATAACCTATAAATATTATTTTGTACACATAATTTTCTTCAGTAAATATTGTAATGAAACTTTTGTTTTCATAAAATCGCTAAAATAATGTAAACGGTATATTGTTTGTTGGTCTTTAATTTTCGCATATTATTAAACAATCTTTGTAATTTTTAGTGAACATGGCCCTAGAATTTGTGGCTCTAGAATTGGCTTTGCTCGGTGAGAGGGTACGTCGAGTAGAACGACGTGTGGAAAGAAGACGTTTAAGAGATGCTCAGAACCCCTTTCATTTGCCACGAGACGAATTCATAGATTGTTTTCTCCTCACTCCAGAACTTATATTCAGCATTGCACATGAGTTACGAGCTGATTTGGAGTGTGAACGAAGTACTGGCCTAAGCCCACAAATAAAGGTAAATTTTGAGATTAAGTATTGTATTAATTGATATTATTAATAGTGTGGATATATTATTAGTATGGAATAATGAAATATATAAAAATTTATGGTAGGTATTGGTTACCATACAATTTTATGCCCAAGGCAACTATCAAAGAAGTGTCGGCAATCAATTCCATTTCAATGTCAGCCAGACAACAACAAGCCGTTGCCTTCACGCTGTGAGAGAAAAGGTATTCCTGCGCCAATGAGCTGAACTTTTAACAGATAAAAATTTAGAAATTTGCGATGCTAAACTGTTTTATGGGTCACTCAACCAACTTTTGATGATATTTTTCTTTAATTTTATGAAAAAAGTGTTGAAACGTATTAAGAGGATGGATCAGTCACCTAACCTCAACTCGAATTTTCGAACTTGAAATTCTTCGACACGAATTGGACGATTACAAAAAGGCTCTGTCAACGGGCGCAAGACGATGGCAAAGATCCGCTGACAAAACCGTTTTGTAATCAGTCAAACCGTATCGATGAATTTCACTTTCGAAATTCGCAGATATCTCTCCCGCACTCACGGGGGTTATATACCGACTGATCCATGCTCTTAATGAACAGAATAAATGTAAATTAAATTATTTTATTATTTTAATTTAGGGCAAATTACTATCATCATTTTTATATTTTGTTTTTACTAAAACAATTTATTTATGTTTTTTATGGTGGTGTTATTTATTACTTATCAGAAATTGAAGGAAAAAAATAACAAAAATTCGATTGTAGAACTTACGATCATTGTTTTGACTCTTTCATGTACGAATACTTTTTATAATTATTCTATATTGAGAGCTTACTTGTAAAGTCGGATTCAACTATTTCATTACCAACTTATGTTTTCAGATTGTTGATCCAGATCTAAAACTGCTGAATATCAACGCAAGGTTTCCAGGTGCACGCAATGATGCATACATCTGGAGCATATCACCAATTCGCCGAGCTATGGAATATCATTACAATCGAGGAGAACGGAAAACTTGGCTTATTGGTAAGTCTCAGTGCGTTGTTATTTGCACTGTCAAGTACAGCAAGGCTGTGTACTTTATACTCCTGCTGAAAGTGACATTTTGCTCCATAAAATAGTAAATTTGGTTTCAACAGACGAATCCTTTTGAAAACTTGTTGCCGTTTATGTATACATTCAATACATTCTTAACAATATCAATATTTATCAGGTGATGCTGGATACCCGCTAGAACCATGGCTCATGACACCCTTGGCTACTTATCCTGAAGATACTCAGCAATTTCAATACACGCAGCAGCTTTGCAAGGCAAGGAACGTTGTTGAACGATTTTTTGGTGTTTTTAAATCTTTATGGAGATGTCTGTCCTATCAGCGTGTGCTTATGTACGAACCGGCATTTGCAGCAAAAATAGTTAATGCCTGTGCAGTATTGCATAATATGAGAATACACCATCGTTTGAATAACGAAGTATTCCAAGCAGCGATAGCTGATCATCGTCAAATCGAAAACATTGATGTAGATTTTGATAATGACTTACCTCAAAGAGGACCACGCGCTGTGGCTCAGAGGATCCAACGGCAAATTATGAGGGAGAGATTCCCTCATTACCGTGACGCACAAGATATGAGAGATGAGCACGATGAATGAACTACCGTTTTTTCTATTTTGATTGGTATACGTCAATTACTAAACTACGAATTACAGCTATCGCTATTCAATGTGTAATATTTATTGTGATAACTACTGTAACATGAAAACATGTCTAATGCGTTTGTACACATCTAAATTATAATTTGAAATTCACTGTAAAAATCCATGTGTACTTTCGTCGGCGTATGTGCGCGATAGATAGTATTGGGGGAATTGTATACAGATTTTGTGAGGGAGCGTTTTGAAAATAAAAAGCGATTTGAAATACCTTGTGATTTGTTTTCATTTTTATTATTAATATTTGGCATGAACCTGTTTATTATATTAACGATATGACACTTTTCTCTGCTATTAGACAACTATGTACACATATACACTAAACAAGTAACTTTCAATAAACTTCTTAATACTTTAAATATAAAACCTTTATATAAACATGAAAACTCTATATAGATAAAAAATGTTATTTTTTCAAAACGTCAACACAATCTTTTATTATAAGAGCGAGCTGCGAGAATGCCTCGTCTCGAGTTTTTTGGCTTTCGGCCAAGGTACGAAGAATCTCGTTCCTCTCTTTGTCATTGTCCGCAATTTTTTGCATAGTTGTAGCAAACATCTGAAAAAATAACAATTGTCAAATTTGATTGAATTGATAAATTTGTTAGAAAAAGAATTTTTATTTGCACAATAAGCATATCAAAGACTTGTACTATTTACCTCCATGCACGAAATTTGTCGTTCAGCTAGGTCCACAAAATCTTCCCGCGCATCTTGCAACTGTGTGCCCAACCTATTGGGACCTTGAAAATATAACAAAAATTGTACGCATGTTTTTGTACCTTGTAGCAATTGAATGAAGGACTATAATCATACTCCCGACGCTTTATGGCATTTGTGGTTCTTCCCGGACGACTTGAGCTGTTTTGGCGACTCGAATGTTGGTTAGATGTTGACGGTGCACATGGTGGTTTCTGCGGACTCGACAATTGACGAGGTTCGAAGAGTGCAGCTGCTTCAGCGTCTGTTGCTGTTAATGCCCTTTTTTGCCTTTTCACTGATTTGTCTGTTATCAAAGACAATTCAGTTTCGTCGGTCCCTTCCATTAGTTCGGCCAGCACGTCATAATCTAAAATGAAACGGTATATACTTTGTTCTGACATCAAAGTAATTTCAGTTCTGAAAGCTGAAAATTTTACTAACTAGTATAATGACTGCTGTCGCTAATGTCACTGATGCTCCGCACTGTCAAGGGATTAGCACCAATCTCCAATATACCTTCGTCCCCATCTGCGAGTAGCTCAATGGCGTTAGGCTGAAATAATTAAAGCGAAACATATATCAGTTTGTCAACTTTATGGTTGAAATATCCACAAACTTTCAAACTACGAAAGAAATAATCGTTTGAAATAAAGTAAAAATGTTGACATAGTATTTCTACTACACAACTCAACTTATTACATAGGATTTTTCAATTATTTACACCAAGAAGGTGTAATACATCTGTATTCAAAGACGAATTATTACCTGTTCTTCTGGGAATGCATCCGGACTCTCAACTCCTTCTACGTAATCGTGACCCATTAAACCCAACATTTTTTGGTCGCGCTCTGTTAGTTTTGGTGGAGGACCTGTCGAGTTGCCTGTTGCAGCTTGATTCGCGCGTATCTTTGCCACTTTTTGAGACACCAGTGTTTTGTTGTCTCGCCACGTCTATAAAAATATTTTAGATGTATATTGTTTGGAGCTACGGAAACATCTTGATGTGAAATATTTAAATATCCCTTCCATGTGTCAACTATTTTTCAATGAGAACATAACGCTATTGACTTACGGATTTCCATGACTTCACGTCTTTTGTTCTTCCATCGATCCACATCTTATTTAATTCGTCCGCCAACTTCTCCCATGAAGCAGACAAATCAGATTTGCCGTGCAATGTTAGAAATTTCCCTGTAGCCACATGAGGATTCTGGACAAAGTAATCAACCATGAAATCGATTTGCGATGCGGTTGCCTTTGCTTGTCTTTTCCTCGCGCCTACTGCCACGCACGTTTTGTTCCTAAAACAAAATTCGAACCACGTTTAATGAATTTCATGTACTTAAGCAAATATATACAACCTACGAGTGTACGGCCGGTTGTTCCATCTTCAGGAAAATTCTACCTGCAGGTTGTAGCATCGGATAACAGACTTTCAACTATGGATATAATCAAATAAAATTCACCGGGAGGTAGAAAAACCGGTCCGAAATATGCATGTATAACTTATAATTCGACCTGTCATATTGTAATACACGTATTGTTAAATATTTTCATTACAAACGTATTTACTTACTGCGATTGCGAAGCCATTGTCGAACGAAATAAATTCTTTACTTTTCACTGTCGAAAAATCACGCCGAAGTATATGTAATAAAGGCACCATGGAGACTAGAGACCATGAAAGGCACAAAGAAACACGATTTGTAAACAATGCTTCCCATTCGACGATTACTAGTTATTTATGAGAAGTTACTAAAATGCCGGTGGTTCTCAACATCAACCATCGATAGATTTTTCTATTTCACGTAGTAAACGTCACTTCCGTATAGGCTTGAAACATACCGACGACGTTAAATAACGACGTTTCGTTATCGCATTCTGTAACGTCGAAGCAACGCTATTTGGAGTTACGGAATCAGACAGTCGTTATCCGTTTGTCGTTACACACGGTAGACGTCGCTATCGTTACCATAACGTTCCGATTCGTTATAGACATAACGAGTTACAGAATCCCGCTGCAGGAACGTTACCAACGGGACCATCCCATCGCTTGTAGAATATACACTTTCTGGTACTGACGATTCGCGGCCGGATGGTTGATTGGCTTGCTTTTGGGGATAATGCTTTATCGTTTGATGAAATTATGAGAATTAATATAATAATACGAATATAAATATATTTCCGCTTACTTTTATTAATTATAATTTATTTGGCATAAGGACGGGTGTGAGTAAAGCGTAAACAATTTTTTAGAAGATAAATAAGTTGTAATTTGGATTCATAATTATATTTAAATTAACGTATAAACTAAGAAAATAAGCAATCAGGGTGCGCGATACATTTTTTTGTATACATTGATAACGTAGAGAATCAAGAGCTAAATAAGCATCGAAATCATCTAAAAGCCTCGCGCGTTCCGTCGGGTGACGTCACGCGCGAGTCGTGCTCACATTGCTTTTTCCCTTGAAGCCTTCGTTTCGGCTTGGCCGCACATGAACGAGCTCGGCGTCCATGTGTTGGTGTAGCTGCCGAAGGAGCGGTCGGGAAACTTCGGCGCGCTCGGCTCTTTCCGAAGATGTCCGAGCGTCGCTCGCTCACGGACACGCGCTACTATGATTGTGTGATGGGCGCGGAAGAGACCAGAGAGGGGGTAACTTTTGCGCGCGATCTCGCTGCACTGCTTGCTGGGATGCGTATTCGATCCTCTTCCATCTCTCTTACACGACATCGATACTCAGCTTCGTGCTCGAGATTTTAGAGATAGTGGCGCCATCCCGGTCTGACCACATTTTTGTAGCCACTTTGAAATGCACAGATCGGCCTCCTCCCACTCTAGCCTCCATGCGATCAGCCATCGATGATTCCCGCTTGTCATCCATGTTGGAATAAAGCGTGTGCGGACCGTGCGGACTAACGAATTTCACGATTAATAAAAAATAATTGTGTCTCGGTGTAAAATATATTTATCGTGATCTGCGGCGAAAACTATCGAAGGAGTGTTATGTATTTTCTGATGTTTATAAATAAATTTTGTTTGTTACGAACGAAAAGAAAACATATCGACTGAATTTCGGTATTTCGTTATTATTTTTTATCTGTGCAGTGTATAGTATCATAATATGGGAATATGATCTGTGATAATTTGTAAAGCTTTTGTCTGGATTAAAAAATTCTTATGAATTTTCATGTGTCTGTAAATAAATTCTGTTACTGCTTCTACGACGAAGAAAAAATATTGTCTTAATTTCTTTATTTCGTTATTATTCTCTATCTGTACAGCGTATCATCAGTGTGAATATGATGTGCTTTAAAATTCGTATCAATTTTCTTGTGTCTATAAATGCATTTTGTTAGTTACTGGTTCCGCGATGGAAAAAAATATATTGTCTTAATTTCTGTACTTCGTTATTATTCTCTATCTGAACAGCGTGTCATCAGTGGGAATTTGATGTGTGATAATTTGCAAAACCTCAGTCGTGATTGAAAATTCTTATCAATTTTTCTTGTGTCTATAAATGCATTTTGTTAGTTACTGCTTCCACAACAAAAAAAAAACAATATTGACTTAATTTCTGTATTTCGTGATTATTATTATTTTGTACAGCGTGTTATCATGTGTGAATATGATGTGCGATCATTTGTGAAAGTTTTGTCTGGATTCAAAATTCTCATGAATTTTCGTGTATCTAGAAATAAATTTTGTTTGTTACTACTTCTGCAACGGAAAAAAAACATATTGACTTAATTTGTGTATTTCGTTATTATTCTTAATCTGTATAGCGTATCATAATGAGTGATAATTTATAGAAATTTTGTCTAGATTCAAAATTCTTATGAATTTTTTTACATCTATAAATGAATTTTGTTTGTTACTGCTTCCTCAGCGAAAAAAAAAACATTGACTTAATTTCTGTATTTCATTATTATCCTTTATCTGTACAGCGTATCATGATGTCTGGTCATTTGTAAAAGTTTTGTCTGGATTCAAAATTCTCATGAATTTTCTTGGGTCCATAAATAAATTTTCTTTGTTGCTGCTTCTGCAATGAAAATAAACATATTGACTAAATTTCCGCATTTCGTTATTATTCTCCAAAACAATCTATATTATCTATATAAGACTTCTATCTATCTAATATATAGAAATGTCCTGCACCAACTGGTTTCACAATTAATTTGATCAAATTACCGTTCCATATGAAGAAGCAAAGGGTGCTTTTTTCATATCGTACGGCTCTGTTTTTATGATTAATTTGATCAAATTATCGCTGCATATGAAGTAGCAAAGGGTGCTTTCTGCATATTGTACGGCACTGGTTCGTTCCTAATTTCAATTCGGTTCCGTGGAGAGCAGCGTCACCCTTCTCATCTGGATTTCCATGGACGTTTCTTCAACACTGCATTCGTACTCCTTACCTCTAGTCTTCTTGGCTGGCGAAATGGTTGTGAAAGTGATGAATGATCCGCGGATTGTACCCGCCTGGCGGCGCTACCACTGATGGCTCCGTCCGCGCGGTGATTTCGAATCGCAATTTCGTATATTTCTTCGATCCGCAATTTGTCGTATATTTCTTTCTTATTAGCGCGGTTTATAATACTTAAGAGTAATATTGATATGCTTTTGTTTAAATCATGAAATGATAATATATCAGTAATTTTTTACTTGGAGGTGATCTATACTGTAATTGTTTTATTTGTATACGGTAACACGTACGATTAAAGAGCCATAATGTGAATATTGCATACTGGATTTTCAAGAAAAATATTTTTTTCGTCGCTACAAAAAGAAATAATAAAATGTATAATTTACATCAAGCCTCAAATCAACCAACAAAACCGAATCTAAACCCCAGGCGGGGCAACAACTTAAATATTAGAAAACTACCTATTCTGGCGACGGAAGGGACATGCGGGGTAAGCGCAATATTTACCCATGGCGAAGTGAAATCAAAAAATAAATCCAATTGAATGTTATAGGTAATACATTATAACGAAATGGGAGCGAGGGGGATTTATATTAAAGGATTTGCATATTTAACCTAAAAAACGTTTTTTTTTATCCAAGCACCATGCATTACATTTTTGCTGTATCAAAGGAATCTCTAACAGCATTAAAATTGATGGCAATTATAATTAAATTCGGCGAAGATAGCATGCAATAAAAGAAATACAAACGATTTGGCAAAATGAATCAACATGTAGTTGCACATGCCGATGTCAATATTTGTCAATATTTTCGCCAATTCGCGAATTAATTGCATAAACATAATATTAAGGTTCAGTTCTTACCTTTATTGGATCGTCTTTTTCTGTTTTGATTTTATAAATACTTTTAATACCGAAATATCACTCAACGATGTGTGACAGCGCAAACTGTATGTAACTGACATACATATAATACTCACATATATAGTAACTGACAGTAATACGTCACTGTATGTATGTCACAAACACTGCTAAGCCGGTCCTCACGCACCTATCCTATTCGGTACCAGGCGCTGGTATCGCTTGCGGATATTTTTCGAACTACAAGATCTTTCATCACTTTCGCGATCCACTTTTCGACGATTCCGCCATATGCGTTCGGGCTCCTTTACTCTAGTCTCCATGCCAGGGAGGCTAGAGTGGGAGGAGTCCGATCTCTTATGGAGAGACTTGAAAAAAGTGGCTACAAAAATGTGGTCATACCGGGATGGCGCCACTATTGCTAAGACGTCGAGAAGTGAGCTGCGTGTGACAGAGACGGAACAAGTAAATAATGAGAAGTGAACTGTGCATAAGGCAGCATGATACTTGAGAAGTAGGCTGCGTGCGAGAGAGATGCAAAATGACATATAGCCAGATCGTGCGCAAAAGTTACCCCCTCTCTAGCCTCTTACGCGCCCATCACACAATCATAGTAGCGCGTGTTCGTGAGCGAGCGACGCTCGGACATCTTCGGAAAGAGCCGAGCGCGCCGAAGTTTCCCGACCGCGCCTGCGGCAGCTACACCAACGCATGGACGCCGAGCTCGTTCATGTGCGGCCAAGCCGAAACGAAGGCTTCGAGGGAAAAAGCAATCTGAGCACGACCGTTCCGTCGAGTGACGTCACGCGCGAGGCTTTTAGACGATTTCAATGCTTATTTAGCTCTTGATTCTCTCCGTTATTAATGTATACAAAAAAATGTATCGGGCACCCTGATCGCTTTTTTTTTAGTTTATACGTTAATTTAAATATAACAATAAATCCAAATTACAACTTATTTGTCTTCTAAAAAATTGTTTACACTCTACTCACACCCATCCTTATGCCAAATAAATTATAATTCATAAAAGTAAGCGGAAATATATTTATATTCGTATTATTATATTAATTCTCATACTTTCATCAAGCGATAAAGCATTATCCCCAAAAACAAGCGAATCATTTATCTGGCCGCGAATCGTCAGTACCAGAAAGTGCATATTCTACAAGCGATGGGATGGTCCCGTTGGTAGCGTTCCTGGCTTCGGTCCGCAGGGGCGCGGGATCGTTCCCCGCGCTCAGTGCTTTTTTTTAAATTCTGATTACCATTAATTCTTATTTGATTAGTTATTTTTATTAGTAATCATTATTATTTTAATTAGTTATCTTTTAGTGTCGAAAAATTGATCGCGCACTCCGACCGCTTATTTGATTAGTTTGTACGTTAATTTTAATTTAATAATAAATCTAAATTACAACTTATTTATCGTCTAAAGAATTGTTTGCGCTTTACTCACACCCGTCCCTATGCGAAATAAATTGTAATTCATAAAAACTAAGCGAAAATATATTTATATTCGCATTATTATATTCATTCTCATATACTATCATCAAGCGATAAAGCATTATCCCCAAAAACAAGCCACATCCATCCGGCCGCGAATCGTAACTTACGAGAATGAATATAATAATACGACTATAAATATATTTCCGCGCTAGCAATTTTGGCAACTGCAAAGACAACCGAAATAATCAACGGTTGAATTTGGACAGCTTTACAACTATGAAGTCGACCGTAAAAAAAATCCTAATGGTTGATTCAACGGTTGTTTAACCGCGGCCATTTTGTTTTCGCTGGATGGTTGTCTCACTCCGTCGCACAATCTGCGGCGGATATTCCCCCCCCCCCCCCCCCCCCCCCCAGTGTTTGATGACTCAATTCTTCGCAAATCATCAATTTAATTATCAAGACAGTATAATTTAATTAATCATTAAATATATTGCGTCGAGTCAACCATCCAATCAACCGCCGAGTTAACCATCGAGTCAACCATCCACAAAAAACGCAGGATGGTCGACTTTGAAAGATGAACAGTTGAGAAGCTGTCCAAATTCAACCGTTGAACTTTTACGTTGACTCAACTGTCTTGTACAACCGGTTGACCAAAATGACAGGGCGCTTACTTTTATGAATTACAATTTATTTGGCATAGAGACGGGTGTGAGTAAAGCGCAAACAATTTTTTAAAAGATACATAAGTTGTAATGTAGATTTATTATTACATTCAAATTAACGTACAAACTAATCAAATAAGCGGTCGGAGTGTGCGATAAATTTTTCGGCACTAAAAGATAACTAATAAAAATAATAATGATAACTTAATAAAAATAACTAATCAAACAAGAATTAATAGTGATAAAAATTTTAAAAAAAGCACTGAGCGCGAGGAACGATCCTACGCTTCTGCGGACCGAAGCCAGGAACGCTACCAACGGGACCATCCCATCGCTTGTAGAATATACACTTTCTGGTACTGACGATTCGCGGCCGGATGGTTGATTGGCTTGCTTTTGGGGATAATGCTTTATCGTTTGATGAAACTATGAGAATTAATATAATAATACGAATATAAATATATTTCCGCTTACTTTTATTAATTATCATTTATTTGGCATAAGGACGGGTGTGAGTAAAGCGTAAACAATTTTTTAGAAGATAAATAAGTTGTAATTTGGATTCATAATTATATTTAAATTAACGTATAAAGTAAAAAAATAAGCAATCAGGTTGCGCGATACATTTTTTTGTATACATTGATAACGCAGAGAATCAAGAGCTAAATAAGCATCGAAATCATCTAAAAGCCTCGCGCGTTCCGTCGGGTGACGTCACGCGCGAGTCGTGCTCACATTGCTTCTTCCCTTGAAGCCTTCGTTTCGGCTTGGCCGCACATGAACGAGCTCGGCGTCCATGTGTTGGTGTAGCTGCCGAAGGAGCGGTCGGGAAACTTCGGCGCGCTCGGCTCTTTCCGAAGATGTCCGAGCGTCGCTCGCTCACGAACACGCGCTACTATGATTGTGTGATGGGCGCGTAAGAGGCTAGAGAGGGGGTAACTTTTGCGCGCGATCTCGCTGCACTGCTTGCTGGGATGCGTATTCGATCCTCTTCCATCTCTCTTACACGACATCGATACTCAGCTTCGTGCTCGAGGTTTTAGAGATAGTGGCGCCATCCCGGTCTGACCACATTTTTGTAGCCACTTTGAAATGCACAGATCGGCCTCCTCCCACTCTAGCCTCCATGCTCCATGCCATGGACGCTGGGCACGTTCATGTGCGACCAAGCCGGAACGACGGTTTCGAGGGAAAAAGCAGTCTGAGCACGACACGCGCGTGACGTCACCCGACGGAACGCGCGAGGCTTTTAGATGATTTCAATGCTTATTTAGCTCTTGATTCTCTGCGTTATCAATGTATACACAAAAACGTATCGCGCACCCTGATCGCTTATTTTTTTTGTTTATACGTTAATTTAAATATAATAATAAATCCAAATTACAATTTATTTATCTTCTAAAAAATTGTTTACGCTTTACTCACACCCGTCCTTATGCCAAATAAATTATAATTCATAAAAGTAAGCGGAAATATATTTATATTCGTATTATTATATTAATTCTCATACTTTCATCAAGCGATAAAGCATTATCCCCAAAAACAAGCCAATCATCCATCCGGCTGCGAATCGTCAGTACCAGATAGTGCATATTCTACAAGCGATGAGATGGTCCCGTTGGTAGCGTTCCTGGGCTTCGATTCGCCGGGGCGTGGGATCGTTCCTCGCGCTCAGTGCTTTTTTAAAAATAATTATTACCATTAATTCTTATTTGATTAGTTATTTTTATTAGTTATCATTATTATTTTAATTAGTTATCTTTTAGAGTCGAAAAATTTATCGCGCACTCCGACCGCTGATTTGATTAGTTTGTACGTTAATTTAAATGTAATAATAAATCTAAATTACAACTTATTTATCTTCTAAAAAATTGTTTGCGCTTTACTCACACCCGTCCCTATGCCAAATAATTTGTAATTCATAAAAGTAAACGGAAATATATTCATATTCGCATTATTATATTTATTCTCATATACTATCATCAAGCGATAAAGCATTATCCCCAAAAACAAGCCAATCATCCATCCGGCCGCGAATCATAACTTACGAGAATGAATATAATAATACGACTATAAATATATTTCCGCTTACTTTTATGAATTACAATTTATTTGGCATAGGGACGGGTGTGAGTAAAGTGCAAAAAATTTTTTAGAAGACAAGTAAGTTGTAATTTAGATTTATTATTACATTTAAATTAACGTACAAACTAATCAAATAAGCGGTCGGAGTGCTCGATACATTTTTCGACACTAAAAGATAACTAATTAAAATAATAATGATAACTAATAAAAATAACTAATCAAACAAGAATTAATAGTAATAATAATTTTTAAAAAAGCACTGGCGCGGGGAACCTTCCTGCGCCCCTGCGGACCGACGCCAGGAACGCTACCAACGGCACCATCCGATCGCTTGTAGAATCTGCACTTTCTGGTACTGACGATTCGCGGCCGGATGGTTGATTGGCTTGTTTTTGGGGATAATGCTTTATCGCTTGATGAAAGTATGAGATTTAATATAATAATACGAATATAAATTTATTTCCGCTTACTTGTATTAATTATAATTTATTTGGCATAAGGACGGGTGTGAGTAAAGCGTAAACAATTTTTTAGATGATAAATAAGTTGTAATTTGGATTCATAATTATATTCAAATTAACGTATAAACTGAAAAAATAAGCGATCAGGGTGCGCGATACAATTTCTTGTATACATTGATAACGCAGAGAATCGAGAGCTAAATAAGCATTGAAATCATCTAAAAGCCTCGCGCGTTCCGTCGGGTCAGGTCACGCGCGAGTCGTGCTCAAATTGCTTTCTCCCTCGAAGCCTTCGTTTCGGCTTGGTCGCACATGAACGTGCCCAGCGTCCATGGCATGGAGACTAGAGTAAAGGAGCCCGAACGCATATGGCGGAATCGTCGAAAAGTGGATCGCGAAAGTGATGAAAGATCTTGTAGTTCGAAAAATATCCGCAAGCGATACCAGCGCCTGGTACCGAATAGGATAGGTGCGTGAGGACCGGCTTAGCAGTGTTTGTGACATACATACAGTGACGTATTACTGTCAGTTACTATATATGTGAGTATTATATGTATGTCAGTTACATACAGTTTACGCTGTCACGCATCGTTGAGTGATATTTCGGTATTAAAAGTATTTATAATATCAAAACAGAAAAAGACGATCCAATAAAGGTAAGAACTGAACCTTAATATTATGTTTATGCAATTAATTCGCGAATTGGCGAAAATATTGACAAATATTGATATCGGCATGTGCAACTACATGTTGATTCATTTTGCCAAATCGTTTGTATTTCTCGTCGTATCGAGTCGTCCTGCTTGAAAAGAACTATGAAATTCGTATTATCGCGTACGAGATGCTTAGGAATACGAGCGTATGTTTGAGAGAGATAGAAACAGTCCACATTCTCATGCCTCCCCATGGAGAAAAAGGCTCTCACGTTGTCCTGTTTCTCGCACGCTATATCGTCAAAGATGAATATGGAGTTTGGTCGTGCGTCGCTCGGTGGTACCACTTGTTCAATCACAAAAATTCAAAATTGGCGATAATGTGCGAATTAGCAAATTTAAGAATGTATTTGAGAAGGGTTATACGCCCAATTGGACAACGGAAATATTCACGATACGCAGAGTGAAAAGAACGAATCCAACGACGTACAATCTCAAGGACCATCGGAACGAACCCATCGCCGGCTGCTTCTACGAAGAGGAGCTCCAGAAAGTCAAGTATCCCGACATTTACCTCGTTGAGAAGGTGGTGAGGAAGCGTGGAAATCGAATGCTCGTCAAGTGGCTCGGTTTCGACGATACGCACAACAGTTGGATCGACAAAGGAGATTTGTGAAAAAAACGTTTTAATAAAAAAAGTTATCTTCGAAAAAATGCATCACCCCCCCCCCCCCCCCCTCGAAGGAAAAATCCTCGCCTTGAGCCGTTGTCCCTTTGTCTTATTCGATATGAAGAAAAAGCCCTTACGTTTACGACCAACTCATGCAACCCGATGCATATATGCTCTCAGACGCCCGTCGACGCAAGACGCCCCCCTTGACTTGATAGTCGCTGTGGTGGTTCTCCTGGCCCACAATTTCATCTCTCTCCAAAGTTTATAGTATTCGTGATTTGTTTACATTCTCAGTGTACTCGAATATCGCATGGTTTTGTTCGTCGATAGTTCCGATCAGGAGGGGGGAAATAAATTTTCGTAAATGTTTTGGTTTAAGCGTGAATATATATTTTACCGTACCTCTCTCTCTCTCTCTCCCTCTCTTCACACACAATTATCGTCAACATTTTATTTTTTAATGTTCCATATCATCGGAAGCATAACCCCATGGAAGAGTGTCTGTGGAATCTGGTATAAGCACTCTTTTGTCATCTCTCCAGCTGAGAGCAATTTTCTGTTGCGTCGCCGTATGTACAATGTGTTTTTTACTCGTGATCAATTGTTGCGCCTTGACAAGATTTTCGTGCGCAAACAAGCAATTTTTAAAGTCATCGAACGTGATGGATTTCAGGGTTGACCGCCGTACACCCTTAGCTCTCTTTTTCGCCTCATCACAGTCGAGAATTTTGAACGAGTACAATTTCGCTCTCAAACCTACAAACTCCGTCATAATGCGACCATTATTCTCATCTTTCATGAGACCTAGTACTTTCTTATTGCGCAAAGGCATATTGTACGGATTGTTGGGTGAATAATCAGACGTGTCAAATTTGTCAATATCACGCTTCATCTCTTCATACATGTCGGGCACGCTGATGTGATAGATGAGACTATCAGTGTCTGTATACAATAATTTTGCTCGATCGTCGAATCTTTCGCGCATGAAATTGTAATGAAAATTATAAATCCCGAGCTTGGAGATATCGAGTATGGAAAATCCGGTGTATATAGGCTTGTTGAATAGGACACATGCTTGATTGAGCTCGATTATGACGATGTCATTGTCAAATATGGTGCAGCTATGGAACGTTGGCTTGGCAATCTGCGCTTCGGCCCCCCACCGCCCCTTCCACTTTGTCACGAGTCGCACTTCCCGATGTTTCCTGACATTTTCCATTGTTTTGCCAAAGACCGCGTTGTTCATGAGTTTGTAAAAATGTTTCTCAAAATCATTGTTCGATTGCTTTCTCAATTCCGTATTTATATCGATGTATTTTTTCAGCCATGCGCGCTGTTTAAATTTGAGGACTCTGTGAATTTTTAGGAGACGCAATCCCAATTTCAAGCATTGCTTCAAATTTCTATAATGAATGACGTATTTTTCTTTTCGAAGCAGTGTGGTCGTTAGTTTTCGTTGAGTGCTGCCAGGAGGGACGTAGTGTTCGGGGCACAGAGGCAGATCTTTGTGGGTGTCATGTAACTCTCGAGGATACTCCAAATCGACTTCGAAAATGTAGCCCGTTTCGGCGTCGTCGGGAATACTCTCGATACGTTCCCCGAATCTTTCCACCCAAGCGAACGAGCCGAATGGTAATGACTCACACATAGCTGCACCATACAGATTATTGACATCGTAATACATCAAGTATGACTCGGGTTCGTTTGGATTGAAGTTATCACGCATGTAGCGATTATTCGCTTTCCCCTACCTATTGCAGCACTGCGCTACACCACCGCGAATACCTTTCTCGATGAACATTAACATGTCAACGTCGAGCAAGAGTTCGAGTTCTACGCTGGTACATTTTAACATCGCGTCAAACGATAGACCGGGTGCGGTAAAATAGTGCAATGGATCGAGACCGTACGTGTTGATGCAATTTCGTCGAAAATTCTCAAAAATATCTGTCAGAAGGAGTACGTCGGTTTTCAAATACAAGTCGGAATATTCACCCAACGTTTTGAGATTAAAGATAGTCCAAACTTTGCACGCGTGCGCGTAATCGTCCGCCGAGATATCTTCATTACTCAATCGGGAGAAAAATGTATCTTTCGCAGGCAATTGCGTCTCATCGAGTCGCATCCAAGAGTCCACATAGTCATAGGGAAAAACGCCTTTTCGCGTCAACAATTCAAATTGCGTGGTGTTAGCGCAATGCTTGCGTGTTACTATTTTTTGATCATTTTTCAGGTAAGATGCTAACTTTTCGATGCTACTCGGCATGAACCTCAAAGAGTCGATGAATCGATACTGCACGCGTGTACCTTTGACGCGCTTCGAGAAAGAAATATATTTCTCCTTGTTAATCGGCAAAAGACTCATGGATCCTTCGAAGGTTCGAGCCAATGCTACAATCAAAAAGTGTGCGTCATATCCGGACAAGTTGTGAAAAACTATCGGCACTACGTGGGCAATTTTGTAATTCAAATTACAGTCTTGATGAGCGGCGCCGCGGAATTTTCCCGTAAAGTGACAATGATCTCGGACTCTTACGTTTGTCGGCGCAAATGGTTTTTCACAAATGTGACAATTTTCCGCTATCTTGAAACTTTGACTTTCATCGCTACTCAAAGGTTTCATTGGTACTATGGTCTGGAAAATGTCGTGCAAAGAGCCGGCCAGTCCTTCTAATTCACGCATGAACCATTCGATACAGTTCTTTCCACGAAACGCCTTGTACTCCGAGAGAGCGTCATTGAAACTGCAATGCTTATAGTAAGCAATGCTATGAGGGGTATGCTTCTGATAATTTACAGTGTTAGCCTGCGGTGCTGTGACCGGTTCCAGCAAACATTCCAAATCTGCGTAAATTACAAATGGAACTATCTCCTTGTGCTGGTAATTTTTGAATTTCAATTTTGTATTTGTACCTTCGGGAAAAGTAACACGACAATTGTTACTGCAGTCTTCTTTATGACGTTGCAATATTTCTTCTGTGCTGAAGTAACACAAACACCGGTCGCAAATCCACATGTGACGTCCTTTCCTCGACACCTGCGCGCTCAAGAGTCGCGACATGTTCTTAATCCACGCGTAATGATGATACACCTTGGAAACACTTGCGTCCTCCTCCTCCTTCTCCTCCATTTTGGCGTTGATCATGAGTAGATGAATGGTTGGTTTATCCGACATTTGCTTACTCAGATATATCGGAACAATTTTACTCGTGCCGTCTTTTGTCGTACCATCAATCCCATACACATGGATCGATAAGCCATTCGATTGCTCAAATTTTGCAATCTTTGACAAACTCATCGGGAAATCCAGACCTTCGTAATTGAGCATCTCACTACAATGAAGATAAGAACTCGTACGTTCGGGATGCTTCCTCGGTGGTGGAGAGAGTGCTGCTGTGACGGACCAGAGAAAACAATAGGGGTCATTGTTTTGAATATTGACGACGGCCCGTTTCATCTGTATATCCCTCGGGAGACGCGTGTAAGTGGATAAGCTTGCTCGCAGTGGTTCGTACTTGTTAATGTTCACAAGTAGATGAGAGATTTCGTGTAACGTCCAACCCGACTCTTTTTCCTGAAAGTCCTCGATTTTGGCGGAGAGTTTTGCTTGGACGCACTCGATGAACCACTCGGCAATATCGCTCGATGGTAGAATGACCGCGTTTGTCGTTTGAAATGTCTTTTCCTCCTCAATGATTTCATTCACCTTCATGAGGTGAAATTTGCACGCCAAGGTCACATTCACCTTCACATTACCCTCCTCGCGCACGATTTTGTCCAGTTTTGAAACCACCACGCGCATCGCATCTTCGAGGAAACTTTGCACATCCTTGTGCTCGAAATTCACAATCGAGCCCGTCTTTATTCGACTTTTGAATGCCGACTCGAGATCGACCCACTTTAGTTTTTCGCGGGCATCACTCACACGAGCACCGCTTACACCTGCGCTGCTTACACTTGCTCCACGCACGATTTTTTCCCTCAGCGACGACAATTTCGCTATTGTCGATTGAATTTTCAGTTTTTGGCCGACGTTGAGCCCCGGTTTTTTCAACGTTTGCCCCAAAAGTTTGACGTGCACCTCACAGAACTTTTGCCACTTATCCACGTGAGAGAAATTGTTCCTCGCACCGCTCAACTTATCGATAATTTTATCGCAATCGTCCATGGTCCAGACTGCTCAATGAATCGAAATGAAATATCGATGCAGAAGGGCTCGCAAATGTATTTAAGAAGGAAATCTCTATACAACCTCGCACGCGCGTATGTGCGTGCGTGTGTGTGTGTGTGTGTGTGTGTGTGTGTGCGTGTATGCGTGTGTGTGCCGGCACGCGCTCGAACGTCGTGTTTGTATACACAAGATCGAGTTCCAAACAGCGAGACGGTGAGCGCTCTTTCTCGTGGTTTTCAATCTTGAACACAAGATGATTTTTTTTCTCTTGAAATACTAGTATCCTTCATTATGCATCCATATCTTCAGAGTCCGCGTCCAACGTTTCAATAACTAGATAATTTTTCATATTTAGTATATGAGCTAGCTGTTCTCGATTTTCATGACCCGTAACGTATGCGATAAACTTTCCACCGATGTAGGCTATGCAGACATTTCTTTTGTACGCTGCTGCCAACATCAGCTGGAATGTTGCTGAATTCGCGAATTTTAGGCTGTGACATTTTCCGCCGCGATAGACCATGCATAGTTCTCCTCTATGCGCTGCTGCCATCATGCTCTCGAATGTTGTCGAATCAGCCTCAAGCGCCTTGATGATCGTTCCGGGTAGAAACACGCTGAATTCGTTGCGAATGTCGACGACGTGTTTTTTGCCAAATTTAGTGTTGACCGCCCGTATGTTGGTGATGATATAATCCGACCCGGGTGACAACTCTCTGAGCTTCTTCGTGGGCAGAAAAAGGGCAATTTTACCAATTATATCGATGAACTCCATTGTTTCACTCGTGTGCACGTAGTTCTTTCTCATGTGTGCGTCCGATCTTGAATCGCACGATTATGTACTCCCCCCCCCCCCACCCCGCATTGAGGGCACGAGGGTCCGAGCGCGGAAAAATGTCGCGCGTCCGATGACCCCCCCTCCCCACAAAATGTTTAAAAAATATAATTCGTAGAAATCTGACGAAATCCCGCCGCCATTTTGACGCTATCAAATGTCACCGGCCGATGATAAATTCTCGGAAAATAATCATTCGACACCTCGCCGGTTTCAACACGTCGACCAACAAAACTATCGCATCTCAGCAAGAGGAGGTGGGAGAGGGGGGGGGGGGCTTTGTCAAGCCGCGGCAAGCGCCCGATGACTCACCACCCACAAATGTTTAAAACAATTTCTGACAAAATCGGACCCTCCACTCTTCCTCCCGCCGCCCCACTCTTCCCGCGGGAGGGAAGGGGAACTCCCTTTTACTAAAAAGCACTTCGACTCTTTGTCAGTCGTTGCGCGGCCTCGCTAGGAGTCGGACGTGTGTCCCGTGTTTACCCCCCCCCCCCCCCCCCGCCCCTCCTCCGAATTCCATTCGGGGCGCAGGGGGACTTACCACCATCGGTCGGTAAGCAGGTGAGCCCTACCATCGGTCGGTAAGCAGGTGAGCATCACCATCGGTCGGTAAGCAGTGCAACCCTACCATCGGTCGGTAAGTACAGACATCGACAGTCGATCATGGGGCCGATTCTAACCAAAACCCTACCCGACCATCCGCCGATAACTCGGGAATCAACCTTTTTGGTTCGATTCTCAACTAAGTCGGTAAATGTCGGTAGTAGGAATCGTGGGTTAGAATCGGCCCCATTACACTACAAAGAAATGGATAGGATATTGTTTTACATACATATCGCCAATAAATAGATATCTTTTCGATAGTACTCTTCGATACCGTTAGATGTTGTTTTGTTAACCTCATTCGGATGCCTATTGGACGACTTTTAGATGGCAGTGGTATCTTGGCATTTTTGTGCCTTTAAGAAGATATCTTTAAGATATATCGATTTGATGACTTTGCGCTAACGTACCGACAACCGAAAAGAGTTAACCTTTTGTCTACACTTTGATAACCATTAAAAGTTGCCGTATAGTTAACCATCGCACACAAATAAGTTATCTGCCAAGCGGACATAAGTGATACGTTTTATAATACAAAACGGCGTCTTTTTGGACAACCAAAAAGTTATGCGTATCCGTTTCGCGATATCTTTAATATGCCACATAGATAACATTTTGCTACCTGGGTAGTAAAGAAAAACCTGTAGAATAAAACGAAATAAATGTCACAGCAAAACGAAGAAATTTCCCTACAATGGAAATCAACGACGGCTGATGGCCTAATAAGGCGGTCCTCTAGTTTCTCGGGTCGAAAAGATCGATTTTTTTTTCACAAATCACATCTACAACATGTGTAGAAAATGTGTGCCAAAGGATTTTTCGATATTCGAAGTGGTTCACAAGTTACGGCCCTGGAACGGAGCAGGTATACGGAGCGCGCGTCGGAAGCGCGAACTTTCAAACGCGTTTTTCTCGAAATACCATTTTTCGAAACGGTGACCACGATATTTCAGAAACTACTGCACCGATCTTGTTCAAATTTATACAGCATCTTTAATATGTTATAAGCCAGCGATTGAACTAGGATTATCATGATTGCTTCGATAGTTCTTTTTGTACGAGCGAAAAACTTAAGAAAAAATGAGTAACAAATAGAATGTAATTTTCAAAAGTGTATAAAAAAAGTCAATTTTTGTTATTTAGAATTCACTCTAGTTCAATCGCTAGTCTTAAATATGAAGATTAAAATGCCGTTTGGTTTTTTGATTTCAGATAAGCAGAACAGCCGTAATCTTGGTCACCGTCAAGCACCTCTTTTACTTGATGTCTTCCTGTCGGCCAATATAACGTTTATTCTATTATATATTTTGACTTCAAAAAAATTGTAAAGCTTATTTAAATGTTAATAAAGATTATGCAAAACCAATGAGATTGATTATTTCGATGCTTTGCCCGTAAACAATTATTGAAAAAGCCGTAAGAAACAGCTGAGAAACTAGAGCACCGTGTTAAGGATAGAAAGAGATAGAGCTCGACAAAATATCGGACGTCTATCAGAAATTGCACCAGTAACCGAAGAAAACCTTCAAAATGACAACACATTCAGGGTTGGAAGTAACGCCAATACCACTATGGAGGAAATAGATGAAACTTTGAGGTCAGCAATTATTGCAATAAAAAAATGAGGAACGAACAACAACAATGGATAGGAAAACAACCCAAAAGCAGTTACAAGAACAAGATAAAAACTGCACCAACAGAAACAGAGCTACACAGGAGGAATTTAGGAAGACCTTGCGAAAGGAGGTAGAAAATTCAGAGGAGAGAAACGAGCGGAAACTGATCATCGCACAGGGACTTATGGAAGACAAATTTGAGCAGATAAAGAGCGACAATAAAGAAGAGACTGAGCAGATAGATGAACGTCTCAAGCAGGCTATGAATACCCCGGCTCAAATCGCAGAATCATCAAGAAAGATGGGTAGCACTGTCGCCGAGAATTCAAGGCGAATAACACGGTGTGAAGCAGCATTTAAGAACCAAACAACCGGGGCCGTTCACAAAGTCACGTGGAGCAGCGGACTAAATACCAGCCAGATGTACGCAGCCAAGCAAAAACCACCCGCGTTCACAGGAGATGGCCGGGAAAGACCCATTCGATATCTGAAGGATTTCGAGGAATCGTGGAGGTTCACCGGAAGTGGCGATCTCCACTACATGATCAACCAATCACTCAAAGACGCAGCTAAAGATTGGTGGTGTGTAGTGGAGGAACAAGTTCACGCAATCGAAGAATTCGCTACGAAGTTTCGTGGAAGATATTGGAGCGAGGAAATGCAAGATAAGATCCGTCGAAATTTGAAATTTGGGGGGTACGATTACGACGGGCATAAGATGACATGAGCAGAATATGCCACCCTCATCTTCGGCAACGCAAAGGACCTAACGGAAAAACTAAAGGATGAACAAATAATAAAGAAATTGGCCAAACATTTCGATGAACATACACGGATGGCAGTTCGAGTCGGCGCAACAAAAACAATCGAAGAATTTCTAGAAATTCTCGAGGAAAATGAAGGAAGTGGCCCACGCAATCACAAAATAAATTTTACCAAACAAGGGGGAGTAGATATGCATAGATTTCCTTCCAGTAACCAAACATGGAATCAGAACAGATTCCAGGAAAACAAAGGTTTTCAGTCCCAGAATAAACCGTGGGGAAATTCGAGAACATGGGCTCAAGCCAGACGATACGAGTCAGGATCACAGCGGGGAAATCCAGGGCACGAAGAGAACCAATAACTAAACCCAAACGCACCGGCTTGGAATTCCGAAGCCGGAAGAAGGCCAGGAGGTCAACCCCAAGATCAACCATGGCGAAGACCGGAAGAAACACCTATACGACAGGAAGCATCCAACAAGGCACCCGAAGCGACGCAATCGGGAAACGAGTACCGGTTGCGCCCGTAATGATGGAGTCCGAGGATCTGGAAGGACCATCGCGAGGCGCAACCAGCGATGACGAAGATACAAAATATGCGCTTGAAGAGGCCCGGGAGAGACAACACAGGAACGAAAAGAAAAAAGCAAAGACGAAAGAAATAAAGCAAAAGCAAAAAATAACAGAGAAAAACATCGAAATCATCGAGAGGAAAATGGCACAATCAGAGATCAGCAAATCACAAACAGATGAAAACAAGGAGAAGAAGGAGGAAGAAAAGCAGAAACGAGAAACAGAAGTGAACATCTGGACGATGGAAGTCGACCAGCCTCAACAGACAAAAAAAATCAATCAGCGGAAACCCACCACCAATGAAAAAATAAAATCCACAGGCGGGACTAAGGGGGACCCCCAGCTCATAATGGAAACAAAAAAATGGATCCAGAAGGCCACTACGACGAGGCAACCTGAGTCTTGGGTAATAAAAAAAAACTAGAGATGCTGAAAGAGAAAGAAAATAACTATCAAGACGGTCCAGCACTGTCAGGCACCAGCACCAATTTAAGAGGAGCATTCGTGGTACGACGGTTCATGGAGGAGCAGCAGGGACGTCCAGGGATAAAGAAACTCCATACAGATTGGTGGAATGCAACGATACAAATAAAGCTTGACAAGAAAAGCTTACCACCAAAGGTCTACCATCTGAAAGTGGAACTTGTTCAAGGAGGAGGAAACCAGTTCGAGGAGATACCTGGGAAACCAACGGAAGAAAGGGACCCGAGCTCGAGAGGGGGAGACCCTCAAGCACCAATACTAGCCAACATGCCGTTGAACGATTGGGCACAGAAATTAGAGGCATTGGCGGTCCTACGACAAACGCTGGAAAACCTTAAATGCATCCAGGATAGATATGGGGATGCACGGGCCAAAACAAAACACCAAATGCACAAACGGGGCCCGCAAAACCACATACGTAAGGGAATATGGAAGACGCTTCTTTGGAAAGCTGCACAAGAACCTCTTATGAATAAACATGGGGAGGTAGATGGACATCAAACGATAACGAAAGTTTCCCGGATGCGGAATGGAAACCGGGGACGACCGGCACAGGCAATTTGGCGCACGAGTCAACAGCAGAAGAGGGCAGTCCAAATGTCCAAGGCAGAAACTCGGAGCCACGGGTACGTGTCCAGGGCCGGTTGGGCGAGGCGACGGAAGAAGACGTCGAAAAGGAAGAAGGAGGTTCGCAAAAGTGGCGGGAATATCGTTACGCGAAAAGCTGGAGTGAGACGAAGTGAGACAAAGTGTCGATTTCTGCCAGTAAACAAAAAAAAACTATTTTCTGTATAGCGTGCGGCATTGAAGTATGTTCTAGCATATGCGGAAAACGTGATGTTTGTTTTTTTTCGTTCTCCCATTAATTTTATGCAAAATTATTCGTAGCGCGGACGTTTAATCGCATTAGCAGGACTTGTATTTAAAAAAAAAACACAAATAATTTTTTTTTTATAGTATGATTGAGTTTTTTTGCGCGAAACGGTATTCGCGGTCGGAAAATGCGACCAATTGGCGGTTTAGAAATTTTCGCGAATTGGCGTTTTAAAAGATTTTTTTTTAAATCAGCGTGTAAAAAGATTTTTTAGGAGCGCGAAACAGCGTGTGAAAAAAAATATATTTTTTTTGTTGTTTGCGAAAAAGAAGCAATTTGCGAAATGTGTTTTTTTTATGGGTAAAAAAAAGCGTCCAGTGTTTTTTTTGCGTGGAATTAGTGAATCGCGAAAGTCTAATGTTATGATTGGCATATGAAAGAAACCGTATTTGAATCTTTTTTTATTACCGGCGTGCGAACGAAATCGGATGTCAGAGGATGGCATGAGAGAATTAATATTTTATATAACGGCGTGCGGGAGAAATCGAATGAGAGCGCGCTAAAGAAGAATAAGCTGGGTGTAGAGTATAGAGAAATCTTCTAAATATCATGAAAAATCAAAAATTGAATTTTCCTGAAATTTCGAAGATTTCGGGGGACAATGAGACGTATAGGTCCGTCTCAGGCGTGAATCCCCCCACCACTTATTCGAAGACAGCGATGTGGACAGGCGCTCTGCGATGTGGACAGGCACAGCGATGAGTGACGTTTATGATGTCTAATATACGTTAATACGATGTCGCTATCGGCGTCTATGAGACGTATTTAGTACTCAAACTAAAGAGTTAAATGTTCGGCTAATATCCGTATGATGTACATTATTCTACGCTGGTTAAACAATATATTTAACGTATTTTCGACATCTTATATACGTAAAATCTACCGTTAAATAAACGTAGAATATACATATTTACATTATACGGATATTAGCCGGACATTTAGCTCTATAGTATACGTACTAAATACGTATTACATACGTCGATGGCGACGTCGTATATACGTATATTATACGTTAGTGTTCTATCTGGGATTATATCGACCAAAATATTTTTTTTCAAAATTATATTGGATGACCCCTAATTTTGTTCGAAGCACGGAGGCTTACTTACATATTAAATTTTGTTTTTCTATGATGAATTTAACCCATGACGGGTGGACCTTAAGGCTTTACATAGAATAAATATTGATTGTCATCTTTGATTTGCGAATGGTTTATTAAACACAAAATAATGAGTTAAGTAAATGAAAACCCAACGAAATCCACATTTATATTTATCAAAACTATAACACTCGACTCAATGCACGCCCTTTTCCCCAAAAGGGCGAGCTGAGACTTGCTTTTTCCCAAAAAAAATAATACCCTCACGAATTACTAGATTTGCGCTTTCACTCAACGTTAATTTAACTTCCCGAATGTTAGAGACCAAAACTACAAGAACTTGTCGATTCGACGGTAATTTTGTATCTGTTATTTGATGGTTTACCTCTCCAGCTAGGAAAATACTTTTTTTCACACTTCGTAGTTTCAATAATTTCTTTGATGTATAAAACAATGCGTGTTGAAATCCAAAAATGTTGCGCCGCAATGATAAACACAGCGAGTTCGCGCGCTTCGGGTAGACCTAGGAATGCTGTAAAAAAGGAAAGTTGCAAAAAGAATCGATTTTTCGGAACTCATGACCGTTGGCGAACTGGCAATCCCAGATAGCAAAATGTTATCTATATGCTATCCAAAAAATATCCCGAAACGGATGTGGATAACTTTTGTGTCGTCCAAAAAGATGCCAATTTGAATTACAAATAGTATTACTAATGAACGCTTCGGGGATAACTCATTCGTATCCGATTAGTTAGATATACGGCAACTTTTAATGATTGACAAATTGGCAACCAGAGGTTAACTTTTATTGGTCGTCGGTACGTTAGCGTAAAGTTATGAAATCCATATATCCAAAAGATACCCTTTCAATGGCATAAGAATGCCAAGATGCCACATGCGTCTAAAAGTTGTCCAAAAGGCATCCAAATGGTATTAGAAAGTGCTATCGAATGGATATCTAGTTATTGGGGATATATATGTATATATCCTATTTTAAAAATCAAAATCAACTTGTTAATAGTCTACGATATTTAATATCGCCCAATATTGCCTATTTTTGTTATCGCATAGTAAACATCGTTAATAAAAGGTTTTATTTGAACGCGTATTTATAGATACGTAAATACGTGTTCAAATAGAAACTTTTATTAACGATGTTTACTATGTAATAACCGAAGACAGGCAATATTGGGCTATCCTAGGTAGCGGTTTCCAAATAGTTGTCCAGAAGTTGTCCAAATGGGTACCAAATGTCCGCTTGGAAGTTACCTATAAGCAGAGATGGGCAACAATGTAATCGAATGAAATCTAATTATAGATTATCTCAGTAATGTGTAATTGAACCTCACATTAATTACTCATTGAATAGGTAATGGATAATTGAAACACGATTTAATTACACACTAAGCTGGTAATGGATAATTGAAACAAGATTTAATTACACATTACACGCTTAATGGGTAATTGGACTCTGTTAAATTAAGAATTGCATTGAGCATTAAATAACAATTGTAATTCAATTACAATGGTAATTCAATTAAATTTATAATTTAATTACAATTGTAATTCACTTACAATTGTACTTTAATTACAATGTAATTTGAATACAAATGTAGATAGATAGATTTTATTTCCCCATGTACAGCTTTCGCTTCTTACATTCACCCATCTCTCGCCTTATATTCCAATTCTTATATCTAAAAAAAACTCGTCCAATCCTTATAACTAACAATAAAGAAAGGAAAAAGGCAGCACACCCGCTACGCTCTTTTCTATTTACATTGTTTACCCTACTCCTCGCACGCCCCCGTACTATTGTCTTTTTCCTCCTCCTCTTGGTCTTCCGCCGCTTTTGCCTTTTTTAATTTTGCATATGCCCCTAAATATTCGCATATTACCGCTACCGAGTCCCCTCTCAGCGTGTCTTTCGTCCAACGCTCCAAATCCTCACCCACTCTCCCTCCTCTCCATTCGTCCACCCCTCTTACCCAAACTTCCTTTATCGACCTCCTCGCTGCTGGGCACTTCCACATATGCTCTAGGCCTTCCTCTTCCTCTAGGCATAATTCGCAGATCCAGTTGCCGAAACCTCTCTTTCCCACTTTTCCTACATTTCCGCATCTCAATCTAGCCCATTGTTCCTTCACTTCCCCCTTCAACTCTTTGTTGTCCCAGTATTTCTCTCGCTCGCACCCCTCCTTTACTTCTTTGTACCACGGGCAGAAGGAAGAACTGTCCACTTTGACCCAATCTCCTTGCGTGTCTTGTTCCTTTTTCCTTTCTACCCCCTCGTTTAGATATTTCCCAATCCTCTCCCAGCTTTCTGCACTTGACCATATCAGGTCTATCACTCTCCCATCCCCTACCTCGTCCATCGCCTTCTTTAACTCCTTCCCCCACCTTGATGGGTGACCGTTCAGCAAATTTCTCACTTCTTCTCTCAGGCATACCTTCGGCCATCTCCCTTCTTCCATTTTCAAAATTTGGACAAGGTAATGTCCTGTCCTCCTCCGTGCCTCCACTTCCACGCTCCTCCTGCCTGCTTCCAGCTTCCAAAGGTAACTTGGTGTGTTCCTTGCTCCCAGAGCCATTTTCACCAATTTTCCCTGCAGCTTTTCTATTTCCTCCCTTCTCTTCCATCCCCAAATCTCTATTCCGTATAGTACTCCCGCCTTGACCAGAGAGTCGAACAATTGGAGTCGCTCTTTTAATCCTTCCACCTTTGCCCTCTTCATTACTCCCCATACCGCGTTCGCTGCTTTTTGCGCTCCTGCCACCAACTTCTTTATATGCAGCCCTCCTGTGTTCCGCGTCGAGAACCAGTACCCTAAGTACTTGAACTCGTTGACCACCTCTATTTTTTCCCCCTTGTACTTCCATTCCTCTCCTTTTTTCTCCCTCCCCCATTCCTAAACACCATGATCTTTGTCTTTTTCACATTTACTTCCATTTTTGCTTCTTCTACATATTTCTCCAGTCGCTCTATCATCCTTTCCAGCCCTTCCGCATCCTCCGCCAGCACCGCAATATCATCTGCATACTTCATCGCATAAAATTTTACGCTGCCCATGACCGTTCCTTCTATTCCTTCTTTTTCCCACACTTCATCCACGTCGTCCAGCGCTATGTTGAATAGCGTCGGGCTGAGCGGGCAACCTTGTCGTACCCCCTTTCCTGTTTCGAAACTCTCCGTCACCCCTTTCTATGTAATCACCTCATTTCTTGTCCTCTTATAAATTCCCCTCAACATTCGCATTATTTCCCCCCCCCCCCCCCTCCCAACCCGTTTTTTTCTCAGTTTCTCGAACAACATTTCCCGGTCAATCATGTCAAATGCCGCTCTAAAATCCACAAAAGCTACATAGAGCTTCCCTCCCTTAATTTTCAGCCTATTATTTATCAGGGAATTCAGCACGAAGACATGGTCCCTTGTACCTCTACCCGCTCGGAATCCCGCCTGGCTCTCTTTGAGTATTTCCCGTCTTTCCACCCAACCATTTAGCCGTTTGGCCACGATACTCGCTAGTAGTTTATAACCTATGTCAAGCAATGAAACCCCCCTATAGTTGCTCGCTACCTCCTCGTCTCCCGCCTTGTGGATTGGGTAAATTCTTGCCAATTCCCATCCATCCGGCATTTTTCCCTCGTTCCATATCTGGTTGAGTGAACTTCTTAGTCCCTCTTCTCCTTTTCCCCAAATCCCCTTGATAAATTCTGCCGTTATTCCGTCCTCACCTGCTGCTTTGTTGTTTTTTAATCCCTTTATCGCCTTTCTCAACTCCAGCTTACCGATCTCCTCCTCGAGTTTCCCGTCCACTTCTTCTTCCCCCGCCGCTCCTACCCTCTCCTCTCCATCTAGCACATCTGAACTCCCGTCCCCCTCTTTCCCCCCCAATAGTTTTGCAAAGTGAGTGACCCACTGGTCTTTGCTAATTCCGCCTCCCGCTTTTTTTCTTTTAATTCGAAATTTGCCGACCACGGCCCACCACTCCTCCATATTTTTGCTCTCCTTCACTTTCTTCCACCTCACCTCGAACCATTCCATCTTTTTCCTAAGGCAAAGGTCTTTCATCCTTTTCCTTTCGTTTGCTAGTTGGCATGTTTCCGCTTCGTTCGTGCCCCCCGTCGTCCTCCCCCATTTCTTGCTGTTAAGCAGTTTTTTCAGAGCTTCCCACACCCGCGGTTTTTGTTCCCTACACTCCTTGTCATACCAGCTCCCCCACGTCCCGCCCTTTTCTATCGTCTTCACCATTCCCGCTTTACTCGCCGCAGTCCAAATGGCGTTTTTCAGGGTCCTCCAATCCCTCGCCGTACCTTCCTCTATCTGCCACACTTCCTCTAGTTTCTTTCCAAAGTCTTCCGCTCCATCCACCTTCCACGCCAACCTCGCTTCCTTCGCCGCTGTTTCGCTTCTCCCCCCTCCTCTCACCCTCCGCCCCTCGTCGCCGGCGAGTTCAAATACCACTGGTCCGACTCTGTCCTCGGCATAACTTCTATCTTCCTTACCATCTCTTCCTCCTCGTCTTCAAGCCTGATAATTAGGTCCAGGACCGAGCATGCCCCCCCTCCTCCCACGTAGGTTATTTTCCACTCCTCATCTTCCTTCGTCCTTCCATTCAATATTACGAGCCCTAAACTTTCACAGAAGTCGAGAAGTTTCTTTCCCTCCGCATTTACTACCTTATCCTGCGAACGCCTCACCCCTTCCTCCCCTCCGACCCTCTTGCAGCTTACTATTCCCTGTTTCTCTCCTACTCTCGCGTTGAGGTCCCCCGCAATTATAACCGCCGCTCCCTTTTTCGCTCCTTCCTCTACGCACTGTCGTAACGCCTCTTCCACTCGTTTGAAGCCGCCGTTTATATATACTTCTATTATCCATACCTCCTTGTTGATATTTTGCCTCTCCATTTTTACAATCATTCCATGCTTCCATTCCATCACTCTACATTTTCCACACATGCTCTTTTTGACACCTATTAAATGTCCGCCTGCCGCCCTTCCCCTTGGCTTGTCTCGCACCGCCGCTTTCGCCCACCATTTAAACTCCTTGTCCATCCGTCGAATAACTTCCTTCTCGTTCTTACTCTCGATCCAAGTTTCCTGCGCTAGGATGACGTCAAATTGGCTTAAAAAGTCACGCGCTTCCCACAATTTCCCCACGCCCGCCACATTCCACGTTACCACGCTTATTGCTTCGTTCGCCTTTGTACTACTGTCGCCCCCGCTCGCTCCGAAATGGCACCCGCTCCACTCTCCCTTCTCTCTCTACCCAGTACCACCAAGCCCCGTTCACGCACATTTTTAGGTACCCCAGACCAGCCCCCTGACACTGGCCTACTATTCCTATACGATAAACGAAAACGCGTTTGGTCCGGGCTTTTTAGTTCTTAAAAGCGCCACTACCTAGCGTTGGCTGTTACGTGACAGGCGTCGGCTCTAAATATTCCGATCAGCTGAACGATTCGATACTTTCGTTTCGTGCTGTTATCGTTATTGCGATAACAGCACGTACTGTTACAGCGATAACAGGATCCATCATACACGCGAATAATGGTTTTCGTAAAGTTATCTACACTAGACTTTTATTCATGTGAAATATTCGAAACACCGATACAACGTACATATATATGCATGCCTGTCACACGACTACTAGCGCCACAGTGCGGAAAGGACATTTTGCGAACAGCATTTATCTACCAGTGTCAGCCCCCTGCCCCAGACTTGTGATCTTTCCCTCTCGCCTCATCGCATTTGCCTCGCTTCTCATCCATTCCGCCACTTCGACCTCTCGCGCGGTCAGGTCGTCCCCTATCCACACTCCCGAGCCACGCAGCTCCCCCCTCCTCATCATAATACTAATTTTATTTTGCATCGAGGCGAGTGTCACTACCGTGCCTGCCCCCGTCCGCTCCACCCTCACGATCTTAGACGAGATCCCCGTTTTTTCTCTTAAAATTTGTCCTATTTCCCGTGCCATTCTCCCCACGTTTCTACCTGTATTTATTCCCTTCACGACTATATCGCGCTTCCTTCTGAATCTCTCCTTCGCTTCCCAGTGCCACTCATTCTCACTCAACGCCTCTGGTAATCGCTGCCGTCTGTTGTTGGGTCGCCGCGCTCTCTGTAGTGACCATTTTTCCTCGTCCGATAGACCCTCCGTCGCGTTGCTCGAACAGCTTGGCTCCCTTCTACCCGGCGGGCTCGCTTCACGCGTAGGGTGGCGCCCCGTCGCCCCCCTCCTCGCTTCCCCTCCGTCCTTGTATCTGGTCGCCTCGTTTCCTCGTCGCTGCCACGTCTGTCCGCGACGTGTTTCCCGGTTGACGGCGAGTTGTTGCTGGCCTTCACCCCTCGACGGGTCACTGTCCGTGATCCCGGGTTTCTGTCTTTGCCCTTCGTGCTGCCCACTGCTTTCCGCCGCCCGTCTTTCACGGGGCGCGACATGTGTCTGCGTGCCTCCGTTTCCTTTGTTGCCCTCTTCGTCTCCTCCTTTCTTCCGCAGGGCCCTCAACTCCCCCATCAGCTGTTCCTTCTCCTCTTCCCATAGCGCCTTATCCTTGTATCTTAAGTACCGCCACTCCTCCGCCTCTGCCAGTAATCCCTTGACAATTTCTCCCATCCTTTCACACCTACATGGCAGCGGTGTTATCTCCTTCCGGATATTTCCCGTCATAATCTCCCAACGTTCTTTCCACCTTTTCTCCGACTCTTCCATTTCTCCCTTTATCGTCGCTAAGACAGAGTTGAGCCTTTCTTCGCCCGCTTCCGCCTCCCCTTCCTCTCTCCCCGCCGTCAGTACTTGCTCACCTCCCTTCTGCGACCGCGCCTCCCGCTCACTATCCGCTACGACCACTTCCTCCGGATCGTCTTCGTCCTCACTACCCCCGGCGCCCATCGTCTCCTCTTCGAAGCTCTCTTCGTCCATTCTCATGCCTGTCATCCCACAACAGCGCTTCCTTGTCATAGGAGGCACCGGCGGGGTCGGCGGCGAGTGCAGCACCTTGGCTTTCTTTGCTGCCACTCCACCGTCGAAAAATTCCCTAACATCTCTGTTTCATTCTTCCTTCTTCTTTGTAGGGGGGCGCCCTCGCCTTTTCTTTTCCGCTCCTTGGGTACCCGCCCCTACTGTACCGACCTCCTGCCCATCCGTGTCATCCGGGTTCCCCGACTCGTCACGGCGCTGCTGCTGCTCCTCGCCGCTTCCGCTCGCGCCCTCCCCTTCCTTTTCTTCCCCCATAACCTCTTCTAATTTACACGCCTCGAAATCGCCTGTCTTCTCTATTTCTTCGCCTCAGATCACTTCCACTATTATCTGCCCATGAAACTCCCACCTCACTACGATCTCTCTCATCGCCTGGTCCGTCTTCCTTACTACTATTACCGTCACTTTTTGATTAAATAAAACCTCCGATTGTTGCACGCGTCCAGAGCCTACTCTGTCCCAACCGGAAATCCGAATACAAATGTAATTGAATTACATTTGTAATTCAATTACATCTGTAATTAAATTATAAATGTAATTGAAGTACAATTGTAATTCAATTACATTTGTAATTTAATTCATTTCTATTTGATTATATTTGCAATTCAGATACATTCATATGATTCGAATGGGAGTAAATGTTAAAGAGACTATGCGAGGGTGCGGATCACCCATCTGTACCCAAGTGCGTGTCTTTAAGTGAAGATATGTGACTGTGTGCTTACCTGGGTGAGTGGATGCCTAATATTACGAGTGCGTGTATGTGTGTTCGCAAGCATGTGTGCATGTGTGTGTATGCGTACGTGCGCGTGTATGTCGAAATTCAAAATGGTGGATCAAAAAAACAATTTTTTTTTTTAATAAAAGCTGATACTCGGGGGTTTTCAGGGTCTCTGAATCCGAACCTGAATTCAGATTTTCAAAATTCACAATAGCGGATCTAACATGGCGGATAAAAAAATCACCATTTTTTTTCATAAAAGCCAACCCTCACGGGGTTTTTGATGTTGTTGAATCCAAATCTGAAATCAGATTTTGAAAATTCCAAATGGCGTATATAATTAACGGATCAAAAGAAAAAAAATTTCAATTTTTGGCGGATATAGTGGAATATAGCGGATGCAAAATTCGAAAAATCGTTTGGTTCCGACAAAAGTATCTTTTGTTTTCGAGGTCGTTAAATTCAAACCTAATCGTGAATGCAAATAAAAAATATGGTTGCATTTCGACAAGAGTGAGTGTCCTTTGGTTTTTGAGACCAATGAATCACATCTGGAGTTAAATTTTCAAAATTCAAAATGGCGGATAAAAAACAAAATTTAATTTTTTAAAAATAAAAGCTGATGGTTGGGGGTTTTGGGGTTTTGGAGTTGCTGAATTCAAACTTCGTATTCAAATAATGAATTTGGACCTAGCGACTTCAAAACGGTTTCTACAAAACTCAAAAATTGTCGGATTAGGATGAAACTTGTGCTTCCCATCTCTTCCACTCAGCCAAACTATATTTATGTTTAGTAAAGTTGGCGCGATCGTTAGATTTTTTTCTGATCATTTAGAATTTATGAAATTTCATATGGGGTTTGAATTCAGTGACCCCGAAAACCCCGAGTGTTCGATTATATTTCAATATAGTATTCGATATATCATTCGATTACGATGGTCGAGCGGATGATTGAGGATTTCGCGGGAGACGATTAACTGAGACACAGACTATTACGATTTGGAACTTTCATTCCTAATTCGACTTGGCGAGGGAGGGCACGTTGTTGTTCGAGGTTTCGGGATGGACTGCTGGCTCTAGGTCCAGCAGGAGGAAGCGTGGTTGAGTGGAGGGGCCTTAGGAAGGTGGAGGGGATGCCACACGCGAGTATGGCGAAGCGCGTGGGCTCGGGAACAATGGGACTCAGGAGAGAGGAGAGAGAGAGACTTGCTGAAGAGGATTTCTGGGAAGGGAGATTTAGTTTCTGATGAGGATTTCTGGGAAGAAAGATTAGGTCTAGGTGAAAGCTGTGGGAAACGGTTGATGCGAGGGCGTGAGAATGGGTTTTAGGGATTGGAGTCGTGTGAGACCGTGACACCATAATTTTTGTCGAAATTTTCGAAACAATCCAAATATTGATTTTTGAATTATATTCATTCTTGAATTCAGTATATTGTACGATTAAATTTGATTAATCTTTTTGCATTCTTGTGTTATCGCCGATACAGCATACGTCGGAGTATGATAACAAAATCAATTCAGGGGTTACGTGAGTTTCGAACCAGAAAAAAAAAATTCTCTATTCAACCCTTATGTGTGCGACCGGGTACCCGGGTATCCGCCTCGTCACATTTTTCCTCGTAATTAAAAAAAAAAAAAATTCGACCTACGCCTCCGGATCTAGGAAGTTTTAATCTTTACAAAGAGATTGACATTGCTATATTTTGAGAAAAAAAATTTTTTGCTTTACAAAAATGACCTCGAAGAACGCGTAGTCCCAGGATGCAACCAGGGTACCCGGGTACCCACTAGAGAGAAATTTGATATATTCACCTGTAAATCAAAGTTAATGATAATAAATGTTTTATTGGGGTCATAGAGGTTTATAAATAAACAAATACAATGATTTAAGGTATAAATATAATAAAAAATTATTTATTTTTCGCAATCTAATCATGTAATATGAGTCGCCGAGTGCTCATCGTCCACAGGTTTCTCGCAATTTTTGCAACTTTTGCGAGTTTTCCTGCGCCTTATAATTGTTATCTTATAACGAAATGGCAAGTACCGGTAATAACTTTTCGCCCAGAACTATCGCGAGCCTCAGTTCCTCTAAACGCAGCAGTGGAAGCAGAAACTGAGGATCCTATCATGCTTTCAATCGCGAGTGTCGCCGGGTGATGTCGCATGATTTGAATGTTCGAAGAGCGATCCTCAATCACTGGTTTCGCAAGTTCTTGGCTCAATTGGCGCAAGAAACTACGACGCTCATTCGTTTTTTTCTTGAGCATATTATTATTTTCATAAAAAATAATGTATGCTGCAAGAGCAGCGACATCAATTCTGTTGAAAAAAAATGCAAGAGGCCTCCTCTGAGTGCGCCTATGCGTCGTGTATCGCGTCACCATTTGGTCCATCGTGTCGATGCCAATTTTATATTTATTTTATAATATTCGATCATATGCGGTTTTTTCTTTGCATCGTTGTTGACAGCAGTGTCGCAATGTACTGTAGAAAGTAAGATCACTGCTTTGTTTTTTTTGGGACGTAAGAGCAAAGTGCGATTTCGCGTTCGTGAAAACCAAAGAGAGAAGAGAATTCTGCTCTAGATTTATTAGCAGCCATTTCTTTGGGAATGTATGGTTTGTTTTTCCTCAAAGTACCAGTAATTGTCAATTACCGAGATATTAAGTGTTTAGCGAGAGGTAGAGAAGTGAAGAAATTATCCATCATGATACTTCGGCCGCTTCCTTTGAATGGAGCTGCAAGTTCTTTTACAACTCTCTCTCCTTGATTTTTTTCACGAACGTTGCCAATTTTGCCCGTATACAGGGTGAGGCACTAACTGTTACCACCTTGAATATCTCTGTAATTATCGACGTCACAAAAAAATGTTTGAAACAAAAGTTGTACCGTACGAAAGGGGTCATTAAATGCGACCATTTTTTTTATCTCAGTGGAGGCACTGTCGCACAGTAAAGGTCGCCTCCACTTTTTTAAATGGGACGGTACATTTTTTTTCAACTATCTTGCAGAGCATCGAAAACTGCATAAAAACACTTAGAAGTCAAAGTCGTTCAAGGTTATTTAAGATCAAAAAGTGACATGAACTTTATTTTTATGTGAAATTACCTTTATTCACAGTAGATGTTCGAAGTGATTGCCATTGGAATCAATGCAGTATTGCAATCTCCTCATCACGAATTTCTTATCACGTCGGCACTTATCGCCGAAGTCTTGCAATTGTCTTGTATATAAACAATGGCACCAAACCTACAATGTACACGGAACATTGTACAATGTTTCGCACAAACAAACCCAAGATAACGATAGTAAGAATGGTGAGACTAGTATTAATGAATCAAGCGAATGTAAATAATGTATTCTTTTGAAGAGCAAACTGATATGCTTCTAATTTACGGAGAATGTTAGAAAAATGCAGTGAGAGCTAGAAACTTACACGCTGAAACATTTCCTGAACGTTCTCATCCTACACGCCGTACATTTCAAATTTTGTACACTAAACTGAGGATAACTGGATCCTTAACCCGTCGGGAAAGTAACCGACAAAAGCGAGTTACTAACAAAGAAACGGAAATTGGTGTTCTTGCCGCCGTTCATCGAGACCCTTGTGCGAGTTCTCGTCAAATTGCGAGGGAATCTGGCGTAAGCCAAACAAGTATTCTACGTGTTCTACATCGTCATACATATCATCCTTACCACATCAGTCTTCACCAGGAATTAACTGGTACGGATTTCATAAATCGAACTGAATTCTGCCGATGGGCTCAACGCCAGATTCAGAGAGATGACTCATTTATTAATCGGATTTTATTTACTGTTGAGGCAACATTTACGAATCAGGGAAATATTAACTTGCATAACATGCATTTGTGGTCAACCGAAAATCCACATTGGTTGCGGCAAGTTGCACACCAAAGACCGTGGTCGGTTAATGTATGGTGTGGGACTATTGGGGATAGAATCATAGGCCCTTATTTCATCGAAGGGAATCTTAATGGTAGGAAGTACACCACATTCCTTCAAGAAACATTAGGTCCGTTATTGGAAGAAATACCTTTAGAAACAAGAAACAGAATGTGGTATCAACACGATGGGTGCCCGGCACATTTTTCGCTGATAACTAGAAATGAATTGCAAAAGAGATTTCCAAATCGTTGGATTGGACGCGGAGGAGCTGTATCGTAGCCGGCTCGCTCGCCAGACTTGACGCCACTGGACTTTTTCTTGCGGGGATACTTGAAAGATCTTGTTTATAAAGAACGTTCAACTACGCCGGATGATATGCGTGAGACAATTCTTCGAGCCTGTGATTCGATAAGTGCCGAAGTGATAAGAAATTCTACACAATCCGTGATGAGATTGCAATACTGCATTGATTCCAATGGCAATCACTTTGAACATGTACTGTGAATAAAGGTAATTTCACATAAAAGTAAAGTTCATGTCACTTTTTTATCTTAAATGACCTTGAACGGCTTTGACCCGTAAATGTTTTTTATGCAGTTTTCGATGCTCTACAAGATAGTTGAAAAAAAATGTACCGTCCCATTTAAAAAAGTGGAAGTGACCTTTACTGTGCGACAGCGCCTCCACTGAGATAAAAAAAAACGGTCGCATTTGATGACCCCTTTCGTACGGTACAACTTTTGTTTCAAACTTTTGTTTCAAGTTAGTGCCTCACCCTGTATATTATTCCCGATAAGGGATATGATTTCTCCGCATCGCAAATCCACCATGCTTTGATGCCGTATTTAGCCGGCTTAGAGGGAATATACTGTGTGAACTTGGTGTGTCCACGATAAGGATAAAGCTGCTCATCAATCGTTAAATTTTTCGTCAGTTTATACATCTTACTAAAATTCGAATTCAACTAGGAATTCAGCGAATTCGTATAGGTGCAGCTTTATCCTCTCGTGTTCGTTCCTCACGCGTTTGGGAAGTGTCGAAACGAATGAATCGTAATAACGCACGAAATCTGTTGTAACTCTTCGCCGCACGGTAAAGAGGATATGAAGTTGTTTTCCACATTTAACTTACATGATCCGTATTCGAATTGTTGGCCCCAGAACAAATCAAAATCCCAGTAAAAGCGTTGAACTGTTACCGGTCGCCACGATCGAGTCGAATTAGGATTATTTGCGTTGAATTTTCTATAAACCTCCTCAGCTTTTTGATTCGTGTAGCGAATAATGATATCGATCATCTGTACCGTCATAATTTTTTTGAATATGTGCACTACCGACAAAGTTTCAGTGCATCTGTGTGAACCACTCTCCCTTGTCGCAATACGTTATGGGAAGCAGATTGACGAATTTCAGGCGGATTCTTCATCCAAACAGTTTTGTCCTTCGATATATATCCGTCACTATTTCTGATACCTGCTTGTTCCCGTCTCACAGATGTACCTGGAATTGCATCCTCGCTCTCGCTTTCACTTTCTTCTGAGTCACTGCTGCTCTCTTGCTCTTCTGTGAATCCTTCGTTTTCGGTTACGACATCCAGTTCAGTTTCGTCTCCTAACGCTTGACTTAGCCAGTATAGCCAGGTAGCCAGTCTTCGTCGTCGCTGTCGTTTTCGAGTTCGGAGTCTTCATCTTTGTTTCCAAAAATACTTCCCAGATATTTCTGTTGGTCACTACGACTCAACGTAAAATAATAATGAATTATTATTAATGTAATATTATAATTAAAGCAACTCATAATATGATGGGAAAATATCGTGATTTGAAAAATTATAATACGAAAATATGCTTATCTCGCAAATTCAGCTCGTGTTAACATAGTGTTCATGTTAGTCTGTTGTTGATAGCTCAATAATATCACTAGATGAATATTGTATCACAAATAACAAAAACATACACAACTAACAACAACTATAACAAATGAATTTTAAAGAAACAACGTATAAGTCTTGACGCTCTGTAGACACGATAGACGTTCCGAAGCGGTATACGTATTTACACTGTAACGGTCGGTTTCTAACTGAACGAATACGTTGTTGTCGTGCCCTTGGACACTTCAAAAGGGGGGAAATCCCCGAAATCCCCTTCTCGATCGCTGTTTATGGCAGCGGCGCGCCACTTTATGATCCATTGTAATAAAATTCATAATGAAATTCTACCTAAATATGGCTTAATTACTTTATTGTATGTTTATTCAATTAAGTAAATCGATTTATAATGATTTTGTTCACATTTCAACTCAAAAAGTAATTCAAACTGGAGGTGGGTACCCGGGTACCCCGGTTGCACATCGACGTAGCAAAATTTGGTCGCACACATAAGGGTTAAAAAATGTAATATCTGAATTTTTTAATCAAAATGCTAAGCATATAAAAGAGCAATATTGCAACAATATTTTTAAAAAAATTATCCAAAAATTTAGAAATATCAGCCGGTAGCACCTGGTTTCCGGAGACCCCGCAAAGACGGTGGACACAATTTCTCAAAGACTAATGCACCTCTCTTGTTGAAATTTTGCACACTTCTTCAAAATAGCATTGACTAGTGATTGAATGAAGGTTTTTTATTTAGATTGCTACTAATTCTACAAGGCTATACGTAGTGTAAATTGTACCAAAAATTGAACTATTTTACATACAACTCTGCCAAAAATTGAAATATTAATTTTTTTTAAATGCTTCGTCCAATCACTACTCAATGCTATTTTGAAGAAGTGTGCAAAATTTCAATAAGATCGGTGCATTAGTTGTTGAGAAATCATGTCCACCGGTTTTTAGGGGTTTCCGGAAACCAGGTCTCATCGGCTGAATTTCCTAAATTTTTGAATGAAATTTTTTCTAAGTATTGTTGAAATGTTGCTCTTTTATATGCTTAACATTTTTAATAAAATAATTTATATACCATATTTTTGTAGAGAAAATATGCTTTTGTTGGCGTCAAAATTATTATGTTTAGGCTTGGTGCCCGTTTCTCCCACAATTCCGGTTGTGTTGTTTTGGGGAATCTCGGATTCTGGTTGGAAGTGAACGGGTGGGAAAATTGAGTGTTTGCTGAAAAGGGGAAAGAAATTACGGCTGTATTTCGGGAATTTTCAGACACAAAAGTGCGCGAAAAAACCGGCGTGCCGAGTCGTGATCACGTGCCTGCCTCGCCGGCTTCGAGCTATCGGTCTCTTCTTTGTGCGGACATTCGTAGATCGAGCCGCTCTTCGCTCTCTCTCTCTCGCTCGCGCACCAAACCCATCCGGCTTTCTCTCTCGATTTCGTGCGAGCCGAGAATCTGACGATACACATTCGTGTTCGCGCTCTTCGGGACAGTGCTAGTGCTACGTCACACGCCTCGCATCGGTTAGAGGCTCAGTGCACGCGTACCTGGACGCTTCGAACAGCATCGCGCGCTCTCTCGCACTCGTGGCTGAGATGGAGCGCTCATGTGACTCTCGCGCCATCGAAAACCACGTGTTTCCTTCGCTTCGTTCTCCACTTCGTACGGTTGCTCGACAGTTCGGGTGCCATTTTCGTGACAATACGCGTGCGTTTTCGAGACCAGATTAATTGCGTAATCGACGCGAGTGCTTAACATTTCGGTTTTTTTCGGGCTACGGTTCTTTCGCGATTTCGATTTGGACAATTTGCCTCGGTTCGCGTTCTGATCTGCCGGCCTCTTCAACTTCGTGAGACTTCAGTGACGTTGCGGTGCGTGAGTTGTGTTCGACATTTAGCGCCGCTGCTCGTTCGTGCCCCTCGATCCCGTCGGTTTACCGAGTGTCGGTCACTTCCGCGATGACGAGCAACGTCGCGAAAATGGAGCGTCGCATCGCCGGGCTCATCAGCACTTTTCAGTGCATTAAGGCCTTCGCGGAGAAGACGTCTACGGCGACTCCGCAGAACACCAGTAAGACTCTGGCTCACTTGATCCACAGGCACGACTTCTAACTTCGGTCAATTCAGACTTTTCCGACTCTTCCGCAACTTCGAGGGACCCTTCTTCCGGGACGGCCATTCGGCCATCAGTCTTGCTGGCTACGAGCCAAGCTATTCTGACTTCATCTTCTGGCGATTCGCATAGAGTTCGACTTCTAATTGATCCCGGTTCCGAACTTTCGTTTATTTCAGAAAGTACGGTTCGACTCCTTCGATTAAAACGGATGTCTGCTTCGATCAATATTCTCGGAATCGGAAGCCGGTCTGCGGGACGCACGCGGGGAGCAACCACCGTCACCCTGTCGTCAATCTACGATTCAACTTCGAACTTCGAGGGGACAGCGTTCATTCTCCACGTCCTAACCACTACACTTCCTTCGTTCACCACTTCAGCTCAATGGAAGCATCTTCAAGGACTCCTTCTGTCCGATCCAGATTTTTTGCGACCTGGACCAATCGACGTCATAATCGGAGCTGCCTCGTATGGTCTCTTGGTCGAGTCAGAAATCATCAAGGGCCGAGCCACCCAGCCTATCGCTCAAAGTACACTTCTTGGATGGATCGTCCTCGGTCCAGTCACCGACTTCACTTCAAGCTCGGTTCGTATTCAGCACGCTTCAATTGACGATAAAATCGATCTGTTGCTCACGAAGTTTTGGGAGCAAGAGGAGATTCCTTCGGATTCGGCGTCTACACCCGAGCCGGAAGAGGCTTCTTGCGAACAACACATCAAAGATACGCATTCGAGAGACAACAACGGTCGCTACATGGTTCAGCTTCCCTTCAAAGAATCTCCTTCTTCTCTCGGAGATTCGTTTTCCGGAGCAAAACGTTGTCTTCACCAATTTCTCCGGCGGCTCGCGACCAACGATTCGTACCGCGAGCTCTACAATGAATTTCTTCGAGAATACGAGGCCCTGTCGCACATGACTCGTGCGATGATCACGGACTCTTCAAGGCCAAGATTCTATCTTCCGCATCACGGCGTTTTTCGCGCCCACAGCTCGACAACGAAACTTCGCGTCGTCTTCAATGGATCCTTCAAAACGACAAGCGGCATCTCAATCAACAATATCCTTCACATCGGAGCCAAACTTCAGCGAGACACCGTCGAAGTTCTTCTCTGGATTCGACGTCATCGCTTCATCTTCGCTACGGACGTGACAAAGATGTTTCGACAAATTGCCGTCCATCCGGACGACTGGGCTCTTCAGCAAATTCTATGGGTCGACTCTGACAATCAAGTCGTTCCATATTACTTGACAACGGTGACTTACGGGCTAAGCTGCGCTCCCTTCCTGGCGGCAAGGCAACTTCAAGAAATCTGTCAACGCGGATGCTTTCCACTTCAAAAATGGTCAGCCAACGCAAAGGAAGCCCTTCGATACGTCACTTCAGAGCCTCGATCGGAGGCGGTCTCGATCAATTCGGAAGACCCCAACGCAAACTTCTCGGCCTCGTGTGGAATTCGGCCGAGGATAACTTCAAGTTCACACTTCAGCCGTCTTTTCATCAAGACATTACAAAAAGGACAGTTCTTTCGGAGACGGCGTCATTATTCGACCCGTTAGGCTTCATCTCACCAGTCACCGTCAAGGCAAAGGCCTTCCTGCAAGAACTATGGCTTGCAAAACTTCGTTGGGACGACAAATTACCCACCCGACTTCAAGAAAGTTGGCTTCGGTTTCGAAAGAGTTTGAACGAACTCCCACTCATCTCTCTACCTTGGTGGCTTCATCTGTCGGGCTCATCTGCGGTTGAACTTCACGGATTCTCGGACGCTTCGCTACTTGCTATGGCCGCCGTGGTTTACCTTCGATCGACGTCAGCTGACGGGAAAACAACCGTCACCCTCGTCTGTTCAAAGACGAAAGTCTCATCCCTCAAGCGACTCACAATACCAAGGCTTGAGCTGACGGCAGCCCTTCTCCTGTCAAAACTGGTTTCTGGCGTCCAGAGATCGCTGGACTTGTCGGAGGCTCCCGTCTCTCTCTGGACCGACTCTGACACCGCCTTGACATGGATGACTTCGCACCCTTCACGATGGAAAGACTTCGTCAGAAATCGGGTCGCCTTAATTCAAGAGCTCACTTCTAAGGCGACGTGGCGATGGATCGCCGGAAAACAGAATCCAGCGGACGGCGCGTCTCGCGGGATGACTCCTCGGCAACTTTCAAAACATTGTCTATGGTGGGACGGGCCTAAGTGGCTCCCCCTCCCACGACGATCTTGGCCTAACGTCTCCCCGGACCCTTCAACCGACTCGGACCTTGAACTACGACCAGGGCTCGCCCTCATCGTCACCTCCCACATGAAAATAAAATATATAAAAAATATATCGAAAAATATATAAAACATGTATTAAATATAATTTGTTCGAAAAGTTGGATATGCCAATTATATTTTTGGGTAAGAGTAAAACCTATGCGATATATAAATATAAATCCATTTAAGATACATCTTAAATATATCAAACATACAAGCTGAATGTATGTTTTATATATTTTGAAGATGGTTGGTTAAGCAACTTGAGTGACAGATGACGTTGCGAATGAAAAACATCTTCACGTCGGTATCTCGCGATGACCTAGCTGCACTAGCCGGAATAAATGATCGGACAAAAAAATTGAAGGTTATGTAATTCTATTCGATTATCGCTCTCTATGCGAACGCAATTAAGTAATTGATCCGATAATTTTAGTTACTCTTGTTAATCCAAGCATTTCTCAATAAACTAATATTGTGTATTGTACGATATGCAGGCGATACGAAAGTTCAACAATTTAACAAGTAGAACTAGCTCAGTGGACAACGTCCCAGCTCATCACTCAGAGGTCCCGGGTTCGAAACCACCTTACGGGCGTGTAAGCGCCTGATATAATTTAAATTTAAACCATTAATATATTTGAAGCGCAAACACCATAATCGCAATTAATGACAACGAAAAATATCGTAAAAGGCTGCAATGATGTAAATAACGTCATAACAAAATTTTTAAGAATATTTCAAATATAGTTTAAATATATTTCAAGTATATCTTAAATACACGTTGAATATAATTCAATATTATTTGAAATGTAGTATGAACATATATCATGTACATTTTAGATGTAGTTTAAATACATTTAAAGTATATTTCAATTATAATTAGAATACACTTAAAATACATTTACAGTATATTTTTAGGGTAATTTGAGTACATCTTAAGTATATTTTCAATATAGTTTGAATATACGTAACCGCCTATCCAGCATATATTTTTTATATACATTCTGAAGATCTATTTTGGCCGAAAAGTTTGATATCGCGAATATATTTTTAATACATTTCCCGTATATATTGCATATATCTAATCTATATCTAAGATGGATAATATATATCTGAAATGTATTTTACATCTATTTTTAATATATCGAAAAATATATTTTTACATATATTTTATTTCCGTGTGGGCTCAGACCCTGACCTTCAAATTTGGGACCTTCTACAACGGTATTCTTCAATGACCAGACTTCTTCGAATCACGGCAGTGTGTAAACGAGCCGTCGCGTGCTTCAAACGTCTTCCTCGCGCTTCAATGAGGCACCCAATCACACTTGGGGTTTTGGAAGAGGCAAGATACTTCTGGATCCGCCTTGTGCAACAGGCATTCTTCGCGGCCGAATTAAGGATTCTGTCAAAGGGGCCGTTCCGTAAAGGCAACCCCCTCGAAGCACTAACGCCCTTCATCTATCAGCTGGGGACTCTTCGTGTTGGCGGCCGGCTTAAGCATTCACTTCTGCAGCCCGAGGCAAAGCATCCACCGATCTTGCCTCGGACATCCCGGCTAACGGTGTTAGTTATTTCGGATGCACATTTTCGGACTCTTCACGGCGGCACCCAATCCACTCTAAGCTACCTTCGACAATCGTATTGGATTCTCGGCGGCCGGGCTCCGGTTCGAGCACACATTCTTCGCTGCATTACCTGCACGAGACTTCGAGGACGCCAAGCTCAACAGCTTATGGGACAACTTCCGCCTGCCCGAGTCACACCTTCAAGAGCCTTCTTTCACTCCGGTCTCGATTACGCAGGACCCTTCACGACCAAGACTTGGCGCGGACGAAGAACGAAAACTTACAAAGGCTACCTTGCCGTCTTTGTTTGCTTCGCCACTTCTGCAGTTCACCTCGAAGTCGTCACCGACTACACTTCAGAAGCCTTCATCGTAGCATATTGGCGGTTTTCGGGACGACGAGGCATCTGCCACACACTTTACAGTGACTGTGGGACCAATTTCGTCGGAGCAGATGCGGAACTTCGAGCTCTCTTCAAGGCTGGTTCAGCAGAAATAAACTCTACAATCATTTCTCTGACCAACCTCGAAACAACGTGGTCCTTCAACCCTCCAGCCGCACCTCACATGGGAGGAAAGTTGGAGGCTGCGGTCAAATCTGCCAAATTTCATCTTCGTCGGGTCATCGGAGAAGCTTTGCTGACGTATGAGGAATTGACGGCTCTTCTTGCGCAAGTCGAAGCGATTCTCAATTCAAGGCCACTTTGCCCATTGTCGGACGACTCTGAGGACACTTCATCCCTCACGCCGGGTCACTTCTCCATCGGGGAGGCACTTACGACTGTGCCCGAACCATCACTGACTTCAATTCCAGAAACTCGACTCTCGAAATGGCAATTTCTTCAGGCCAAACTTCAACACTTCTGGCAACGATGGTCAACGGAGTACCTTCAACAGAGCCTTTCGATTTCGAAATGGCGGCACCCTTCGAACGAAGTCCAAATCGGCTCACTTGTGCTGATTACGGACGAACGACTTCCACCTTCAAGATGGCCACTTGCTCGAGTGGTCGAGCTGCACCCCGGATCGGATGGCCTTACTCGAGTAGTGACACTTCGCACGGCAACTTCGACCTTTAAGAGACCAACTTCAAAATTGGCGGTTCTTCCGGCAGATTCTTCGACGACAACGGTCGCCGAAGGCGGGGAGAATGTTCAGGATACTTCATAGTGTCCGGAGTTCACGCGAGGTGGCGGCACGCACCGGCCGTATCCTCGTGTGGACTTCGGACTCTTCAAACTACTCCCCCCTCTTCTTTCGAGTGCTCCTCGCTGCGCACTTCCGTCTTCTCGCTCCATTTCTACACCTTCATTACTGCGGTAAATCACGTTCGTTTCGCGCTCTTCAATTTTCCCATTAAGTTTCGGTAAATTCACGGTCTCCTTCGCGAAACGAAACGACTTCTCGCGATTTACGCCCGCGTGGAAGTCTGAGATATCGACAGCGTCAGACAATTTCGGGCGTTTTCTTCAACGAATTTTGCAACGAACGATCCGTTGCGTTGCGAGCGCGACACCATTCTCGTGCGTCTTATACTTAATGCCGACGACGAATAAAGGAAGCTAGTTTTACATTGTGTTCCGGACTCTTTAAATTATTTCTGCCTATCCTAAATTTTCTCCAATTCCTCAATTTTTTTCTCGCGGATCACCTCCACCCAGTTTCAACGGCCTCTTCTGAACACCGGTATTCAGCCGAGGTGCCCGATTTGCTGTACTGTCCAATTAATTTACAAAAGTAATTCAATTACAAACGCTCGAAGTAATTTGTAATTAAATACATTCTGATTGCAAATGCTCGAAGTAATTTGTAATTAAATAAATTCTAATTACAAACGCTCGAAGTAATTTTTATTAAATAATTTCTAATTACAAACGCTTGAAGTAATTTGTAATTAAATAAATTCGAATGACCAACGATCGAGATAATTTGTAATTAAATGATTTTTCATTACAAACGCTAAAAGTAATAATTAGATATGTAATTTCATTACGCGGGTAATGGCCCATGCCCATCTCTGCCTATAAGTCATCATGTGCCCAACAGTTACCTTTTGCGATGATTGTTGATTTCAAGATAACTTCCGGGCGGACATTTGGTACTCATTTAGCCGACTTGTGGACAACTCTTTGAAAATTGCTACTTGGGATATCAAATATTCTAGACAATTCTTAAGTTGATTTTGATAAATCGATCAACAAGATAGTGTTATGTCGGTTTTAAAGTGGGTTGTAAATTAAATGTTAGCTAGTTGATTAAAAGTGAAATATAATTTAATATTACTGGAAAATACATTCATGAATTTTTATCGTCGTTACGGGGACAGCTTCTATCGGCCGGGAGTTTCTCAGCCTTTAGCCGGTCGGTTCCACTGGCGAAGCCAGTCCGCTATGCGATTTTTAACTTTGACTGTTGCGTCGCGAAACGATCTTCGTACGACCTATGGAAAAGAAAATGAACAAATATTATGAATATGATTTTATTAAACATGTGATGACGTACGCTTTCGGAATACAAAAAACGACCATTAAATAAACATACCATTAAAACAACATACATTAAATTTCCATCCGGATAAAAATAGAATACCTCGGCGAAAAAAATGTACACCAATTTACAAAACGGGGTTTTCAAGCGGACAGAGCCAGCTCCATTTTGCTTTTTTATTTTTGCGATTTTTTTTTTGTATCCGGTACCTCATTTTGAACCTGCCGGTTTTTCACGATTTTCGCACTTTGCAAAATCGCGCGCTGGACTTTGAAAAATAGTAATCTCGCCATTTAGTGATAGATCTTTGAGAAGGACACCGTTAGATTTAGTTTCGTTTAAAAAAGAAATGGCGATTTTTTCGTTGCATTTTTCTTGTTAAAAAAACAGCAGGTTTCCGAAAAGCCGGCAACGTGCGGCGAAACATGAAAACTATGAGGTTTGGAATATTTAGTCTAAGGAGTAAAAAGTTGTATTTTGTTATTTTGGTCACTAAATTTTGTAAGATTTTTTTCCAATATTTCTTTGTATCGCTATTTTTGGTTGATAGTCGACGATTTGTCTTATTAATTTATTGCTACTTTGACACCAAAATGTTTTGATGGATATATCAAGAGGAGAAAAGGTACATAGTTGAATTCATACGTCGTACGAATCAGATGACGTTTTTCGTTAATTTTTAAGGAGGTTCGGTGATTGGAGCGAGTCCAAGATAAAAGCCCGAATTTTTTTATAGCATTGTCGAAACCTTCGTCCATGCGTAAACGGAGGTTCCACGAGACTTACCGTACAGTGTCCGAGTTATTAAAAGTTGGTGAATTAGTCACACGTAGACGACGAAACGTGCCTGTCTCTGCCTGAAGACAGCCATCGAAAATGCGACGATGCTGAACGTCGACGATATGGTGTACTACTGAAGTCGAGTAGTAGATTATTACGTTCTTTTCCATATTATAAAAATAATAGGTAGCTCGAAATTCAATACTTAAAAAATATTTCTCGAAAAATAGGTCATATACATATGTTTAAAACGTTGCGGTATTACGGCGCAAAATAGACTCTAAGTTTACTAGCGTGGTCATCACCGTACCTCCTTAAGGGGGTGAGATGCAGTCAGAGGTGTGCAAAAAACGAGCATTTTCAATAATTTTTTTTCTTAGTAATTAAGTATGTTTTACAAAAGTGGTTACACAGACTTTTTATGTTATATTTTAACTTGACTTGTACAAATTTTCAAAGAAAAATATTGATTATTTATAAAAATAAAGCCATCTTTGTCGGATCCTCTTCGGTATGTAGTCCTTTGCAGTGCCATCATTAAATTTTACTGGATCATCCGAAATCAAAAAACCAAAAAAAATGAATAGTTTAATAATAAATCTCGTCCTTAATCGAAGCTTTTTTTAATTAACAAAATGGCGGCTTCTGACAGATAACTTTCGATTTTCGGCCAAAAAATGGCTCGATTATTGTTAAAAAAATAGAAATTTTCAACAAAAATGAAAATCCTTCGATTAAGGACTAGATTTTAATGCTATCAATAAGCACACCAAATTTCATCAAAATCCATCGAGTGTTTTTTTAATTATAGTGGTCACCGACTTGAAAAATTTCGATGTGGATACGGTATTATATGTTCGTAACGTTTTGAGCTCGATGGATGAAGCTAAACTTTTTTGTTATGTAATTTGATTCGCTGAATCCGAATATCACAATTTTTTGCCGAAAAGTCGAGCATTCAATTGTTTATAGCCAATTGTTAAATCAATTTTAAGTTTCTCGGGATGAATTATTTTTTTAAAACATTTTGGGAAATTTTAAAACGAAAGTATTCTTTATAAAATGTTGCTAAAGTTCATAGTTTATAAGTAATACATTTTTGAAAATTTCTGAAAGAGTTTTCCAATTTTACACTTGATTTATGTATAGAAATACTAATTGAAAAATGACTTACATCGAATCATCAATTCCTGGCCCATACAATAGGGATTCTGCCGATGTGGAAGCTTCCAAAATATCAATTTGTTGTTGTCTTCGAAGCACTCTGCCTTCCCGGGTATTATCGTTTCCGCGTTTGTCAGCCGCTACCTGCCATGGGGACCCGACGCGCCCCCCCAAGTAGCAATTTTCAAGAAGTTGTCCAAAAGTTGGCTAAGTGGGTACCAAATGTCCGCCCGGAAGTTATCTTAAAGTTAACAACCATCCAAAAAGATAACTGTTGGACACATGGTAACTTCTAGGTAGCTTCCAAGCGGACATTTGGTATCCATTTAGACAACATCTAGACGACTGTTTGGAAATTGCTACCTGGGCCTTCACTAATTGTGGGATATCCCGAAACTATTCATCGGATTGACTTGAAATTTTCAGGGAATATTTTCGAAACATCATACTTCAAGAAAATGTTTTTAAAAAATCGATTTTTTTGAAAATTCTGACTCCATCTCACCCCTTAAGAGCACTTCTGATTAATTCTCGATTGTGCTGAAGAGTGGTTACTTTGTTCTTCCCGATCTCCTTCGATTTATCTATCAGTTTTCATTCGTTTAACTCCATATAACCTCACGTTTTTTGGCACTTTTTTAGACTCACAAATGATTTTCGCGGTTTGACGTGGAATTGATATTTTACACGTTTTCATTATTCGTACGACCAATTTACGCAGATTGAAGATGTGACAAAAAAAAATCTAAAAATCATGTTTACAAGATTTACACGTTACATTGTTGCTTTTCAAGTAATGCTCGGTAATACGACTTTGCTTCGGGGCACTAAAGGTCAACGATACTTTAGTGTATGACGAGCCTTGCTTGGAACAATAAAACGCGTGACTACTATATATAGAATTTTTAAAGTTTTTTTTTGTGAAACCGTCAGTCTGCGAAAATTACTGGTACGGATGGCGTTAACGCGTAAAATATTAATTCTACGTCAAACTGCGAAAATCATATTTGCGAGTTTCAAAAAATGGCAAAAAACGTGAGTTCAGTGAGGTTAAACGTATGAAAATTTAAATGATGTCTGAAGAGAATACCCAGCATAATAATTCTGAAAAAATTGCAATGTTTGAAAAATTCAATTAGGTACCGTTTCTCTTCAAGATATTTTCATTAAAACATCTTCGTTTCAGAGTAATGGCAATAAATGAAAGACACAAATCGTCGACTATCAACAAAAAATAGCGGTATAAAGAAATTTTGGGAAAAAAATCTTAAAAAAATGCAGTGACCACAACAAAATACAACTTTTTACTCCTCAGACTACTAAATATTCCAAACCTCATAGTGTTCAAGTTACGTCGCATGATGCCGGCTGTTCGAAAATCTGCCGTTTTTTTTAAAGAAAAAATTAGATAACTCTGCGAAAAATAAAAGAAACTAAAGCTAACGGTGTCCTTTTCAAATATCTTATCACTAAATGGTGAGATTACAATTTTTCTAAGTCGAGCACGCGATTTTGCAAAGTGCGAACATCGTGAAAAACCGGCACGTTCAAATGACGGGCCGAGTACAAAATAAAATTTTAAAGCAAAATGAAGCTGGCTTTGTCTGCTTCAAAACCCCGTTTGGTAAATTGGTTTACGTTTTATTTCGCCAAGATATTCGATTTTTTGTCCGGATAGAAAACTTACAGGGTGCCTGATACTTTTCATCGTGGCTACTCACAGAGGCAAACGGGAAAAATATATTAGAGACATATATACTCACGTGTATATGTTTAAACACCTTTTCTTGTTTTTGCACTAGGTACGCGAGCCGGTGAGAGTGTAACAGTCATTCGTTAAGTGTCTTCTTTCGGACAACATTTGGATGTTTTTTCACTATCTCCTGCCAATTCCAAATACATTTAAAAAAATACAATATATTACCGATGCCCGAAAGATATCATGAAAAAGACATCTTATGTGATTAGTCCGTAGGATATCCTTCGAAAGTTTCATTAGATACAATAGATAACAGCAGTCAGATAACTTTTTGATACTGAAAGCGACGATTTCTTTCGGCGCTCACGTTGACGATAGAGATGTAATCACCAACGTCTCGGCTCAAGTGGCGATCACCCGGGCTGTTTATACGAAGGCGATAACTGCTTAGCGAGCGGCACAAAGGGCTGGTGGGCTCCACGGCTCGCAAGGGGATCGACGTTTCGACCATCGAGGCGACGATCACTTCTCGAGAGACTTCCAAACCCGAAACATTCTCTATTTTCTATTCATACGTGCTCTATATACTATTGCACACGACGCTACGCGATTCTGTATTATCCACGCGTAAAATATATAATTTTGTTGTCCTACATTACGGCATTCCTTGCAGTTCAGAAGTGGGATAAAGAACTTGTTTTATCTCTTGTGGTGTGCGTGTAGCAGTGTAAAAAGTATACTCTATATATTTTGGTGAACAACAGTGAACACGGTGCAAAGTTGCACGAGTTATCGTGAACGAGGTGAACATTGTATACAATGGGTCGCTCGTATGTCAGGTCTCGTAGATCTCAAACAAGATCTAATTCTCGCGAGACGACTTCTCGATACACACCGGTACCGCGATCGCGCGCTAGACATCGCGAAGAAAGGGAAAGGTCGTCAAGAAGACGGCGTGAATACTCTCGTGAGCGATCTCGCGATGTGCGTGATCGGCGGCGTTCACCGATAGGCCTTTGCACTTCTAGCAATGAACAATCTACAGACTGGCAGGGAGCTATTCAGAAGTTGATTGAGACGGTGACGATCGTTGCAGGAAAGCAAGGACCACGAGTGACAACGAAAGGCAAACGGTCAATACCATTGTTTGATCCAAGCCAGAAGAATCAAACAGTTGAAGTGTGGATTCAGAAGGTGGACGAATTAAAGAGAATCCACGGGTGGGACGACATCGCTGTGAGTAGTTTCGCGCTGGAGAACCTGCGAGGCGTGGCCAAAACCTGGTATGATGGATTAACAACCATCGACTTTAATTGGGCAGAGTGGAAAGAGAAGTTGCTCGAGGCGTTCACCGATCACACACTACTGCCGGAAAAGCTCTCTATAATGTTGGCACGAACAAAATCAAAGAATGAAGATATGATGAAATACTTTTTCGATAAAGCGGCACTCGTGAGAGCATGTGGTTTTGAGGGAAAGCAGGCTGCTGATTGTATTGCACAGGGAATCTCCGAGCAGTCCTTGAAAAATACTATCAAACAAAACGACTTCCAGACACCCGAGGCGTTACGTATCTTTTTGAGCAAAACGGATACTGCAACGGAGAAGTGTGTCGACGTGTGCGCTGGCAGAAAGGACAACAACCGTGCACGGCAAGATTTGAATGGTCGTAATAAGTGGGTCCCGCGATACGACCAAAAGGAAAAACGAGGACCGAGTGAATCGTCAGGGGGTCCACCAAAGAAACTGACCACTGTGCGGTGTTTTCGCTGTAACGAGGTGGGGCATCTGTCACGGCATTGCCCGAGGGTGAAAGATGAAACAGTAAAAAATGTGCGAAGCATCGGTAACGGACAAAGGAGTGAGGACATACGGGTACATGACGCAGTCCTTAATAACTGCGAAGCATCGGTAACGGACAAAGGAGTGAGGACATACGGGTACATGACGCAGTCCTTAATAACACTCTTTTACGAGCGTATATCGACGGCGGAAGTCAATGTCACTCAACGTCACTCTAAACAAGGGCGAGTCGGACAAGATGCGGCTACACCTGCAACCGACGGATGTGATCCTCCGAGGGTACGGTGGCGGAGAGGTTCGTCCGTATGGTGTTACCAAGGCGAATATGAAAATCGACCTAGCGGAAGGACTAGTCGACGTACTTGTCGTCCCGGACGGGATTCAGGAAGTACCGCTCATCGTGGGACCTCGTGGGACACCTTTTCTGGATCTACCTGGTGTCACCACTGTTCAGAGAGACGGCGATCTACGGGTGTTCAATGCATCTCTGGCCAAGCCAGGGAGGCTAGAGTGGGAGGAGTCCGATCTCTTATGGAGAGACTTGAAAAAAGTGGCTACAAAAATGTGGTCATACTGGGATGGCGCCACTATTGCTAAGATGTCGAGAAGTGAGCTGCGTGTGACAGAGACGGAACAAGTAAATAATGAGAAGAGAACTGTGCATAAGGCAGCATGTTACTTGAGAAGTAGGCTGCGTGCGAGAGAGATGCAAAATGATATATAGCCAGGTCGCGCGCAAAAGTTACCCCCTCTCTAGCCTCTTTCGCGCCTATCACACAATCATAGTAGCGCGCGTTCGTGAGCGAGCGACGCTCGGACATCTTCGAAAAGAGCCGAGCGCGCCGAAGTTTCCCGACCGCGCCTTCGGCAGCTACACCAATACATGGACGCCGAGCTCGTTCATGTGCGGCCAAGCCGAAACGAAGGCTTCGAGGGAAAAAGCAATCTGAGCACGACTCGCGCGTGACGTCAACCGACGGAATGCGCGAGGCTTTTAGATGATTTCGATGCTTATTTAGCTCTTGATTCTCTGCGTTATCAATGTATACAAAAAAATGTATCGGGCACCCTGATCGCTTATTTTTTTAGTTTATACGTTAATTTAAATATAACAATAAATCCAAAGTACAACTTATTTGTCTTCTAAAAAATTGTTTACACTCTACTCACACCCATCCTTATGCCAAATAAATTATAATTCATAAAAGTAAGCAGAAATTTATTTATATTCGTATTATTATATTGATTCTCATACTTTCATCAAGCGATAAAGCATTATCCCCAAAAACAAGCGAATCGTTCATCTGGCCGCGAATCGTCAGTACCAGAAAGTGCATATTCTACAAGCGATGGGATGGTCCCGTTCCTAGCGTTCCTGGCTTCGGTCCGCAGGGGGGCGGGATCGTTCCCGCGCTAAGTGCTTTTTTTTAAATTCTGATTACCATTAATTCTTATTTGATTAGTTATCTTTATTATTTTAATTAGTTATCTTTTAGTGTCGAAAAATTTATCGCGCACTCCGACCGCTTATTTGATTAGTTTGTACGTTAATTTTAATGTAATAATAAATATAAATTACAACTTATTTATCGTCTAAAAAATTGTTTGCGCTTTACCCACACCCGTCCCTATGCGAAATAAATTGTAATTCATAAAAATAAGCGGTAATATATTTATATTCGCATTATTATATTCATTCTCATATACTATCATCAAGCGATAAAGCATTATCCCCAAAAACCAGCTACATCCATCCGGCCGCGAATCGTAACTTACGAGAATGAATATAATAATACGACTATAAATATATTTCCGCTTACTTTTATGAATTACAATTTATTTGGCATAGAGACGGGTGTGAGTAAAGCGCAAACAATTTTTTAGAAGATACATAAGTTGTAATTTAGATTTATTATTACATCCAAATTAACGTACAAACTAATAAAATAAGCGGTCGGAGTGCGCGATAAATTTTGCGGCACTAAAAGATAACTACCCGAGTAAAAATGATTGTATATACTTAGATACAATTATATAAAAATGATATACAAGCATATATATTTATATATAGGTTTATATATAATTGTATATAACTCTATACATTCGTATATATAATCCGATATAAACGTACTTCCATCAAATTTGATTTGATAAAATTATATATAGTTCTGTATATAATGATATATGGAGATACTATTTTTATAGGGAGTTTATATAATTAGATATAATATCATATACAGTTATATATAATTTAATATAGTGTTGTATATAATTATATATATACGTGAAACTTATTTAGGGTTTATATAATTAGATATAATATTATACACAGTTATATATAATTCAATATAGTGTTGTATATAATTGTATATATACGTGAAAACTTTATTTACGGTATATAAAATTGTATATGACTGTATATGACCCGAGTAAAAAGGATTGTATATACTTATATACGATTATATAAAAATGATATGCAATCATATATACTTATATAGGTTTATATATAATTGTATATGATTCTATACATTCGTATATATAATCCGATATAAATGTACTTCCATCAAATTTGATTTGATAAAGTTATATACATAGTTCTGTATATAATGATATAAGGAGAGACTTATTTTTATAGGGGGTTTATATAATTAGATATACAGTTATATACAGTTATATATAATTCAATATAGTGTTGTATATAATTATATATATACGTGAAAATTTTATTCACGGTATATAAAATTGTATGTGACTGTATATGAGTACTTTCATTTTCTTTTGATATAATACATATAATTGTATATATCATTATATGGCTTCATATATGATTAGATATAGAAAAAGGTTTCTTTGGTTTTATTCGCGTATGGAAGGTAAATCAAAGGAAGCAGGAAGCACGTAAGTCGAAAGATTGTTTATTAAAAGTTAACAATTTATGTATTGATGCAATATATTTACCAAATTTGATTACACTTATTGGGTTTCTTACAGAGATAATTTCCAATTCTGATAAGTTGATTGATATTAGTTTTTTCTTGATATCCCGAGTAAAAATGAATATATATAATCATATATAATTGTATATTAATTGATCATATACAATTGTATACAAAAATTGGCCCGATAGAATTTTATATATTTGTATATAAACGTATACAATTGTATACGTCTATATACAAATATACAAAATTCTATACAATTGTATACGTTTATATACAAATATATAAAATTCTATCGGGCCAATTTTTGTATACAATTGTATATGATCAATTAATATACAATTATATATGATTATATATATTCATTTTTACTCGGGTAATACAAATAATAATGATAACTAATAAAAATAACTAATCAAACAAGAATTAATAGTAACAATAATTTCAAAAAAAGCACTGAACGCGGGGAACGATCCTGCGCCCCTGCGGACCGAAGCCAGGAACGCTACCAACGGGACCATCCCATCGCTTGTAGAATATGCACTTTCTGGTACTGACGATTCGCGGCCGGATGGTTGATTGGCTTGCTTTTGGGGATAATGCTTTATCGCTTGATGAAACTATGAGAGTTAATATAATAATACGAATATAAATATATTTCCGCTTACTTTTATTAATTACAATTTATTTGGCATAAGGACGGGTGTGAGTAAAGCGTAAACAATTTTTTAGAAGATAAATAAGTTGTAATTTGGATTCATGATTATATTTAAATTAACGTATAAACTAAAAAAATAAGCGATCAGGGTGCGCGATACATTTTTCTGTATACATTGATAACGCAGAGAATCAAGAGCTAAATAAGCATCGAAATCATCTAAAAGCCTCGCGCGTTCCGTCGGGTGACGTCACGCGCAAGTGGTGCTCACATTGCTTTTTCCCTTGAAGCCTTCGTTTCGGCTTGGTCACACATGAACGAGCTAGGCGTCCATGTATTGGTGTAGCTACCGGAGGAGCGGTCGGGAAACTTCGGCGCGCTCGGTTCTTTCCGAAGATGTCCGAGCGTCGCTCGCTCATGGACACGCGCTACTATGATTGTGTGATGGGCGCGTAAGAGACCAGAGAGGGGGTAACTTTTGCGCGCGATCTCGCTGCACTGCTTGCTGGGATGCGTATTCGATCCTCTTCCATCTCTCTTACACGACATCGATACTCAGCTTCGTGCTCGAGGTTTTAGAGATAGTGGCGCCATCCCGGTCTGACCACATTTTTGTAGCCACTTTGAAATGCACAGATCGGCCTCCTCCCACTCTAGCCTCCATGGGCCAAGCTGTCGGAAATGGAGCAGCTGCCTCCGCGAAAGATGACGCTGAGGGTGGCAGACGGCACCCACCGCATCATGGAGCAGATGTCAAGGTAGCGGTGCAAAATAATTATCCTGGTGATTTATACGTAGAGCTAAGCGTACGAGGCGAAGAGGGTAGGGAATATTGCATCCCTAGGTGCGTTATTAGTACGAAGTCGGGAGTATTACCAGTTATCAACTTGTCAGATCAGTCATTAACGACCCGAGTAAAAATGAATATATATAATCATATATAATTGTATATTAATTGATCATATACAATTGTATACAAAAATTGGCCCGATAGAATTTTATATATTTGTATATAAACGTATACAATTGTATACGTTTATATACAAATATATAAAATTCTATCGGGCCAATTTTTGTATACAATTGTATATGATCAATTAATATACAATTATATATGATTATATATATTCATTTTTACTCGGGTATGTATATAACTTTATCAAATCAAATTTGATGGAAGTACATTTATATCGGATTATATATACGAATGTATAGAATCATATACAATTATATATAAACCTATATAAGTATATATGATTGCATATCATTTTTATATAATCGTATCTAAGTATATACAATCCTTTTTACTCGGGTCATATACAGTCATATACAACACTATATTGAATTATATATAACTGTATATAATATTATATCTAATTATATAAACCCTAAATAAGTTTCACGTATATATATAATTATATACAACACTATATTAAATTATATATAACTGTATATGATATTATATCTAATTATATAAACTCCCTATAAAAATAGTATCTCCATATATCATTATATACAGAACTATATATAATTTTATCAAATCAAATTTGATGGAAGTACATTTATATCGGATTATATATACGAATGTATAGAGTTATATACAATTATATATAAACCTATATATAAATATATATGCTTGTATATCATTTTTATATAATTGTATCTAAGTATATACAATAATTTTTACTCGGGGATTCACAAAGAAATAATTATTGCCAGAGCAGAGTTAGCGAGACCAGAGTCTCTTGCTGAAAGTAAATTTCGGGTAGTTTTTAGTATTAAAGGTCTAAAGAAGGATGGTCTTCCAAAAGATCAAATCAAAGTCGATCCTAGCGTATCGGAGAACACGAAGAAAAAGTTATTTGAATTGCTTGACTCGTACCGCGACTGTTTTGCACTGAACATTTCGGAACTCGGAGCGACGCAAGTCGCGGAAATTCAAATAGAACTAATGAGCGATTCAGTGGTAACTTATCGACCTTATCGACTTTCCTACTCAGAGCGTGAAAAAGTTAGTAAGATTGTAGATTAATTAAGGGAGAACAAAATCGTGCGAGACTCAAATTCTCCGTTCTCAAGCCCCATTCTACTAGTACGTAAAAAGAGCGGGGAAATTAGGATGTGCGTCGATTACCGCGCATTTGTTACGTCCCGGAGGGAGATTTAGGTGGGACTCGCGAGGTTGCCGATTTAGAGCGCGAAAGTTCGAATTGAATTAGATTCCGCAGTGAGTCTTTGTTTGGCTTCCGCGTGAGTTCCGAACACAGTTTAATAACAATTTGGATTGAGACGAATTTGAGGTGCGTGATTCTGGTAAGAGAGTTGGATCCGCCCGATGGATTGATCGTTGATCAAATAAATGTTCAGACGCGTAGATTTTGTCTTAATTCACGTAGTTCACGTTTATTACGTTTAACTCTTACAAACTTATAAATTCGGTACAAAGATAGTTACTCGTACAATGATTACATGGAAACGCAGAGCGAAAGGGTTTAGCCTTGTAAGTCGATTGTTCAGTTCGGAGTTCGAATACAGAGTGTCTGCTCCTTCGTGATATGAAAATTAGGAAAGTCTGGTTGTAGGGGAAGGAGCTTTTTTGGGGGAATGCATTTTCGGATCAGAGCTGCTTAGTGATTGGTTAATCAATCGTGAGAATGTACGCTGGCTTACGTGGTAGGTCGGCGTCATGCGTGGGAATAGTTTTGTTCATCTACTTATTAGGTCATCGCTATGGTGAATGCGGCCATTGTTCTTTGTCCGAGGATCGGGTTCAGCGACCGAAGTTTCGTGGGTCTTGCGATATGACCGGGTGACGTGTTCTGAGGCAAGCGAGTTTTCCTCGTGGGATTGTTTGGGTCTTAGGACAAGGTAGGATTGTGGCGTAGTTCGGTCCCTGCATTTTGTTCGAGTGCTCTAAGCGTAGGGTTTCTCTTCCGATGCTGCGAGTACGCTCCTCTCGTAAATTTGTCTGTCGTTGGCTATGTTTATGCGTGGGGACCTACGTGCGACGGTTTCGCTTTTGGTCTTGTGGTACGTTTCGGCTATCGCTCGCTTAGCGTTAAAGAAATATAGGTTTTTAATCGATGAGTGAGGGTGCTGCTATCGTGCGTATTTACCATCGTGGTTTCAAAAAGAGAGAGAAAAAAAGGTGAAGGCTGGGACGTAACACATTAAACGCAATTACAAAAAGGGATAGATACCCACTGCCGTTGATCGAAGATCAGTTAAACAGTCGTCAAGGAAGCGCCTGCTTCACGAGTTTGGATTTAGCTTCAGGGTACTATCAGATACTGGTTGCCGAGAAATCAATCGAAAATACATCTTCTGTAACGCCGGACGGGCAATATTGTAGTAAGATTTCCTTACTAAGGTTATATTTTGTAAATGTAATGCCCAATAGACTCGTACAGTATGGTAATTTTATATAAAGTCTCTTAATATCTTCGACGCGTAACAATGAAGCGCCGATATAAGACTTGCAGCGCGACCATGCGTTCTTGTTAACGGTTCCGCATGGAATAATCTCAAGAACGCCGAACCCCTTGCAGGGCCTTCATCTGGTCCTTTGTCATCTAGGAAAGACGTCATCCAGCGGCCACGTGCCTCTCGAGTGTTTACGGTCTCGTACTGCGTGAGCCCGTCTCCGATAACCGCCTTCTGGGACGAAGCCCAAAATCGTTTACTTCAATATGAATTTCTTCGAATGCCTTTTGGACTGGCGAATACGCCCGTAGTCTTTCAACGCCTAATAAACAGAGTAATATATCCGCTGAAGGGTCAGATTTCTGTCCTAGCATATATGGACGACATTCTTATTCCGTCTAAAGACGTCATGTCGGGTTTACATGCGCTGGAGTTAGTGTTGCGGGCGTTACGAGATGCACGACTAAAATGAATATAAGCAAATGCACATTCCTCGAGACAAAAGTTGACTATCTCGGGTACGAGGTAACCGAGCAAGGGATACGGCCGGGTAGCCATAAAATTGACGCCGTAAAAAAATTTCAAGTGCCCTGCAACGTGCACGGCGTGAGACAGGTCATCGGTCTTGCGAGCTATTTCCGAAAATTTATTCGAGACTTTGCTACTATTGCCCGTCCGCTTACTAAGTTAACGAAAAAGTCTGTAGCTTAGTGTTGGGGCGAAGAGCAACAGCGCGCCTTCGACATATTGAAAAGGAAGCTGATATCTAGGCCTATATTGGCCATATATAAACAGGGTGCCGAGATCGAGTTACATACAGACGCGAGTCAGCTAGGTTTGGGCGGTATCTTACTGCAACAGCAAATCGAGAATGATTTTAAACCGATTGCTTACTTTAGCCGGCAGACCACTAAAGAAGAACAAAAATACCATTCGTATGAGCTCGAGACACTCGCAGTCGTAAACAGCCTACAAAGATTTCGGGTTTATTTACTAGGAGTCCGATTTAAGATAGTAAGCGATTGTAGTGCGTTGCGCGCGACTTTTATTAAACGAGATTTACTACCACGCGTCGCGCGGTGGTGGATCCAATTGCAAGAATTCGATTGTTCTATCGAATACAGAGCTGGAAAGAAAATGCCGCATGTCGACGCACTCAGTCGCAACCCAAACGGGACTGACAATAAATTAAAAGAGATAGATGATGTAGGGTTATTACATATCGAACTCGGAGATTGGCTGCTGACCGCTCAACTGCAAGATCCGCGATTAAGATACGTGCACGAAGTGTTAAATAGAGAAGCAAAAGACGCTGAGGAAAGCCAAATCAAATCTGATTACCCTCTCAAGGAGAATCGGGTGTTTAGAAAAACCCCGGATGGGCTCAAGTGGGCGGTGCCGAAGTCAGCGAGACAAAAAATAGTCAGACTATGCCACGACGAAATGGGGCACTTTGAAATGACAAAGACGCTCGAAAAAGAGCAGGCAGACTATTGGTTTGCTTCGATGCGGCGCTACGTGTGACGTTATGTCGCCACGTGTTTGGAGTGCCTTTATAATAAGGAGCCAGCCGGAAAGCGGCCAGGCCATTTGCACCCGATAAAAAAGGTCTCGATGCCTATGCACACAATACGCATAGATCACTTGGGACCATTCGTAAAAAGTATTACGAATAATTCGTATTTGCTCATAGTGGTGGAGGCGTTCACTAAATATGTATTTGCGAAGGCAGTAAAGAACACAAAAACGATATTTGTCGAACGGTTGTTGACCAGCATTAGTGACACATTTGGGTTTCCACAGCGCATTATCAGTGATCGTGGAAGCGCGTTCACTAGCAAAAGATTCAAAGAGTTTTGTAATGAGAAAGGTATTAAGCACATAGCAACCGCAATAGCCACTCCAAGGGCAAATGGTCAGGTCGCTCGATATAATAGGACGATTCTTAGCACGTTAGCGGCTAGTCTAAATGAGGAAAGGAGATGGGTTCAGGAATTGTCACGAGTAATTTGGGGATTAAAAAACACAATTAACAAGGCAACTGGGAAATCCCCCTCAGAATTATTGTTGGGCTATAGATCTCGCAATGCAGCCGAGTCACAAATTCTTAATAGCATAGGAGAAGCTCGATATGACGGTAACTGAGAAGAAACTCGAGAGGCAGCCGGTGAAGTTATCCGGCGAAATCAAAATGAACAAGAGATACGGTTCAATAAGAGGAGAGCACCACCCAGAAAATTTAGTTGCGGAGATATCGTTGTAGCTAGACGCGTTATTAGCACGAACGATGGTGCGAGTAAAAAGTTGTTGCCAAAGTACGCTGGGCCGTATCAAATCACTAGGGTATTAGACCGCGATAGGTACGTCATCGAGGACGTCAAGGGTGCTCAGCGCACGCAGAAGCCGTACTTTGGCGTGGTTCCGGGCGAAAAACTAAAACCCTGGAATACGGGAGTCAGCGATACCGAGTCGGACGGTAGTGAGGATGAGCTTCAGGTTCTGGGTCCTTCCGAGACGCGTGGCGTAGAAGGTAAGCCCTTAAGGTTCGACCGGTCACGGATCCGAAATGACGGGGTGACCGGATGATGATCAGCATAAAGATACTTGATCGTTGGAGACGATCAAGTGGTCACGGATCCGGAATTACGGGGTGACCGGGGAAAGAGCAGTCGGTCACGGATCCGGAATGACGGGGTGACCGGCAAACGATCAGATGGTCACGGATCCGGAATGACGGGGTGACCGGAGATCGGCGGGGGGTCACGGATCCGGAATGACGGGGTGACCCGCCGATAAGGGCATTGGATCAATATGATCGTTGCATGAATAGTTTTATAAGCATTGAACGATTTATCGGGCCCGGCTTAAAATATATTAGCACTCGTATACAAAATATAGCATGGCATGGAAATTAGTACGCATTCGTGCGAGTAACTGGAGAGAATACATAACGAATAATACTAACCATATTAACGACTCTTAACCGGGTATCGTGATGGGAGGTGTAAAAGGAATTATGCTACAACTTATTCAATGTTGTCCTATGTTCTTAGAAGAACGCCGAGTAACCCGGAATATGGCGGCACGGAAGTTACCAACATCTGCACAGCCCTCCACGGGTGCGAACTAACCAAAGCGACCTGTGGTGCTACCTTCGCGAGGACGCGAATTCGTCAGGATGGACTACTGAAAGCGACGATTTCTTTCGGCGCTCACGTTGACGATAGAGACGTAGTCACCAACGTCTCGGCTCAAGTGGCGATCACCCGGGCTGTTTATACGAAGGCGATAACTGCTTAGCGAGCGGCACAAAGGGCTGGTGGGCTCCACGGCACGCAAGGGAATCCACGTTTCGACCATCGAGGCGACGATCACTTCTCGAGAGACTTCCAAACCCGAAACATCTTCTATTTTCTATTCATACGTGCTCTATATACTATTGCACACGACGCTACGCGATTCTGTATTATCCACGCGTAAAATATATAATTCTGTTGTCCTACATTACGGCATTCCTTACAATACCTGAAAATAGCCATCAATTGGATAACAATTTGTGATACTTTACAGACATCCTTTTTCACCGCTAAAAGATATCATAAAAAAGATAACTTCACGACAACATCAAACGGGATGTCGTTTGAAAGATGTCGAATAGTTACCTTACTGTAATGTCTTGAATATAACCTGAAAACAGTAACTCATCACCGTCAATTCGACACTTATGCTACCTGTGTTATTGTTCTTTCGACGCGCTATTTAATACAGTCGGCGCCGGACGCGGAGGGGTAGTGTCTGCGTGTATTCAACGTCTGCGCGGAAAAAATTGCAAAAAGTAAGTTTTTAGCCAATATTTCGATAACCTATTTAAATTTCGTCCCTCTGTTTCAACTTACCTCAGTACTAGAATAGTTGTGACGCGCGGAGTAGTTTCAGTTTTTGTCGATTTTCTCATGGAACCTCATTACTCGTTTTATTGTTTGGCTTACATTGTCTATAGAATTGGCTAATTTCAGTCACAGGGTTCACAGAGTAAGGACTATTTTTGGCCGAAATATGCTAGGTAACGTAAAATTGTTACAAACCTTCTCGGTTTCCCGTGTTCCCGAACAACTTGTATGAACATGTTTCGATGCAAATCGGCACGAGTTACAGTACCTAGAATGCGCTAACATTTATTTTGGGAATATTTTAGACTAAAATAAATAAGATTAGGATATATGCGTTAAAAATATTGACTTAAAAAAATAAGAGACACGCTAATATATGTGTATGTTTGTGCTTCCAAACTCTGATTTGTTCAGTTGTTTCATCCATTTTTTACCTCTAGATGTTTCATTTTGAATTCCGCAGACCTCGAGGTACAGCGCATATTTTTTGAAAAATTGCACTTCACAAAAAGCTAACTAACGTTGTGGACAAAGAAACAACAAAAAAACTGTTTAGGGGCAAATTGAAGGTCTCTTTCACTGAGGCCTTTCGATCCCTTTTCGGAAGAAATTTCTATGCCTAATTCCGAATGGACATCTTAAAAAATAATGTGAAATATTGTAAAATTTTGTTTTTAGGAAATTTCCGTAAAAATTGCTGCAAATGAATGAAGCTACCTTTTTACGTGAATTTTACGGGGGAATTTAAAAATCGGTATGTCTCGATTAATAACGTTCAAAAGGCGAATTTTCTCGATGCGTCGATTTTCCACCTTTTTCATTTGATCGAAAGTGAGAATGATGTGAGAAATTACATTGATATATTTCTACAATGCTTGTCAATGCTGCAGACTCTGATTGAGCTTCAGGAAAGTTTGATAGATTTGAGAACTTCTTCACGCAGGTAGGCAAAATAATTGTATCGTTGGAATGCAACGAAAGTTTATGCTTATATTTTTATTTTCTTTATTTGTATTGCTATGCCGAATCCTTTTTCACATATTTATATTGTGGATCTTTGAATAATTGTCTCAAAAAATAATCAATGGATTTTTGATAGGCAAAATTCGCCGAAAGAAATAAAAGCAAATACATAAGTATTGATTTTCATTGCGTTCCAATGATGTAAACTTCAATCTCATAGCAACATTTGCAATTGGAGAGTGAACGGAGAACCTCGGCTGAAGGCAAATATGCGAAGGGTGGAAACATCAAACGTTTAAATTTCCTCTGCACGCAATTTTACTCCAAGTTGGTAGGAACGTAACTAACCCAGAAGAAAAACAATTCGAACACACTCCAGCGGGCAGAAACAATTTCCCGGATTTCCGTCGAAGTTTGGCCCTGGTAACCAAAATAGCGAGGTGATACTATTACAGAAATAAAAATTAGAGCACTACTTTATGTACTACAGCTTTTATTTTAAAAAACCACAGCGGCTCAGATCTTAAGATATGTCATATGTAAAAAAAAATTAAGTATGAAGTTACATTTTTTTCAGTTAATCATAAATTTGCCTTAAAAATGTTGGCGCATCAAATTACAAATGAATCTCGTATAGGAATTTTTGTCAGCTTTGAAACTATAAAGGATCTTTGGGCCCTTAAGAGAAGCCCGAGCATGAGTAATATTGAGGCGAGAGAATAAAATTAAATGGCACGACAATAAAAGAAGGGGAAGAAGCTGCAAGGTGAATTTTTTTTCTTGTTTCCTTGATATTTGGTACTACGATGGGAGGCATAGGGACGCCACAATAGATTCTCTAAAATATTTTCGCGGAAAATTCGAGCATGTCATTTGAAACATTCAACTTGCGTTTTTTTTGCCCTAGACGAATGCCTATCCAGAACCGTGAAAATCCGCACTATTTTCCTACTTAAAGGCACATCGAGAGAATGAAAACGCGTATATGCCCACGAGTTCTATAGTCCGCTATTTTCATGGATCAGAGAGTCCTGAGCGATTATCGGAAAGCAGTAATGAAAAACTTGCGGATTGCTATGCCCGTCGGTGGTAAATCTCGATACTCCATGAAATAATACATTTTCTCAATTTTTTATATTTCCGATATTTGTTTTTTTTTTTAATATTCATACGTCATACCAAAGATATGTCGTATTTACTTTTCGACTTGTTTCCAAATATGAAAAAAAATATCCTGTATCCTGTACTATTTAACGTGTTATACGCAGTTAGAAATTTCAAAAAATCGAATTTTTTAATTGCATTTTCGGAATGCACAAATATGTAAGTATATTCCCTGAAAATTTTAAAATGATTCAGCAAATATTCTCGAAAATACACACATATTTGTCAGGACGCTCGGAGCGCTACAAAGTAAGCGCCCGAAAGAGCGGGGAAACTTCAAACGCGTTTTTCTCAAAACGGCGTTTTCAAAGTCGGTGAGCACGATTTCTCGAAAACGGCTCAACCGATCGGTCTGCAATTTTTACACAACCTTGTCAGACATATTCTTCAGGTATTAATCGAAGGAATAAGATTTCCGATAATTATTGCTATTTTTTTCAACGATTTAACGCAAAAAATTTGGTCGAAAATCGAAATCTTTCCGGAGCCACCATTTTGTCAAAAATTAAAATTTCGACTACTCCTTCGATCAATACCTGGATTCATCTATCCCCTGAAAGAATCTTTTTGGTTTTTTCATTTTAGATAATCCAAACCGGAGATACTTTGGTCACCGCCGGACACTTTTTTCGGGGACCTTCAGGAGACTTCCTACAGGAGCAATGTTAATGAATATTTTTGAAAATAAAAAATGCCAATGTAAAGCTAAAAGATTTTACTACACTGCTTAATACTTTTCGTGTTGCCCAAATGAAATTCTTTTCCAGAAAAAAAACGAGAAAAAACAACTTGTTTGGCCTTGCAACTGCGTATAACGCCTTAAAGAGAACGCGGAACAGATCTGTATACTTTTCAATTTTATGCAGAAAATGGGTATGAGGAATTTAATGAGATCCTACAGGCGTTGCAAATATATTTGTACACCTCCACAGCTAGCTACGAATGGTAACTATAAATTCTTAAGGGGTCTTTTTTCTCTAGACGCTAAAAAAGGGTATGTTCGTGAATTTTTTTGATAGTTTTATATTTTAGATGTTGATCTAAAAGTTGTTACACTTAATAAATACACTTTCGAAATACATAGAATAAAAAAAATGTATTTATGTAACCCAAACAAATAAACTTCAAACGCGTTTTTCTCGAAACAACGTTTTTCGACGGCTTGTTGATAATATCTTCGAAACTACTAAACCGATCCTTAAAAAATTTAAATCACATATTCTTTACAATTATAGCTATAGCATATATCAGGGATTTTTTTAAATTTTGATATTTACTATTTTTTGCCAAAGGCGGTGAAAAGTGACGTTTTTTTGTTTTTTTCGAAAAATGTCTCCATTTTGTTATTTTTGCATATATCAAAAATCGTATGATATGCACTATAGCCATTAACATACTGAATCTAAAACCGTTTGATTTTTTTGTTTCGGATGATCCATCTCCGAGATTTCATCAATGGCGCAGACCTACAATTTTTAGGACATTTTTTTAACTACCATTTTCGTCTATAAATAGTGACTTAAATAAATAAATAAAAATGATAATGTATTTCGAAAGTGTATTTATTTAGTGTAACAATTTTTACATCAATATCTATAATATAAACCTATCAAAAAAATTAACGAAAATAGGGTAACACGTGTTTGACCCGACGACAAAATATCCTCGACAAAATATCTGCGACAAAATATCCGACGACACAATATCCGCAAGAGAAAATATCTGCCGATATTATATACAGTTTAAAGTGTACAGTCATGCCGTTGAAATTTATTCCATGGCAAGTGTACAATCGAACCGTTGAAATTTATTCCATCATAAAAAGGAGGAAAATTATTAATATGTGCCGAATATGTTTGGGTTTGTTTGTTTTGGTTTTGTTTGTTTGGGTTTGGGTTCAATGAAGAGATTATTAATATGTGACGGATTTGTTTGGGTTCAATGAAGAAATTCGTATTATGCCCCACCCCACTATCTCATACACCCCGCAAAGGTGTTTTCGCGTGACCCCGTTGATGTGGTGGACGAGATTTGGGATTTTGTCTCGCGGATGTTTTGTCATGAGGATATTTTATCGTCGGATCATATGTCACGCAGCTGAAAATAGCCTTTTTTAGCGTTTAAAGTGAGAAGACCGCTTAAGAAAATACGGTCTACCCTTTTCTCCATATTCCTAATACTTGCATATATCGAATATGCATGGCTAAAGGTATTAGGCACTCCAATATTTTGTTAGTTGGAAAATAAATGCATGCGAAATATTAACGAGCCAGCGGATGTTTTTCTGAGGCCAGCGCTCTTCTACGAAAATATTTCCAGTAATAAGAACACCTGATACATTCCTATTAACTTTGACAGGTGATGATAAATGCAAACGATTCCAATTGTTATCAAATGGAGCGCCATTCTTGTAATTGTTAACTTAAAACCAGATTATTCCAACAATTTTCTACCTATAGCTAAATTATGCCAAAGATGATTAGGTAAAATACAAAAAATTTGAAGCGTTCCGCTACTGTGGAAATAAAAAAAAATCGATGGTCGCCTGAGACAAGTCAAATTGAAGAGGAAGGTTCAGCATATGGAGGAGGAATCGCAGATTGAAGGTAAAATTATGATTACAACGATAGAATTGCTAGTCAAACTTTAAACGCGTTTTTTCGAAAGTATGTTTTTGACAACGGTGTACATGATTTCTCGACATTTAATGAACGGATTGACGTCAAATTTGGTACACTTATTCAGTGTAAGAGTCGTTTAGTCTTGACCGGGGTTTTCCTTAAAAAATGTTTCATTAGTTATTAATAATGTAATTTTTCCTCAAAAAATCGAAAAAATCAACATTTTTTATTTGATGATTGAAACACGATAAAGAAAAAAGCTCGGCTCAGCCAATACTATCTATTTTGAGAAAAAAAAACGTTATTGAGAAAAAAACGTTTATAACTTCTTTAATTATTAATTTTTATGAAATTCGATACACAACTTTGCTAATGTACATACAAATAAATGTCCAAACCATGTTTCAATCATCTTACTTATTCCTTAAAAATGAATTTCTTTAATAACCCCAATTTTCGAGCGTCACAATAGCCTAATCCCTTTACGCGGAATATCCCTGATAATCAATGAAATGGCGTCAAGTATTCTACTTACTGAAATCTAATTATCATATGTTCCATTTTTCGTGACACTTTTTATGAGTGAGGAAAAATTGATCAAGTCCTTCTGCATTATTAAGCATCTTTGTTCAAAATTCCCGCAAACTGTCGATCCGAAATGTATATATATATATATATATATATATATATATATATATATATATATATATATATATATATATATATATATATATATATATATATATATATATATATATATATATATATATATATATATATATATAACACATATACACACAGACATACCCGTGACGCAATCGTAGAGGGCTCAAAGCCGATTTTACCCTCGAATGTATGAACAAGGAGGAATATTGGTTCAAAGTTTGATGCGGGAGAAGACGTGGGAGGGGTCTTTCCTTGGTCAAATCGCGATGCGTGCCGGCCCGGGAATATGGGTATATAAAGCTGCTGGTTTCGGTTATGGAATCGTCAGACGAACATTCAACTATCTACGCTTCGCATTAATCCGGGAGTATATTCCAACAACATTTATTTTCTCCCATTTTTTCAACTACCGGTGTGAAATCGACGAGAATTCGATCAACTTTGACGTTAACGGGTAATACCGGATAAATCGACGAAGGCCAAGATGCATCGGTTGACAATTTGTTCACTCGTGATCACGGGGGTTTTCATGTGTCTCGTCGGCGTCGACTCACAGGTTCGAAAATCTCGTTCGTCCCAATCTCAATCCTGGTATTTCACTGAATCTGAAACGAAAGAAACGAACAATTTCGTTCATTTTTCAACTCCGCGCAATAATCAGAATCTGTTTTAGGGCAAAAATTTGATCATTGTCGTACGAAAGGGATGTGGAAGGATCGTAGTCTCGTTTAAAATCATTGGCGGAGTTTTTTGTAGTAATGCGATCGATGAGAATACATTTGTACAAAATGCATTATTTTTAAAAGAATTAATTAACATATAGCATATTTATTATTTTGACAGATGTAATTAAATTGTACGAACTTAACTTTTCCCTGAGTAATAAATAATTTGTAAAATTTGTATTATTTTTAAGTTATTTATTTATTTATAGCATATTTATTATGTCTAAGTAATTAATTAATTTGGAGAAATTTATTATTCATTCGCGCCGTCGGATACGATATTTATAAAAATATTGCGTATAATATTTTGTATCGCAATTTTTAATGAATGAACGCTATTTTCATTTCCAATAGTAACCATTATTAGTTCCTTACCGACAGGACGCGCGTTCAGTATGCGGCATCGGCAACCTCTCATGTTAGGCAGCGTTAGACTAATACTAGGATTTAGCGGCGTAGCCAGGTTAAAGGGGGGGGGGGGTCGAGAGTGAGGAGAGTCGATATCAAGTACTTATTAAATAATTACCGACAGAGATGGGCGCGCGGTCCGTGTGCGGGCTCGGCGGTCACTGAAGTTAAGCAGCATTGGAGGCTGCCAATGCTTGGAGCGGTGACCGCTTGCCCGTGCACTGGTTTGCGCGTCAACCTCTGAGTGGGAGGTACTTTATCTGAGTTTCTGGTGGTAATACAACTGAAACTCAGCCGAATATAGCCGTCTGTATCGGCCCAGGTTTTCCACAGTTTCCCTGAGCCCTCGTGCAAATGCGATACAGTAGTGCATTAAGAAAGAGTGGCTGCGGTCAACACTCTGGGGGGGGGGGGGCTCTGGAAGGAATGTAGGGAACTCTGGAAGGCTTATGAATGTCGGAAGGAATAAGCGAGGGGATGGTAAAAGGGGAAGGAGTACCCCCCGTACCTCTAAAGAATACATATATAAAAAATAAATATACATATTAAATAATTTTTCTAAAACCGTAATCGACTTCAATCAGGGCGAAGCCGTATGCTATACCTACACAATTATCGCGGCCACTTCGCTCGTCTGCAACCTTTCCCTATCCTGGTATACCAGCTCTGAGCTCACTTAAAGTGGCCCTTAAAATTCAGACTTTAGAAATCCTGAGAATTAAGTAATAAATATTTGGGGATAATCAGTCAAATGTGAACATTCAGGTTAAAGTTTTGCTGAATACACGATTTGATTGTAATGGTTTTTATACTGTTTGGGTACTCATTTATTTAATTTTACAAGATTATTTTACCCGGATACATGGGTACGACTAACGCCGCTTGTTAAATTGCTCGGCAAGTACTGTCGTATTCCTAATAAAACCAGCACAGTCAAACTACCAATCTACTTAACTAGACTTTACTTAGGGGCCATTCATAAAACACGTGACGCAGTGAGGGAGGGGGGGGGGTCAGGCAAATCGTCACACTTTGTCACAGGGGGGTGGGAGGGGGGTCGAGCAAAAGTCACGAGACGCTATAAGCATATTAAATCTGGAAAAGGGTGATACTGAGACGCTGAAAATGTTCTGTACTGCCCACCCAAATTTCCGACTACGAGGAAGTCGCAACTTTCTCTGATATCGATTCTGACTCACCTTAAAGATCCTCGGGAACACATTGCATTCTAGGTGCATCGTGATAAAAGATTATCAAATTATTTCTTATTAATGTACGTGGGGTCTTCCATTAAGGCCTTAGGCCACTCTAGAGGCCGAAAAAATAGGCTTTTTGGGGATTTTTTTCAGAAAAACAACAAAATAAATCGAGATTACAAAAAGGGTGTTTATCATACATATCGGTGACTGTATACAATAATTTTTTTGAAGCCATTAATTTCAAAATGGCGTCTGTGCAGCGTTTATCTCGAAACTGCGTTTTTTAAGTTGGCCGGAAACACAACTCAGACAATTTTTAACCGATTCACTTGAAATGTTGAATATATCTTGAAAAATACATTGTTTATGGAGGTACGTAGGATTTTTTTTATATTGCATAATTCATTTGTTATTAAAAATTATCTGACGATTTTTGAGGCAGATTTTTGGAAAGTGTAAAATTCCGTCAGATAATTGTTAATAACAAATGAACTATGCAATATAAAAAAATCCTACGTACTTCCATAAACAATGTATTTTTCAAGATATATTCAACATTTCAAGTGAATCGGTTGAAAATTGTCTGAGTTATGTTTCTGGCCAACTTAAAAAATGCAGTTTTGAGATAAACGCTGCACAGCCGCTATTTTGAAATTAATCGCTTCAAAAAAATTATTGTATACAGTCACCGATATGTATGATAAACACCCTTTTTTGTAATCTCGATTTATTTTGTAGTTTTTTGAAAAAAAATCCCCAAAAAGCCTATTTTTTCGGCCTCTAGAGTGGCCTAAGGCCTTAATGGAAGACCCCACATATAAATTGTACGTTTTTATATATTACATATATATTTACTTAAAGTAAACAATATAAATTGTTCGTTCTGAAATAGCTTATTAAAATGGTTTTAGTATTTTACTTGCTTCTTTTTGTTGAAAGAAAAACGAGAGCAGAAGGGGGGGGGGGGGTCGGGCTCCATGTCACCTAATTTTGAGGAGCGGCAGGGGGGGGGGCACTGGCACCCGTCACGAAACGTCACAGAGGGGGGGAGGGGGGTCGAATATTGATAAAATTTGCGTCACGTGTTTTATGAATGGCCCCTTATGTTATTCTAGTCAATGAAATTAGCATACTCTATGGGATTGACTTGTTTGTCACTCAAAACATTTTTGACATTTCGATTGACCGGACCCTGGGCGTGAATTCTGTAAGAGAGACCGATCACGACACGCGCATATCCCGTTGGTCGGTGACATCGACATAAAAATCGACGACGGTTTGAAGCAAGGATTCGCTCAGTTGTCATAATGAATTAGGACCCAGATATCGAGAAACATGCGAGGTTTATTAGTTCGTTTGGATTTTTGGAAAAGGTACTTGGCAGATTTGCATAACATTTTGATGGGACAACATCGCTGTGTAAAGTCTACACAGTAGCCTACACAAAAGCCTACACAGTAAAGAAACAACCATTCAAATCGGACCAGCCAACATGGCGTAATCAGTGTAGCATACACATAAAAAATAATCATCAAAATACATAGCCGACGAACAGTTTGAGGCCGATTTAAAGTGGTTTTATTTGAAACGCTCGAAAGTAAAATTACCTACTCGTTTCAATACTATTCTGTATTAATTGTGTACGAAGTTTGAAATGCCAATATTGATATCGTATAGTTTTATTTTCATATATTTTTCGCAGGACTACACGAGCCGGGGGGGGGGGGGGGTGGGGGCAAGTGTCCGACCGCAACTACGCCCCGACTGCCGAGCGCAAGACAGTTTTACGGAGTTTTCGATTAAGAACACAACTGAAATGAAGTGAAAATATAGTCGTGGGTATTGGCACGGGTTTTCCGCAGTTTCCCTGTGCCCTCGTACACATGCGATACAGTAATGCGTTAGAAACCGAGTGGCTCCGGGCAACTTGCGTATCCCCAAGGAAATAAGGCCATGTGATGTAAAAGCGTTACCCGTGAATTCCTAAAATCCCGCAAGGGCGTATTAAGAAACGTTGCAAATGAGAAGACAAGCTATGACTCCATACGAAGATCAGAATTATTGTACAACGCGAAATCTCTGTGAGAGGTATTTCGAGCTTGAGGATTCTATACGAAAATGTATCGAAAAATTCCACAAGATTTTCATTATTTTTCCAATATTTTCCCTACAGCGAATACTTTGCCTCGAAGCCTTAACAAAGGACCGATCTGGTCAAACCCCAACAAAACACGTAAATGTATTGTTGTTACCACTGAGCTACCATCAGTACCGTATTGTATTTCAGGAAACTTCGACCCGGGCGCTTGTGTACAAATGTGAATAATGAATTATGTGTACCAAGAGAATAAGAGCTCGCGTGTTAATTCGTAAACGTTCTTTGCAGGTAACTTTTTCGAAAGGCTGGGGACCGGGAAAGCGATCGTTGGTTGACGAGCCGTTCAATTGCAAGGTTAACACGCAATCTCTTGCCGCTTCTTACTATAGAATGATTGTGAGTATTCCGTCGTGTTATTTTATTCACCTCTGTGAACGCGGCCTTCAACAGCCGGAATTACATTGTGGACACATTACCCCGGATATGGCCGAGCAATCGCCTCAATTGACGAACGCCATGGACCTAAAAAAAAATGTATTCTGCCATCTTTTCGAATATTCAAATATGAAGTCGATATTCTCGAAATTAAGGGGTTAGGCCACTCTAGGGGCCGAAAAAATAGGCTTTTTGGGGATTTTTTTTCGCAGAAAAACTACCAAATAAATCGAGTTTACAAAAAAAAAGGGTGTTTACCATACATATCAGTGACTCTATACAACAATTTTTTTGAAGCGATTAATTTTAAAATAGCGGCTGTGCAGCGTTTATTTTAAAACTGCATTTTTTAAGTTGGCCGGAAACACAATTCAGACAATTTTCAACCGATTTATTTGAAATGTTAAATATTGTCATTGTCTATGGAAGTACGTAGGCTTTTTTTATATTGTATAGTTTATTTGTTATTAACAATTATCTGACGAAATGTTTCACTTTCCAACAATTTGCCTAAAAAATCGTCAGATAATTGTCTATGAATTATAGAGCTCTGATTTTCCCCCGAACCCCGTGGGTCTAATTTCGCGAAATATTTTTTTTCCAGGCCGAATTAAGGCAATGGGTACGTTGCGGGACTCGAGGTGGGATGCCTTGGTTCAAACCGGAAGGAGTACAAATATCAATAGACGCGAATGCATTGATGGCTGAGCAATAGTAGACGAAAGTTATTACCCCCTGAGCGACGTCACAACCATTGCACGTGTGAACGCACGAGCGAACGATCTTATACGACAATCGATGTGTACTGAAAATAACTTCTGTACAGCCCCATTTGACTGTATTACATGATGTGATTGTAGCATACGATAATCGTAATAAATGCAAACAAAAGAAACAATGACTAAACGGTCAAATGCAAAACGGCGTTCGGCTCGGTCGACGCGGAGAAAACGATAAAGCCTGCAATCCCCCGTCCGTTACTTCGTGATTATTCTTTTTTTTTTTTGCAGTTTCCCGGTGCCCTCGTGCACATGCGATACAGACCATTACGCTGCAAAATATTAGTTGGGCTGACTAAATCAGTCATTGGGGGATGGCGTCGGATTATTTGTTGAAACAAATGGAATATTTGGGTATGTTGAGAAAGATTCATTCCATTTAACCATGGACCGGCAACCAGCGGCCCGCGGGCCGCATGCCCGTAAGACGCCTTGGTGCAGCCGCAAGATTCTCGCGCAACGCATGTGACTGAGGCACTAAGGGTTGCCAGCTCCCGTTTTGTGTTTTAGAGGATTTGATAACATAAAATAAAGGATCAAGGATGAAAACGAGGAACATCATGTTGTTTTCAATTAAATACTGTTTTATAGTATCAGTAACGACATTTATTAATAAAACGAACAATTTTAATGCGCAACGTATCGGAGTCATGAATTGAAGCCAATAGTAAGTACTTAGCTATTTAATAATGAACAAAACTAGAGAATATCTATCATAAAAACAAATACAAAATTACTTTTATTTGACAGTATACTTGGTATTACTTTTTGTTGCTTTAAGAGCTTCTTCGTTTCCTATAATGAATCTATAAAATTCTTTACATTGCATGTTGAAGTTCGATTTTATTCGTAGTTCCGCTTTTACAGTGTCAATATCTAACTTATTTCAGTCCACGCGTTGGTACACAAAGAAAAAAAATGTTCGGCCTGGGCGTTAGGCACTGAGATGAAAAATAAGTATAGTATAATTTTTAGCAGATACTTGTTTTCATCCGTTGATTTTGCAATCTGAATCCATTTTTCAAGAACATTGTCTCGTTTCTTTGCTTCTATTATTTTTGTCAAGAGAGGCTTTAATATACAGAACTTTTCATACATACGCAGCCGCTGACGCGACTCAACGTATTTGCCATACGCATGCGTTCATTTTTCCCAAAATAAAGGACAAAGTCCTCTATTCTCGATTTCAAAATAGGGGACAAGATCCATTTTTGGGTCTGAAAATGGGGACGTCCTTTAAAATAAAGAACGTCCGGCAACCCTGCATGTGACGGACGATATCATACAGTATATGATATACCTACAATGTAAGTATACTGTCATGACATATGGCCAATGTGCGGGCCACACATTGGCCATATGTCATAATCCCCACGTAAAATATTTGGCCCTCTTACCACAAAAGGTTGCCGACTCATGCATTAAACTAACGAATACCGGGAAGAATCACAAAGTTAAGTGTTTCAACTAACGGCGGGGCACCACTGTGACGGGTAAAAAAATCGATTTTCTTTGCATTTCCTCGAAGTATACATATTCAAGGATATGTGAAAAAAAATTCAAGTTTAAATACTGAAAATTGATTAAGCTACGATTTAGTGAGATCAGTGAGCGCAACGATTTACGTATACTAAAACTTCCACTAGTTTTTTTTCTCGCCAAACGCCTTTTCTCGACCTGGCCGGAATCATTACTCTAGCTACAATTATCCGATCTTCAATTGAAACAAAAATTACCGTAATTGTAGTAGCTATCGGTATACTAAAAAATAGTATTTTTTGAGCCCCCGAATATAAGTAAAAATTTCATTAAAATTACACTTTATTGTGAACACCCGCCATTTTGTGATTTTTTTCTTCGAAAAAACGGCTACGTATGACGAGTACTACATCTATAAGGATTACAAAACTTTTTCATTTTTATTTTTCAGACCAACCTTTGTCAAGTTATCGCTCGGCCGTTGGACCACATTCATTATACAAAAGCTCTATTATACCTCAATAACGTTGTTAATTATTATTTTTTATGGACTTCCGGTTGGGATCGTGTTGAGTGTGCACGCGCTGTAAGGACCGGGAGTGGAATCGAAAGAAACCGAGAGGTGAAAAGTGAGAAAACGAGATAGTAAAAGGTGATAAAGAAAGGACAGCTGAAGAGGAACAAAAAGTGACAATGGAGGAGGTGAGAATCAGTGAGGGCGGTGAGATATGTGGAAACAATAATCAGCCAAGAAAGGAAGAGGTTAGGAACGAAGCAGTTAGAGGAGCGAGGGGGGCGGATGAGAGCGGAAGCTGGGCAGGAGAGAATGAGCAGCAGCAGCGCAGTGGTGCAGGCGAGTACTTCCAGGCAGAAGCGGCCGATAAGGCAGAGCGCGGAGTTGGAGGGACGGAGAAAAGGAAGAGAGGGCGCCCAAAGAAGAAAGAGACGAACAGAGACGTGAGGGAGTTCTTCGGATCGCTTGGAAATCCAAAGGGAGCAAGTGAGGTACAGTCGCCGCCGACGAAGAAAGGTAAATGCACTGATAATAATAACTGCGGAGAAGAGGAAGAAGAGCAAGGGGAAGGGAGGCAAGAAAAAGAGGAAAACAACGGCGCCGTGTACGACTGGATGAGCGGAATTCAGGAAGCGGAAATGAGAATGAGAGGGATGTTAAGGAATAGTTTGACAGAACTGGAAATAAAAATGAAACAGTGGTGGAGGGAAGAATTAAAGCAAATTCAAGAAGAATGTGAGAGAGAGGGTGAAGATGAATGCGAGGGGTGTGAGAAAAGCCGACGAAAAATAGAACAATACGAAGACACCATAAGGGAAATGAAGAAAGAGGCAGAACGAGACAAAACGAAGTGGGGGGAGGAGCGGAACCTGTTGCTCAAGATCGTCAGCAGGCTTGAAAGTAGAAAGGAAGGACAGGAAAAGGATGAAACAGAGGGAAAGGATCCAGAGGATAGGAACGGCAGGCTGAAGGTAGTCAGGGGGCCATCGGGCAAGATAACAGAAACAGAGGTGGGGAGGAATCCCAAGGAAACGGGAAGTGGAACGGGAGCAGCGAGAGGAGGTTGGCAAGAGGTGAGAAGAGAGAGAAGAACGGGGAAGACAGATGGAAACAATAATCAAATGAGTGTTATTGAAAACGAGAGAAAGAGAGAAATAGGAAGGAGGAAGCCGATGCCGATAGGTGAGCGAGAGTGGAAAGAAGAAAGAAACAGAAGAGAAACCAGAAGAAACAATATAAATGTCTCTTTCCGAGAGAGTGAAGAGAATAAAAAAGATGCGGTGCTGAAGAAGATAGAAGAAAGGTGCAGGCAAGAGATAAGAAGGCAAACAATTACAAAGCATGTGAGCAGGGGCGAGATCGTCTTAAAATTTAAAAACTGGACAGCGAAATTGGAGATCATGAGGAAAGGAAAGGAGCTGAAAGGTACGGGCATTTGGATAAAAGACGACCTATCAAGAAGGGAAAAAGAGATCCAAAATTGGCTCCGAGATGTAGCGGAAAACGAAAGGAGAGGCGGCAGACAAGCGGAAGTGAAATATATGAAAATCTGGATGGAAGATATGTGGTGGAGATGGAACGAGAGGAAAGGAGACATCGAAATTTGGAGATACGCGGAGGGATCGAGGCAGCCCTTTCGGAACGAGCAGGGAGAGCAGCGATAAGGACGTCGGGGAGAAAGAAGAAAGAAGAGAGAAGAGAGAAGATTCGGCGGAAAAGAGCGAAGGAAGGCGAAATAAGAAAGAACAAGAGGATGAAAATAAGGAATTTAAGATAGTAGTATGGAATATTGCAGGAATATTTAAAATTGGCGAAGCGTGGGAATTTCTAGAGGAGGCGGATATGGTGATCTTACAGGAAACGTGGGTAGAAAGGAAAGATGAGGTAAAGGCAAGCTCAAGCATGAGCGCTAATTTTAGCTGGAGTTTTAAAGCAGCGTATAAGGAAAGAGGGGTTAAGAAGGGAAGGGCGAAAGGTGGACAAGCAATCGGGATAAAAAAGAAATTTGAAGAAAGCTGGGTGATAAATGAATGGAAATGCGGGCTGATACTGAGCAATAATAGAATAGAAAAAGAACGGCAATAATTACAATATATAATAATGTCAAGTTAAAAAAAATAGAAAAAGAGCTCAGAGAAATAATACTGGATGAAGCATGAAAAAAAGAGTTTTAATTGTTGGGGATATGAATGCACGAATAGGGGAGGAGCAAGCAATGAATGAGGAGGGGATGGTCGAAAAAGACGAGGAAATAAGAAAGTCACAAGACAAAATAATAAACGCGGAAGGTAGAAGAGTGTTAGGGCTGTGCGAGGAATTGGGATTGAAAGTGATGAATGGAAGAATGAAAGGGGACGAGGAGGGCAAAGTGACTTTTGTAGGGGGGGGGGAGGAATGCTGTGGATCGGTAATAGATTATGTTATAGCATTAGACAGGGGGGGAACAAAAGAAATTAAATGGATGGAAGTGGTTGAGAGAATAGAATCCGATCACCTGCCAATTATGTTTGCGATTGGGGGAAGGGAAATGGCAAGAGAGGAAGAAGAAGAGGAAGGAGACGATCAAGAAAAAATGAGGTTGATCTGGAAAGAAGATAAGGCTAAAAGATTCATACAGGAAATTGAAAAAGAAAAAGAAATCGAAAAAGGAGAAGAAGAATGGGAGGGTGTAAAAGAAAAAATACTAAGGGCAGCGGAAAAAGCCGGGTTAAGAAAAAAATGGAAAAAAACAAAACGAGCGAGAGTGTTGCCAAGATGGTTTAATGAAGAGTGCAAGGAGCAGAGAGGGGTAGTATGGGAAAAATTAAAAGCATTCAAGAAACAAAGAAGCCTGGAGAAAAAACGACAGTTGGCAGAGGAAAGAAGGAAATTGAAAGAGACATATAAGGAGGCAAAAGAAAAATGGAGGTACAAAATTTGGGAAGAGGTCGGAAAAGCAAAAAATATGCCAGACTGGTGGAAGCCAATTAATACATATAGGAATAGGGGAAGGGGAACAGTAGGTAGAAAAATAACGAAGAAACAATGGAAAAAACATTTCGAAAAATTATTGAACGGAGAGGAGAAACAGGAAGAAGAAGAGGAAGTGGGAGCGGAAGAAAAAAGGGTCTGGGATAGAGAAGAAAGAGAAATAGGTGTAGAAGAAAGAGAAGAAAAAAGGGAATTCTATGAGGAATTCAGTAAAAAAGAAATGGAAGGGGCGTTAAAAAAATTGGGAAATAGAAAAGCGGCGGGGGAAGATGGAATTAGTGCGGAATTTTTTAAGGCGCTACCAAAGGCGCAAAGGGAAGAAATGAGAAAGGCTTTAAATAAAATATGGCTGGGAGGAGAAATTGCGAAAGGGTGGGAAACGGCAAGAATCGTGCCAATATACAAGGAAGGGGAAAAGGACAAAGCAGAAAATTATAGGGGGGTATCATTATTGGATGTGGGATATAAATTGTTAACGAAAATGATGACAGAGAGGTTAGGCAAGTGGATAGAGAAGAACAAAAAATTAAGGGAAAGTCAGGCAGGTTTCGGAAAAGGAAGAGGAACGAGAGACCAGATATTTACGTTGAATGCAGTTATTAATAAGAAACTAAAGAAAAAAGGAGGGAAGTTGTATGTAGCGTTTGTCGACTTTAAAGCCGCATTTAATAGAGTATGGAGGGAAAGAATGATTATAAAATTGAAAGAGAAGGGAATAGAAGGAAGAATGTTGGATACAATAAGAAAAATATACAAGGAAACAAGAGCAGAGGTGCAAGCACAAGGGAAAATCACGGAGAGTTTTAGAACAAGACGAGGGGTAAGACAAGGATGCGCGCTTAGTGCGGTATTATTCGATTTATATATAGATGATTTGGAGGAAAAGTGGGAAAAGAAAAATGAGGGCGGTGTTGTGATAGGAAAAGAAAAGATTTTCGCAATAAAATATGCAGACGATGTAGCGGCGATTGCAGAGACGGTGGAAGGGTTGAAAAGTATAATAAAGGATCTAGAGAGATGGGCGCAGGAAAATAAGATGGAAATAAATGCAAAGAAAACAAAAATCATGATTTTCAGTAACGGAGGAAAAGTTAAGAAGGAGGAAAAATGGGAAATTAAGAGTGAAGAAGTACAAATAGTCAAGGAATTTAAATATCTCGGATATTGGTTCACGTATAAAAACTCAATTTGGGCACATGGAAAAAAGGTGACAGGGAAAACGCAAAAGGCAACGAATATGGTGTGGGGAATTTGGAAGAGGGCGGGGAGAGATATGATGGAGGAGAGACTGTATTTATTAGATTCAATCGTAAAAGCAGGAGCAATGTATGGAGTGGAGATATGGGGAATGGGAGAAATAAGCGTATTTGAAAAAATACAGAGCAGGTATTGTAAGATGGCATTAGGAGTGGACAGAACGACGCCAAATTATATGTGGAGGAGAGAGCTAGGAGTGCTTACTATGGAATATGTGATAAGGGAAAGAGCGACGAGATATATTAGAGAAGTGATGAGAATGGATGAGACAAGGTGGCCAAAAATTTGTTTAATAGACGAAATTAGAGCGATAACAAACGGTGACCCGTCAAAATGGGGGAAAAACCTGGTGAAAGTACTAAAAGATATGGAGATAGAAGATATAATAAGAATGATAAGGGAGCGAAAAGAAGTAAAAAAAATAGACGAAAGGATAGAAGAGGGACTGGCAAACTTAAAAAACAGAATCTTAAGAAGGGAAGAAGAAAAAATTAGAAAATCGACGTATAACGATAAGTATAAATATATTATAGAAAAGGACGAGATGCCATGGAAATATTGGTCAGATGAGGGAGTAAAGGGAAGGGACGGGCGAGGCTAAGATGTGGCAACATAGGAAGGGCGGGAAAGAAAGGAGAAAAGGATTGGAGGTGCAGGATATGTAAAGAAAAAAATGAGACATTGGAACACCTAATGATATGTAAAAAAGGTAGGGAGTTAGTATCAGAGAAAGCAAGGAAGAAAGCAGAGGAGTGGATGGAAGGAATGGATGAATTGGCAGTAAAGGGGGAAATCATAAATATGCTGGGAGGAAAGATTCAAATAGGGATATGCGAGTATTTTAGAGAAATAGAGGAATTATGTAGAAAGATGAGTAAGGAGCATGGCGGAGGAGAGATCGACGAAGGGGACGAATAAATGAAGAAAGGGAGAATGTGAAAATAATGCGGAATGTAGGGAGTAGATAGTAAGTGAAAAGTTCGTTTGTGAAATTGTCATATTTTTGTAAAAAGCTTTGTGAAAAAGTTGTGCAAATAAAACTCGATACTACTACTATTATTTTTTATTTTTCACAAAAATGGACACGGGAAAAGTTCAACGTATGCTCAATAACATACCTTTTTCCAAATGCCAAATAAATAATCTAGTGGACAAAACAAGTCGCGAGAAACGAACTTTTTCGGCCGGTTACAGTGATGTCCTTCGTATAGGCTTGAAATTTCAGTACGAGGACTTTTTTATTGTTTAGTTTCATATCTTAGGGTCTTAATTTTAATTTGCAATAAAAACTTTGGAAGGATTTCAAAATTTGTCCGAGCTATGACGATTTTTGTGAGGATTGGATCGCCTACTGCGAAAAACTCAATCATAGTAAGACGTTAATGTGTGTAAAAGATAATAAAGTAAAGATGTTAATTGTGTGTAAAATCCGGACCTCGTCATTCCCATACTCCCATAAAAAACGACAAATCGGCCTGTTTTTGGGGCCCAAGCTTATGCAGACTGTGGGCAACACTTTGGGGTCTCTAAGGAACTGAAAATGGGGAAGTGACAAGTGTGACGTAAAAGTGACAAGTATGGAATTGTAAAAGTTCGGGCGAACAAACGAGCATAAAAATATTTTTTTCAACCTCCATCTATTCAATTAGTTAATTACCGTATAAAAATAGAACTTGACCATCAACAGTATGGAACATTCTCGAAGCTCGTACTCAATCAGAATCCGAATCGGTGAGGTAGACATCGTTTTTTTTCTTCTGCGAGGTCGACGTGCCATAAAGGTTCGATGAACTCGTAGACGCATTCGTGCCACCTTTCGTTTTATTCTGAAAAAAGTTAAGGGATCGCCACGAAAGATGAATCATCGTAAATCGAAAAAGAAGTGTAACGGGGACGAAAAAAGTGATTTAACGCGTACCCAATTGCCGAAAATATTTGTCTTAGGACCTTTCGCGAGACTACTCTCGACGTGCGATACGTTAACATCAAGAGCGGCCATGGCCGCTTTTCCCTTGCCCCTGCTTGCGCCTCCCCTGACAGTTTTCGCGGCCCGTCCTCTACCTCGACCTCGACCACGACCACGCGTCGGTGGCTGATCATCGTCGAGATCATCGTCCAGGTCGGAATCGTCCAAGCAGACCTGCGCGATCTTAGACTGTGGGGCTTTCTTTCGAGACTTCCGTGATGCGTCGTTCAACAGCCTCTGAACCTGGTGCGGGCGAGAAAGAACATTGACAATCTAGGCCGACAGTAGTGGACGCGGCGATCTTCCACATTCAATAACACTGGCCTGCGCTCATTGGCGTAGCCAGGAGGGCTGCCCCCCCCCCCCCCCCCTCCACCGCAGTAAAAAATAATTTAATTCAAGTAATCGATTAATTTCATCATTCAGTTTCACCCAAGCAAGCATAAATAAATAGCTTAATATAACATGAACTATTCTCATCGTCCTATTTCGTAACTTGTAAAAAAAAGTAGCTATTTCGTTACGTAAATTAAATAGATATTCAAATTTCACAATTAAGTTAACTGCGGGCAAAAGCAATACATTAGATTCGCCGGCCGATACACGACCTGAAGAATACTGGAAAATCAACATTTACTACCGAGTAATAGATAATATTATTGTAAATCTGAAGCCCCAATTTGCGAATTTACCGTTAGCTCATGCAGTTGACGCACGTTTTAAATTGCATGTGAAGAACGGAGAGGATTTCATGAATGATTATTTTTAAATCACTATAATTGATACGTCAGCCTCAGAAGCCGACGCGATGCTCATGGAAAATGTTCATCAATTCATTTAAAAATGATTAAATGAATGCTGGAAATATAAGAAAGCATATTTAAAAAGAGTATTGTCCTAATTTATATCAACTTTTCTAATCAGCAATAGCACTCCCAGTGAGCTCCGCGGGTTGTGAAAGTTTTTTTTGCAATGAGGCAGATAAAAACGTGTCTTAGAAACAGAATGCTTCACGATTCCCTCATATGTCACTGCTAAACATGGAGAATGACAATGTAAAAAAGAACTCCAACAAAAATAGTGTTGGGCCGATTGGCAGAAAAAAAATAGAAAACTCAGACTTATTTCATTGAGTACCTACTGAAACTAAAGTTTAAGTTTAAAGGCTAGTAACTGGATTAAAGAATGATGAAAAATTAGTTGATTACTTTTCAAGATATTGCAAGTGTTTGGTATTAATGTTAACGTGAATGTTTGATTAAAGCTTCATATTTCGTGTGTTACATGATAATCGACTATTATGTAAATTTGTTTTAAAGAAGGGATGATTGTGTACAACACCACTTTTTTCTCACCCCCCTAGCCCAGACAAAACATTTTTTCACTAACGTCGCGCATTTCGTCCTCGGTTCCCTCTGTCGCGTTTCTCTCGTCTCTGTAGACTTTTAACTGATCAATTATCTCCTGCTCCTCGTCGATGTCGTACTTCTTCATGTACTGCAGATTTTTCTTCAACTGATGGCTGAAAAAGTTCGTTAGGATTCGTTTGGTGATGCTAAAATCTACAAGATCGGTCATGTGAACAAATTATTGAGAAACATTCGATTATTACGCAGATCGAAAGAAAAAAATCAATTTTACGATTCAGGTTGGCGTACTTAATGACGTCCTGGAAGGCGTCGTCATCAGCGGCCTCGACATATCTGTTGAGAGCCTCGTTCAAACCTTCGACGGACAATACCGTCAGTTGGTTCTTCTTGTCGTCGCGCGAAAAGTAACTCTTTATCGAGCCTTGGACGGACACGTTCCAATCCACTTCCATCCCCTAAAATGTTTGTCTCATGAAACAACAATTCGATAGCGCAGAAACAGGCGGGATGAAAGACAGAGAAGTGCCGATGACTCGTCAGAAAATTAGAACTTTTAATCACATCGTGACGAAAACATTCGTTTATTTCGGCGTCGTCTTCGTCCTCATCGTGGAAGAGACCTTTCTTTAAGGCACCTCGGTCCTTTCGGAAGAGTATCATGTCACGCGGATTGGCAACCGTGTCGTAATACTTGCGTGTTATTCTGCGAAAGAAAGCGTCAAAGTACGTTGCGTTATACTGCAAGAACACACAATTCCAATATTTTGTTTAGGCGAGAGATTCCTATATAACGCAGAAATAAGCTTGTCACCGAAAATGACCTCCACGAGGAAGCTGCGGGACTCGTTTATGGACTCGGACTCGCAGACCAATCGGTAGGTCATTTAGTCACATTTTTTAATCTCGAAACTTCGAGGGGGAGATACCTTTATAGTACAGTCGTGCTGTATATTGGATTCGGGAAGAATTAGACAAAGGCTAGTTTTTTGACAGATAATTTTGTAGGTGCTGTGGGTGCTAAATCCAAGTATGCCTAAAAATCGGGGAGAAGGGTTTTGTTAGGGGATGAAGAGGGATGGAGGTCGATTAATGCCAAACTACGACCCCCACGAGGTCGGCGCCGGGAAACAAGATGTTCAGAAAAATGCGGGCTTTATTTTTGTCCCCAACACCGAAGTCGTGGAAGTTCAATTTAGAGGTGAAAAAGTGGGGTGAAATTTTGAAAAATTAGTTTTAATTCAGTTTAAACTGAACAAAACAGTTTAAAGACGCGTCGATCAAGTATTTGATGATCCCTCTCCGATAATATCTTAACCTCCAAAAAAATTGTTGAAGTATTAAAAAAAATTGTTTATTGAATAACAAAAAACAATTGTTTTTTCGGCGAAGGTTTAAAGGTACGAAATATAGAAAATAATTTTCTCTATATTTTCGTTTCTATGGACCACCCTTCAATTTTGCTCTTTACAATCCGTCTCGGGGTTGCAAATTCGAAATGAAATTCTGGGGAAACTATTGACCGGAAATAAAGAGATACGATTTTGGCATCGGGACAAAAATGTAGCTGAGGCTTCAAGCTACAAATTGTTTCACGGCGGCGAATTCGTGCGGTCAATAGTTTTTCCAGAATTTCATTTTTAATTTTCAACCCCCGAGAGGGGTTGGAAAATCCAAATTCAAAGGTGGTCCATAGAAACGAAAATATAGAGAACATTATTCTCTACATTTCGTACATTTAAACTATACGCGAAAAATAGATTGTTTTTTAGTCATTCACTAAACAACTTTTTTTTTTGTATTTCAACTATTTTTTGCGGCCGAAGATGTTATCGTAGAGTGATGATTGAATGCTCAATCGACGCGTCTTTTCAAGGGCTACAACGTTCCCATTTGAACAAAAAGTGTACGAATTTTTCCTAAAGAGTTGTTGAATTAAAACTTATTTTTCAAAATTTCACCCCACTTTTTCACCCACAAAATGAACTTCCACGACTTCGGCGCTGTAGACAAAACTAAAGCCCAGATTTTTCTGAACATTTTGTTTCACTGCGCCGACCTCGTACGGGTTGTAGTTTGGCATCAATCCACCATTGATCCACTAAAAAAACCTGCACCCCGATTTTTAGGCAAACTTGGACTTAGCACCCGCGACACCGACAGAATCACCTGTCAAAAAACTGGCCTTCTATTTTTTTCCGATTACAGGCTTTTTCAGAGGCAGCACAACTGTACTATCAGGCAAGGAAAAAATGTGCTAATATTCTTTTTTTTTCAAGGAAATATTTCTTCACCATTTTTAAGCCCTAGGGTATGTTGCATTATTACTTTTGGCAGTTACATGGTATTTTTTCATTTTTATTCATCTTTGAACATGGCGAAGGTATAGCACAGTATTCTAAACTGCATCTTCAAAACTGGCGTAACGTATAGCTGAAAAACAAATCGGCCGATTCTTATAAAATCTTGTATAAATCTTTCCAACCTTATTGTCTAAAAAACCCTAAATGTTCTTGAACATAAAAAAAAGTATTGTTCATTGCAAAATGTAGCCATTTTATTTCGGAAAATTAAATGAATATATGAAAATGAATGCTATTTTCGTGAATTATTTCAGATTAAAAAAATAAAGAGCTGCTAAAATAAAGAGCGAGATACGGGACTGTGCTGCCTCCCTCCAATCTTTTTCTTACCGATATAATCTATAATAAAAACTTGCAATTCAATTGGAAATCCCCCCATTTGAAAATAATTTTTTCAAACTATAAAAAAATGCATGATGCCGTTTTAAAATCCATCGTTCCTAAGAGGAAAAGACTATCAATTTATAATTTCATTCAAAATCCCCCTTTTTTAATTAACATTCAGAACTATAAACTCCGGGGTATAGCAATCGTACATGACGAGATGATAAGGATTTCTAGTGGCTACGGACTCGAAAAAGGACCATGAACGGGATATCGGGATGACCACACGCACCTCATAGAATCAAACAGTTCGGTATCCTCGCTATAGAATACCCTCAGACGAATGAGCGGCAACGTGGGCTGATTGGGATGACCTGAGAGAATTTAAAAAAATTGAAATTCGAACATTATTCCAAGCTAAAGAACCATTCTTTGGAGAGCGAGGAGAGCGAATAAGTTCGGAACTTCAACGAACCTGTTATTTGCAACTCGGCCTTCGGTATGAGTACAGTCTGAATGTAATCATCGACGTAGTCGCAGACGAAATCGGCGGGAGGTTTGGTATAGTCTTTTTTTATGTCGGCATCGCGGAGATGAATACTGTCAAAGACGAAGGGTCGTACAGTCTTGAGCTTAATCGGCTCTATGTGGAAGCGGTTTCTGTTCACTTTCAAAAGGCCGATGTGTTTTTCCGTGGCTTCGCCCTCGGAAAGAGACGTCGCGACGGAACTTCCTGAAATACATTGAACGCAAGCCAAGAAAGGCGAGTAATGATGAACGTCATTATTCTCTGCGGGAGGATAACGCTCGAAATCGATGGTACCAACCGGGCTGAGTGATGTAGTAGTTCCTCGGTGGCTCGCTGGTCTCGTCCACGATCTGCTCCGGTTTCACGCGGCACTGGTGCTCGTGGCCCCAGAATATCAGGTCCAGAAAAGCCGGTAACTTGTTCTCGGGAATGTAACCGTTCATCGTGTGCTTTGCGCGGTTTTGATGAAGTACAAATATTTTGAAGGGGTCCGGTATACCGGTCGGAAGAAGAAAATTTATCTGAATTGTTTGGAGTAAAGATAACATGAACAACCAATGAATATTTGTTTATGTACTATAATTATTTGGGTATGTGTATGTCTGTATATACATTATGTTTTCACCATGAAACAATATTATGTTATTACAGTCATTGGCGTAGCCAGCATTATCATAAACGGGAATATAAATAAAAAATATATATACACTATTTCTTGGTGAGTGGGCAATCTGGCAAGCCGTATGGAATGGATATGTAAGGGAGCTCGGAAGAAAACTAGAAAGAGGCATGAAAATTGAAATTGACAAATTTCAATACGATCAGAGCAAAATCGATGGGCCGACATATTCCGAAGAATATAAACTGAAATGTAATTCAGGGGAAGGCGGGAAGGGAGGGTATGTAGCCACAAATTGTGGAATATGCAAGCAGACAATAGGAAATTCAAGACGTATTTGCGAGTGTTAAGGGGTTACCCCCACTTGCGATTTTGAAAAAATCGATTTTTTTTATTGCATTTTTTTTAAGTATAAGTATCTGAGAATATGTCCTGAAAATTTCAAGTCGATCCGAACAAAATTGACTGAGCGTTGAAAGAGAAGAATCCGCGTTGAAAGAGCGTTGAAAGAGAAACTTTAAACGCGTTTTTCTCAAAATGGCATTTCTGAAGTCGGTGACCAAGATTACTCGAACACTAATGAACCGATCTTCTTCAAATTTTGCAGGCTTATTTAATACATAAAAATGTAGTCTTTAATCGTTCGATTTTTTTTTTTTCGAAAAAAATGGCCGTTTTATAGCCAAAAAACGGCCGTTTTTTTCGTTAAAATCGAACCATTAACTTTGACTGTCCGCCATTTTGTGAAAAATGAATATTTTTTAAAATCCTTCGATTAAAGACTAGTTTATACTTATATTTGACTAAATCCATCCGCATTTTTTTTTCAGATGATCCACTTCGCCGCAATGTTGGTCACCGCAAACCGTGTATATAAAAACATTATTTCATTGACGGCCATTTGCCACTAAACAATGTAATATTTTTCAATAAAAAAGTTACTGAAAGTTCTTCAAGATGTGTTCTTTAAGATGGTATATTGATCGATTTAAAAAGTTTTGTAGTTTTCTTTAAAAAAATTCATGAAAAAGGTCTTTTTTGCGCTACAAGTGGGGGTAATGCCTTAAGGGAAGTTAAGAGAAAAGTAAACCAAGGAATAGTAAATAAACTGGAGCAATCGTTGGAAAATAGCAAGATGTTAGAAATTGACCGGAAAATAGAAGCGCAACTGAAAACGCAACCGGCGAATTAACTATGTGATTACATCAGACAATTAAATAAATTAGCAACTAAAATAGATATAAGAAAACCATTGCAAAATAATCTATGTAAATAAAAAGAAATATACTCCCCCGTATACCTCTTAAAATGGGTATACAAGGAATAAAAATGCTACTATATTCTATTTATGCGTGTATACATATTTCATAATTTTCACTTTCATTATGTGCCCCACTTCCTTTGCACCTAACATGTGAGAAGATGCTTAAACATTGGAATAAATACACAACAATTTTGGTAAACCAAAAAATTAAACAAATTTACAAGAATTCTCTGTCAACGTAATTATTATTTATCTTTCGTACCAAAAAGAACTTATCCTTCATTTGTCAATTAATTAAGTTTAATTTTATTCAGCAGTAAAAAAAATGTTGTGTTATATATATATATATATAATAAATTGTATATAACATATTTCAAATCATTTTCCATTTCACTACCAGCCTTGTGTTTTCAAATATTCTTGATGAAAAATATAAACATGTAAATAAAAACAAAAATGCGTTAGTAACGCTATCGCAAAAAAATTGTGTAATAATTCTACTATCATGACGCTTTTCTATTATTATAAAAAGGCCTTCTCTTCAATTCTCCAATGGTTCTTCAAGGCTTGTTGGATTCCATGCTCAAATATCCTTTTGCCAATACCTTGACAGAATGTCAATACGCTTATAGAGGCTCAAATATCGACCGAATGATAAAAAATAGAAGATTGAGACCTTGTCATCTCGGAGCAATCTTGACAATCTCTGATCGTTTATGTAGCTCAATCCGTACAGTGATATGTAAGTTTTGTCCTTGTTCATCACTAATGGAGGAATCGTAATGTCATTCAAGTTCGACCATTTGCCGAAGTAGTTGATAAAACCAGAAGCGCCCAGTATATCCATCGTGCCAGTTGACTCAAAACCTTGAAGACAAAATCTAACAGACGTGTTGGACGAAAGGCGAGAAAAATATTACTTCCTAATGATAGAAACAGAGAGTTGTTTTTATTCATACTTGGATTATCGTGGTTTCCGTGAATGGAAAAAATCGGCAGTGACACATTCAAATTCGGATCTTCGTAGTTGACAATTTTCTGAGCTGCATGGGGAAATGTGATTTCTGGATTGCTCAAGAACTGGATCTTGATCTCGCTATTGGTAGAGTAGAGACGTTTATTTCAGATACAACTAATTGTTCACCCAGTTTTCTCAACTCTGCGTCATCATATGCAATACCAGTGAAAATATAACATTAAAATTTTCGTCATTAGAATGCAATGAATGTTGTCTTATATTTTCATTTCCTTACTTCTATTCTTATAGAAGATCTGTTCTTGCACTTTTAAATGTTTCCTTCTCATTATCTGCTCCTTGTACAGGGTGCTTTTTCTTTTTACATGCCCACCTTATTCCATTTTCTCAACCATGACGAATCTGCCATGGGCACAGGAAAGTTACAAAACACCTCTACCGATACAGCCGGGCCCACGTTAGACCCTCAGTTTGGAAGCTATGTCGCGTTTCGACCAGAAATGGATCAGGGGTGTGTACACACATACCCAGATCCAAAGACCTTCCGATGTTCTGGTTTAGAGGTAAGCTAACCACTAGACCAACACACTGTTTCTGCACCTTTATATCGTTCATCTTCAAAGAAGCACATCCAAAATAATCCAGAGATTTTTATAGGCAAAGGCCGTCATAGTAACTGATAGCAATTGAAATATCAATTTTCATTGTGTTCCAATGACGCAACTTTAACCTCGTTAGAAAAGTACAGACTTGCTTTCCATTTTGGAAATCTGCGCACCTATGAATTTTCCATCGTTAGAATGCAATGAAGATGGATATTTTTATATTCCTTTAATTCTTTTTGGCAGATTTTGGCAACAAATAACCCTCAACCATTTTTTAAGACATTTATTTAGCATTCTACAAAATAAATATATAAAAAATATCTATAATAAAAATAAAGAAAATAAAATGTAAAGAGGTTTCGTTGCATTCCAACTATGCAAACTTCAATACAGCTATCAGACACCGGCTTTGAAGAACGAAAAAAAAAATTCCGGCCCAAAGCGGTGTTAGAGTAAATAGTTTCAAAAAATGTTTGCACCAACCGATCACCCAGGGCATATTTTTTCAGCAACTCCATACATTGCAGCACAACTTTCTGCGTTGGTTTGCTGTCGTGAAACAAATCTCCGCCGAGCAGAATAAAATCTACATCTCGCTTGAGACCGTGCTCAAGTATCTCCTCGAACGTAATGAAACTGTCATTCTCCTGTACTGGAAAAGAAAAATTCACTCTCGAATGTCCTGTTAGGCTTAAAATTAAAAAAATGAAACGGAAAAGAAATACAAGAGGTCATTCGTGTTTACGTCTTTTCGTGCTGTGCTCATAACCCAAGTGACAATCGGTGGCGAGTAATATTTTGATGGTGTCCTCGTCCTGCTGGACTTCGTTCGCCTCATCGCTTTCGACATCCGACATTTTTTAAAAACTTTTGCGAAATATATGTTGGAGATAGAATAGAACGGAATGATTTGAATGAGATTCGGGAGGGGCACCGTGCAAAGGAATCAACAAGTTATAGAGCTCGTGGCGCGCAACAATGCGAGCCGGCATTTGAAAAACTCTGTGTATACGGGCACGGTCTTGCATGCAGGTCAGGAAACTCCAGCGGAAGGGGTAGGTAGCTTGTCGAAGAAAGTTGGTAGTTCACTAGTCGCCACTAGGTTCGTTGCAATCAGGGGGGCTATTACGGTTCTCCGTTTGGGTGAAAATGACAAAAGTGAGCAGCTCACCCTATTACGGTTTTCTTCAGCTAGTGAAAATGCGAGATTATTCACGTGAGTTTACTCGACACGAAATGTCATGTCGAAAATCGAAATGCGCATCCGTACACGTCTTCCCAACGCAGCGACGACACATCCATAGCTAACACATAACACAAGTTACTATGAAATACATGGAGCCTAGATACCAGGAGGTTCAGCGGCAATGCAAAGGCGCTGAAAAAAGCGTCCCCGAAAATGTCCCGAAGTGATGGCGCTGGGGTGCAGCGGCACCTACATATATAGTAATATATATGTAGGTGCCGCCAACGAGGTGAAAGTGATCGGATGAGTTTCTAACCTCACGACAGACCGATCGTGACATCAAACGTCGAAATATCCGCCGATTCATAATTTCCTCATGACGGTTCGGAAAAAAAAACGCAAAAGCGAGAAAAGATCTCAAACTCAAACTCAAAATGGCGGCGATACAGCCCATCTGGAAAACGTGTTTTTTTACATATAGCTTCACGGGAGAACGGTTTTCTCGTAAAATATAAGACCTGAAAAAAAAACCAAAAAAATGATAATTTATATATTATTAGCTATGAGACTACCTAGAAATTTGCTTTCAAATTTTGCAAAAATAGCGCACTTTGAAGGAAATAAATCGATTTTTTGCCAAAAAAGCAGTAAGTTGTTTATAAAAAGAAGTTTACATTTAATCAAAAAACGGCTACGTACTCCCATAAAGAATATAATTGTGAAGCTGCTATCAACATTTCAAATCGATGCATGCAAAGGTGGTCGAGTAATCGGTCTTCCGAGATCGAAGAAAGTGGTTTCGAGATAAAACGCGTTTAAAATTGTGCGAGCAACTCAGCGCGAGCTCCAAGGGGCTGCGGCCAAATCGATAATTGAACCTTTAAATAAAAAAAATGGCTACAGGACCAATTGCATATTGTTTTTATGACACCAAAGTATTTTTAGGAAAGAAAACGTCTTTCCAAAATCCTAGAGTGGTGTTATCCCTTAACACTAATGAGGGTTAGGTACATCATCCGTGATCTGTCTTAGATCGCACCCATGTTTAGCGTATATCTATATAAGAGATCGTTGAAATTTCGGCTTCGATCCGTTTTTTTTTTTTTTTTTTTTTTTTCTTTTTTTTTACGTTTCGGCCCTATGGTTCGGGTCCTCTTCAGAATATGTATATTTTTTTTCTGTATAAATGGTAATACATTGTTTTACAATCACTTAATATATAGATGTTGTGTTATGTAGTGTGATAATCAGGTTGGTACTGTTTAAATTATAATTATATACATAAAATATGAATGAAATATTTTATTGAGATACTTAATGTCATGTGTAAGTATTGGTGTGTAAGATGTACGGAGTGTGGAGAAATTATATAAGTGAGAAATGATAGTGTACTAACCTCAAAGTAATGGTATTTCGGTTTTTTTTGGAAACACATATTTGGAAAGATGTTGAGACGAACTGAGACATTATTTGTGGATGTAAATAATGTGTTGTAGAATAAAAATTATACTCAATCGATAGAGTTAATATCGTTGTTGGGCGATTTTTACTGATCTGTAATGGATAAGTAGTTATGGGTCAAATTTTTATGTTTCATAATTGAGAATTTACGAAAAAGAATTTGATGTAAGAAAAGTTTTAGTGGATAGTAAAAAAAAATTATGGTAATTACCTATTGAGTTTGTTTTTAAGAGTGTCTTATCTTTCCAAAATGAGTAGAAAAAAAAACTCGAAATTTCAATTGGTTCGTTACATTTTGGGTTGTGTAGCGGACGGACGTTCGAGAAAAACTGAGTGAGGTATTGTTCTCTGGTAACATATTCGAGTCTCTGTGCTAAGAATTGGGGGAGAGATCGTGCTCGCAGTGACGTGTCAATAAGAATAAATTAGGGGCGCCAAGTTATGGGTATTTAAAATTAGTTTGTAATGTCATTAAAATTAGCTAATCGTGTCAGTTTGTTAGTTAGTAAACTATGTCAATAATTTTAAAAATTGTTATGTAATGTAAAGTATGGTGAAGTGTGTTGACAGTTATAAAATTGAATTGTAAATTGAGCTAAGATTTTTTATGTCAGTTCTAAAGTTAATGGCGTTGGGGTGTGCTTTAATTTGTATCATTTCCATGATTAGCCTTTTTTTGAGCCAACTCTCATTGCTTAGTATTTTTGTGTTATCAAATTGAAAATCATGTTTGTGTTCTATTGCATGTTGTGCTAAGGCAGTGTGTATTTCGGTAGTGTGTTTTATGCTATTTTTGTGTTCTTTTATTCGGGTTTCTAGATATCTTTTCGTTTGGCCTATGTAAGTGCCGTTGCAATCATTGCAATCTATTTTATAAACGATGTTGGATATTCGGTTGTTATTGATTTTGTCTTTGGTAGAACCAATGATGGATGAAATATTGTGTTTGTTGTTTGTAATTAATGTGATGTTGTATTGTTGGAAAAGACGGATTAGTTGGTGATGTATGTTTTTTGTGTATGGGAGATTTATTATTCTGGAGGAGTCAAATTTATTGTTGTTTATTTTTTGTTTGTTGATTATGGAAATTCGGTGTTTTATCAATTTGTCTGTGAAAGAGATCGGATAGCAGTTTTTAGTCATTGTGTTGCTGATGAGTTGGAGATTTTCATTATGAAATGAAGGGTGAGATAGTTTTATTGCTCTGTCAATCAACATGTAGATTATGGCTTTTTTCTGTGAGAGTGGGTGGTGTGAGAAGAAATTAATAAACCTGCCAGACCAAGTTGGTTTTCTATACCAATTTGTGATGATTGAGTTTTGTTTACGGATTAATAGTAAGTCAAGAAATGGGATTTTGTTGTCTATTTCATTTTCGGATGTAAATTGTAGTTTTGGGTTATAGGAATTAAAAATCTTTTTAGTGGATTCTAGTTTGTTAGTTGGTAGAGCAATGATAATATCATCGACGTATCTTTTGTATAACGGCAGTGAGAACTTTAATTTTTCTAAACAACTTATTTCAAGGTCGATCATGACTATGTTGGATAGTATTGGGGCTAGAGGTGATCCCATGGGTAATCCTGAGATTTGTTGGTAAATTTTGTCTTGGAATGTGAAAAAGGTTGAGAACATGATATATTCAATGGCTTTAATTATTTCGTGTAAGGGAAATGTATTTGAGAATAAGTCTGATCTTTTTTGCAGGCTGTGGATAACTAGTTGTAATGGAATGTTGGTATAGAGAGACACGACGTCAAATGAGTATAGTTTATAGTTAGGTGGAATTGAGAGGTTAGATAGTGAATGTTTTAAATGGAAGCTATCTTTGACGTGTGAGTTTGTTGTACTAATTAATTTGGAGAGTTTTGATTGAATGAATTCAGCTAGTCTGTGTGTTGGGCTATTAATGGATGATACTATTGGACGAAGTGGATAGTTTATTTTGTGAATTTTTGGTAAACAATAGAGACGGGATAAGTTGCAATTTTCAGCTTTTAAGTATTTAAATTTCGATTCATCAATGATTTTAAGAGATTTCCATCTGGAGAGAATGTTGTTGATACCTTTTTGTAGGGAATTGATGGGATTTTTGTTTGTTAGTTTGTAAATCGTAGAATCTGCAAGTAAATCAAGGGTTTTTGTGATGTAATCAGATTTTTTTAAAATAACTGTTGTATTTCCTTTGTCAGCTCGTGTGACTAAGAGTTGGGGGTTGTTTTTCAAAAATAGAGATGTGTCTTTTATAATTTGGCTAGTATTGGAGAATGATTTGGGGATATTCATTTTGTTTAATATTTTGCTGAATCTAGTTCTGATTTCAATTTGTCTAGGTTTGTCTAGTAAAAATTCTAGTTTGGCTTCGAGTTCAGAGATCGATTTGTGGATGTGAGTTTTTATGTTTGCGAGTTTAAGGTAAGGGAAGCAGAATTTTTCTCCTAGAGACAGGAAAGTGAAAATGTGTAGGGGAATGTCTATATTGGATAAGTTTATGAGCCAGTCTTTAGTTTTATTCAATGTGGTTGTTGAATTTATATTTTCCATGGGATCGGCGGGAAGATTGTTATTATTGTTATGTTGTCTATTGGCGAGTGATGCATATATAATGTTGTGATTCTGTGCTGTTTGATTTGTATTCTGACAATTTAAGTGATGTATCTTGTTGTGGTCTAAATGTGTTTGTGATGATATTGTTTTTAGAAATTCCTCGTGGTTGAAAATGTGATGGTGTATGTTTTTGGTTCGTTGAATTCTGAGATTTTGTAGTTTTTTTTTATGAATTTCATATGAGAGTTTTGATAGTTTATTTAGTTTTGTTTGTTCTAAGGTGAAAAATCTTTCTTTGATATTGTTTGGAGTCAAGTTAATTGTTTTTGTGTTCTTTTCGATTTTCTTGTTCAATATTTTTATTCGAAAGTTGAGATCGTCGATTTCTATATTTAATACTGCTTTGTGGAATTTGTGAGATGTCTTGTTGAGTTTTATTTTACCTTTGTTATTGGAGATCTGAATATTAAAGTGTTTGTAAAAGATGTGTTTCGGGGTCAAACCTTCTTGTCTACATTTAAGTAAGAAACGGAGTTGTTGTTTTAGGCGAGTCTTCGTGGCAGTGTCGTGTTTCCAATTCTTGAACGCTGCTAAGGTGAAATATCCGAAAAGTTGTAGTATCTCGCTGAAGAAGGTCATTGTGTCTTGTTTATAGCCAATCAATTTGAAATGAATCAAAGAAGTGTGCGGCCGTGTGGTAGATAAGAGATCGTTGAAATTTCGGCTTCGATCCGTATACATATAGGTGCCGGATCCGTATACATATAGGTGCCGGAGCACCCCAGCGCCATCATTTCTTGTTCGCGTTTTGGGGACGAGTTAAAAGGCCTCGCTGAACCTCCTGGTATCTAGGCTTCATGATGAAATTGCTGATTCAGAGACAGTAGCATGGAGGCTAGAGTGGGAGGAGGCCGATCTGTGCATTTCCAAGTGGCTACAAAAAAGTGGTCAGACCGGGATGGAGTATCAATGGCGTGTAAGAGAGATGGAAGAGGATCGAATACGCATCCCAGCAAGCAGTGCAGCGAGATCGCGCGCAAAAGTTACCCCCTCTCTGGTCTCTTACGCGCCCATCACACAATCATAGTAGCGCGTGTCCGTGAGCGAGCGACGCTCGGCCATCTTCGGAAAGAGCCGAGCGCGCCGAAGTTTCCCGACCGCTCCTTCGGCAGCTACACCAACACATGGACGCCGAGCTCGTTCATGTGCGGCCAAGCCGAAACGAAGGCTTCAAGGAAAAAGGAATGTGAGGACGACTCGCGCGTGACGTCACCCGACGAAACGCGCGAGGCTTTTAGATGATTTCGATGCTTATTTAGCCTTGATTCTCTGCGTTATCAATGTATACAAAAAAATGTATCGCGCACCCTGATTGCTTATTTTTTTAGTTTATACGTTAATTTAAATATAATTATGAATCCAAATTACAACTTATTTATCTTCTAAAAAATTGTTTACGCTTTACTCACACCCGTCCTTATGCCAAATAAATTATAATTAATAAAAGTAAGCGGAAATATATTTATATTCGTATTATTATATTAATTCTCATAGTTTCATCAAACGATAAAGCATTATCCCCAAAAGCAAGCCAATCAACCATCCGGCCGCGAATCGTCAGTACCAGAAAGTGTATATTTTACAAGCGATGGGATGGTCCCGTTGGTAGCGTTCCTGGCTTCGGTCCGCAGAAGCGTAGGATCGTTCCTCGCGCTCAGTGCTTTTTTTTTAAATTATTATCACTATTAATTCTTGTTTGATTAGTTATTTTTATTAAGTTATCATTATTATTTTTATTAGTTATCTTTTAGTCCCGAAAATTTATCGCACACTCCGACCGCTTATTTGATTAGTTTGTACGTTAATTTGAATGTAATAATAAATCTACATTACAACTTATGTATCTTTTAAAAAATTGTTTGCGCTTTACTCACACCCGTCTCTATGCCAAATAAATTGTAATTCATAAAAGTAAGCGCCCTGTCATTTTGGTCAACCGGTTGTACAAGACAGTTGAGTCAACGTAAAAGTTCAACGGTTGAATTTGGACAGCTTCTCAACTGTTCATCTTTGAAAGTCGACCATCCTGCGTTTTCTGTGGATGGTTGACTCGATGGTTAACTCGGCGGTTGATTGGATGGTTGACTCGACGCAATATATTTAATGATTAATCAAATTATACTGTCTTGATAATTAAATTGATGATTTGCGGAGAATTGAGTCATCAAACACTGGGGGGGGGGGGGGATATCCGCAGCAGATTGTGCGACGGAGTGAGACAACCATCCAGCGAAAACAAAATGGCCGCGGTTAAACAACCGTTGAATCAACCATTAGGATTTTTTTTTACGGTCGACTTTATAGTTGTAAAGCTGTCCAAATTCAACAGTTGATTATTTCGGTTGACTTTGCAGTTGCCAAAATTGCTAGCGCGGAAATATATTTATAGTCGTATTATTATATTCATTCTCGTAAGTTACGATTCGCGGCCGGATGGATGTGGCTTGTTTTTGCGGATAATGCTTTATCGCTTGATGATAGTATATGAGAATGAATATAATAATGCGAATATAAATATATTTTCGCTTAGTTTTTATGAATTACAATTTATTTCGCATAGGGACGGGTGTGAGTAAAGCGCAAACAATTCTTTAGACGATAAATAAGTTGTAATTTAGATTTATTATTAAATTAAAATTAACGTACAAACTAATCAAATAAGCGGTCGGAGTGCGCGATAAATTTTTCGACACTAAAAGATAACTAATTAAAATAATAATGATAACTAAAAAAAATAACTAATCAAATAAGAATTAATGGTAATCAGAATTTTAAAAAAAGCACTGAGCGCGGGGAACGATCCCGCGCCCCTGCGGACCGAAGCCAGGAACGCTACCAATGGGACCATTTTTTTTTTTTTATAAAGATTTTTATTTATTTGTTTAGTAATCACATAGTCTTTGGGCTTATTACGTACAAACTTAACTTATAAATAAAAACGTAAAACAATAATATGGCTATGATAAACTTCGGGCCGTGTTTACATAGGCATCTCTAAGTTTTCAATTAGTGGGGTACATAAGGGTGAAAGGGCTTATTATTTGGGTTAGACTTTAGTCCGGAATATATTTAAGCGTGGGAAAAATAATAGTGCTGATTTATAAATTAGGAAAAAAAACCCACGATGACATATTTACGATCGAAGGAAATAAACAGTAGTAATAATGTTATGATGCTTAATGCTAATAGTTTCAGCTTAATATATATATGCTTAAGGGCATAGATTTCGTAGCATTCCAACAGGGGTTGGGGTGACTAGTTATTGCGCTGTACATAATTAAAGCTATACGTTTACTCCATTTATGTCTGATTAGGTACATCTATACGTTTTCCTTCGCCTTCGTTTTCTGTGCGGTCTTGTGTTCTCATAAGTCAATCGGTTTTTTAACTCATCAAAATGAGTTGCTGTGGGGTCAAGCCAAAAATACTTGTCACTGTCTAGTCTGTGGTCGTCGAATCTATCGGTGGTGGGAATCGAAGTATCGTGGAGGAAGTTCTGTCCGTTGGTTAGCATGTGATTCAAACTGGGAGGCAGTTTTTTGTTGGTAGCGTGTCTTCTCCAGTGCATGAGGATCGGGATATTGTGTTGGTCCTGTATTATTCCGGCTCTGTCGTGTAATATAAATGACTGGGGTTGTATGTATCCTGTTTGTGCCGTGGTATGTGCTATAATTGGGTCCGGGTGTGCGAAAGTTTTGATTATGTCGTTTTCTGAATTTATTGTGTGTGCGAAATAGTCACGCATAAGCCTTATTATGAAATTGTCGATACGGGGAATGTCAGCTGTGTCGTATATTATTGAGTTCCTGACTCTGTGTTGAAATTGGGATTCGGCGGAGCGGTGGAGGAATAGAGCGTTGCGCAGGCAAGTTCTTTCAAATTTTCTAATATTCTCAGCTTGTGCGGCTCCCATGTTCCAAAGGACTGGGGCTGCGTAAGTGAGAATTGGTCGTATGAGTATTTGATATATTATTGTTTTTGCTTTCGGGGTGATGAATTTGTTATGCATTAGTCTTCTAAGGGATAAGGATCAACGGGGCGCTTTTTCCAGTTGTATTTTCCAATGTTTGTGCCCGCGCATTACATTATCGACGTGTATGCCTAAGTATTTGACTATTTCCTTGGTGGGGATTCTGACCGAGGCTCTGGTATCGGGGTTGTGAGTAGTTATGTGGAAATTGTGTTTCGCGATTCTGTCTGAGGTTTTTAGGTAACAGTTGGGTCTACGGATTAGGATGGATTCGCATTTGGTAGGGTTCATTCTGAGATTCCAGTTGGAGTACCAGTCATTTATTTTATTAACTAATGTTTGTAGGTTTTCCTGTATACTTGGTATATCGTTTCCGGCTATGTATATGATTAAGTCGTCGGCGTAAGCGATTGCGTGCGTGTTATTGTTGTTGTTAAGGTTGAAGGAATTTAGAATATCGCTTGTGAAAATATTAAATAGGAGTGGGGATGTGACTGTCCCCTGCTGGAGGCCTTCTTTAATTGCGTATGTGTTTGTCGACGTGTGTGTTCCGTCCCAAATAAAAAGTTCTCGGTTTTGGGTCATATCCCAGATTAAGCGGCATAAGTGCGGCGGAAATTCTTTTTTGATTAGTTTGTATAACAGACCAGAAAGCCACACAGAATCAAATGCCTTCTCTAGATCTATTAGGGTGGCGCCTATCATGTGTCCAGAGGCTAGGTACAAATTTGTATCGGAGAAAAACTTATTAATTGCGTGTGTGGTGGAGTGGTGAAATTTAAATCCGAATTGGTTGTTTGGGATAATTTTATTTGAGTTGCAATGACGTTGGATAGACTTTTGGATTATTATTTCGTATACTTTACTTATTGCCGGAGTTAAGCTGATTGGCCTGTAGCTAGCAGGGTCTGTGGGATCTTTATCTTTTTTCAGAATAGGGTATATCTTTGATTTTTTCCAAGGGGCAGGGAAGTATTGAAGGTTTAATGCATTGTTGAATAGTATTGCGTAGGCTTTGATCATTTTAAGAGGGATGTATTTGAGTACAAGCAGAGGTATGTTATCCGGCCCACTGGAGGTTTTGTTGGGGAGTTTGCATATTAATTTTTGCACTGCGGTGACTGTGGTAAAATAGTGTTCGAGGTGCGCTGGTAGTGAGGGTGTGCATGCTTTGTTTCTGTTATTAAATTCGGTTATTGTAGTTTCGTTTTGTCTGTGTGTGTTGAATTCGGCTTTGAAGGAGGTCCCTTTTTTATCTACTATTTCTCGAAATCTAGTGCCATTGTTTAAGAATCGTGGTGAGTTTATGGATTCGTAGTGTGCGCCTAATGCGTTGAGAATATGTTTCGGATCAGTGATGACGTATTTGTTGTTGTTTATTGGGGTTTGTGAAGTGTTTATATTTGTTCTGCGAATGATGGTGTTGGCAGTGTTTATTTGGAGTTTATTGAGTTGGGTTCGTGTTTTGGGCCTGAATATTTTGTTTATTTTTGGGAAGAACTTGTCGGGATGCCTGTGATCTTTGGTTTTGTATATTTTTTGCCAGTATTTTTCTATGTTGACTTTAAATTGTTCTTTAATCAATTGTCTGGTGTTGTTGAGTAAAGATTTAAACTTGCGGGAGAGGGGGGTTGTGTCGTGGGGGTCAAACGTGTGTCTTTTATGTATTGCGGTTATTAATTTGGATTTGTATTTTTGTAATTTAACTATGGTTAGATTTGTGTAGATTATAGTATTGTTTGATTCGGTGTATTGCGGAACGTGAGTTTCAATGGCTCTGTTATAATAAGCTCCAAAAGATTGTTTATGTGTGTGTCAATTTCTGTTATGGTGAGATTGGTATTGTCAGGAGGGGGTGTGTTGTATGAGGTTTCTAGTTCATTTTCGAATTTTTTCCAGTCCGTGGTTTAAAATCGGTATCTTTTTGGCTTTTCTGAATCGATTTGAGAAATTATCGGGTGAGGTAAAGGGACTGTGAATAGAAGGGCGTTTTGATCGCTGTCGAACGGTAAAGTAGGTATCCGCTGGTTTGATAAATTCGATATTTCGATTGAGTTGTCTGCTATGCATAGGTCTATGTATGATTGTGAGTGCACAAATATGGGCGATGCTGGTGGAAGTATTTTCACTCTCAAGAAGAGGGAGTTGTCGATTTCCCAGTTGCGTAAAAATCTTCCTCTGGGACTGTTTATGCAATCTCCATAGTCTGTGTGTCGAGCATTAAAGTCCCCGGCAATGATGTATTTGTTATTTTTTTTATGAAGTTTGAGGCATCTGCAGATATCGTTCATTTCTCTTAAGAAGGTTTGTTTTATGTTGGTTTTGTTAGTGGCGTATAAGCTTATTATATATAAATTGTAATTGTTAGTCTTATTGTAAGTGATGTTGTCCTCTATAGAGAGCTTTATTATCGTGTATTCGATTATGTCGTTATTTTCTGAGCTCGGGGATTTAATGTGTGTATAGTTTATATTTTTTTGGCAAAAGATGGCTGTGCCTCTACCTGGCGCAAGGGGGGTAATGTCGGTTCTTATTATATTGTACTCTGGGAAGACGATTTTGTGTGTCGGGTTGAGGAAGGTTTCAGAAACGAGCGCAATGTCGATATTGTTTTGCATCAGGTAATTATGGAAGTTGTGTCTGCGGTGATGTGAACGTATTGATCTAACATTGATTGCTGTTATTATCAGTTTTTCAATCGATTCGTTAGGAATATTTTGTATTGTTGGGGTGTCTGTCTTGGAAGTGTTCGGCATTATGATGTTTGAAGTTCGAGACCTAGGTGTTCAAATATCATATTTATTCTTTGTGTGTTGAGTTGTATTTGGTTATTTAGCTGATTGAGATTTTGGTTGAGCGATGTGATGTGGATTTTCAGTACTGCGATCCATTGGGGGGTGGCGTCGTGAGTCGTCGTTGGGGCTTGCCGTGGGAGCTGATGAATCAGTGGTACGTAGGCGGGTTCCGGTGCTGATGGTGTCGTGTGTGTCGTTGCTTGGGAGTAAGACAAGCTAGGCGATACTTTTCTGAGTGTTCTTTCGATTTTTTCAGTCAGATGTGTCACTGGGGCGTTCCTCTCGGCTCTGATTCTTTGGCTTATGAACTTGATATACGGACATCCTTTATAACTGGCTGGGTGACCGGCATTATTGCAGTTGGCGCATCTGAGAAGACTTTTTTCCGATTTTTCCGAGATCGTGCATTTTCCGGGCTCGTGCGATTCGCCACACTTGACGCAGCGGAAAGATAGATTGCAGTTGATGCTCGAATGTCCGAGTTGCTGGCATTTCCGGCACTGATAGACGGTTTTTTTTTTAATATTCCCACCTGATTTTTTGGTATAGTATGAATTTTGCTTGACGAAGGTGTGACCAGTGCAGCCAGATCGCGCGTAAAAGTTACCCCCTCTCTAGTCTCTTACGCGCCCGTCACACAATCATAGTAGCGCGTGTCCGTGAGCGAGCGACGTTCGGACATCTTCGGCAAGAACCGAGCGGGGTCGAAGATTCCCGACCGCGCCTTCGGCAGCTACACCAACCATGGACGCTGAGCACGTTCATGTGCGGCCAAGCCGAAACGAAGGCTTCGAGGGAAAAAGCAATCTGAGCACGACTTGCGCGTGACGTCACCCGATGGAACGCGCAAGGCTTTTAGATAATTTCAATGCTTATTTAGCTCTTGATTCTCTGCGTTATTAATGTATGCAAAAAAATGTATCGCGCACTCCGATCGCTAACTTTTTTTAGTTTATACGTTAATTTAAATATAATAATACAGTAGAACCTCGATCATCCGAACCCTCAATTATCCGAACGATAACTTAGTTTATCCGAACGCTCAATTATCCGAACGTTGGCGCGAAAGATACATTGTTGCTCGCTGCCACCGCCGTGAGTAACAATGAGCAACCCAACGCAACTTCTCCTTCTCAAACGGCTGCGAGACTTAGCCGCTCAAAAATGCGTTACAGCCGTTCGTCACTTAAAAATGGTAGATTTTATTTTTTTTAGTATAAAAAAGGCATTCGACTTTTTTCAAGTATTTAAAATACACACACACACACACACACACACACACACACACACACACACACACACGCACGCACGCACGCACGCACGCACGCACATATATATATATATATATATATTTCAACGTTAATATGTATGTCAAATTTTAATATATATGTATGTACTGTTTTTATGTAAAAAGGTGTTTTTTATGATCTCCTTCCAAAAAACCCACGTTTCGATTATCTGAACTAGTTTCGGTCCGAATTGGTTCGGATAATCGAGGTTCTACTGTAAATCTAAATTACAACTTATTTATCTTCAAAAAAATCATTTACGCTTTACGCACACCCGTCCTTATGCCCAATAAATTATAATTCATAAAAGTAAGCGGAAATATATTTATATTCGTATTGTTATATTAATTCTCATACTTTCATCAAGCGATAAAGCACTATCCCCAAAAACAAGCTAATCATCCATCCGGCCGCGAATCGTAAGTACCAGAAAGTGCACATATTCTACAAGCTATGAGATGGACCCGTTGGTAGCGTTCCTGGCTTCGGTCAGCGGGGGCCCCTAGTGCAAATTTTTCTCCAAATTTTTCATGATTTCTCATATTTTAGTCATATTTGAGATTTTCGGAGAAAAATAATTCCCAAAAACACATTTTTTTTACTGAAAATTCATTATTTCTTATTTTTTTCCCCGGAAATTTCTCTTTTTTTCTTATGACCTGAGGCTGCGAAGATATTCGGAGAAATTTTTTAATGAAAAAAAAATGAGATTTTCGTAAAAAAAAACCTTTTACATTTTTTGATCCCTCATAATTCTGAGAAATAATAAATTTCCGAAATTTTTGCAAACAATATTTTCCTTAAGGGGTAACACCACTGTAACGGCCTGCCACGAAGCGTTTTAGACCAATAATACTTGGGGTAATTATTAACCATATATTGAAGTATATTGCAAAAAAATTTTATGGGAAAATATTACAAAATGGCGACACTGCAACAAATTCTTCCGAGGCATGTTGAACTTAAGGTGTTCTGCGGCACGCAGTATAACTTGTGCCAATTTCAATTTGGACAAAATAATTTTTTTTATATTAAATCTAGATGAGTGTAGATAGTGAACCACGTAGGAGATTTTAGAAATATTGATTTTTGAGTAATTGTCGAGTATGTGACTAAAAATGTTCAATTTTTTTTTTCAAGACAGTTATTTGTTAATAAATATTGTTTAAATTAACTTATCTAAAATCCCCTACGTGGTTCAGTAGCTATACTCATGTAGACTTAATAAAACGAAATTCGTTTTTTTAGATTAAAATTGGCACAGTTATACTGCGTGCCGCAGAGGTTCGACATGCTTCGGAAGAATTGCTGCAGTGTCGCCATTTTGTAATATTTTCGAATAAAAATTTATAGCAATATACTTAAATATATGCTCAATAAATACGGCAAGTATTATTTGTTTATCACATTTTCTTTCGCCAAAAAAAAATATAAAAAAATACGCATCCTGTAAGGCCGTTACAGTGGTGTTACCTAAAAGTGCTTTTTTAAAATTATTATCACTATTAATTCTTATTTGATTAGTTATTTTTATTAGTTATCATTATTATTTTAATTGGATATCATTTAGTGTCGAAAAATTTATCGCGCACTCTGACCGCTTATTTTATTAGTTTGTACGTTAATTTAAATATAATAATAAATCTAAACTACAACTTATTTATCTTCTAAAAAATTGTTTGCTCTTTACTCACACCCGTCCCTATGCCAAATAAATTGTAATTCATAAAAGCCCGCGCGGAAAACTGATAGGGCATCCCTAATGAAAATAAGGGCCTTTCAGGGTTTTCCTAGTGCTTTCCCTAGTAGGGATTTCCACAATGGGCCCAGACTTGGCCATTATCGGGATAAACTTGTAGGGATTTCTACAATAGGCCCCGACTTGGCCATGATGGGGATAAACCTGTAGGGATTACCACAAAAGGAGCCGACTTGGCCATTATAGGGATAAACCTGTAGGGATTTCCACAATAGGCCCAGACTTGGCCAGTATAGGGATAAACAAGTAGGGATCTCCACAATAGGCCCAGATCTGACTATTATAGCGATAAACCAGTATAAATAGCTTAGGCTACATGGTTGATGGTATTTCAATTATTAAAATCGATTATATACATCGATCGAATAATATTATCGAACGCAGATGGAAAAAAGCGTAAGGGCATTAGCAAATAAAAAATCAACGATGAACACAAATATGCAGACAAACATCAGACAGTATTTATTTATCAAATTAAAGAAACCTTTTACAAAGATACAAACAATTACTCATGGTTTCATTCATACATGGAGTAATGCTAGCGCATAAGTGTGAACAGTCCCAACCGGTTTTCTCGACATTTTTATAGCAACTAATTTCCGCTCAATACTCATCATAGGGAAAATTATTTCTTCTGAAGACTTCGCTGATATTTCCCATTCATAAACTTTATCTGACTGTGTAGGATAAGTAAATAAATTGGTCTTTGTTTTCCAGATCTTTCCCTCAATGGAAATAGATTCTAGTGACTCAGTAGACCCATATATTTTTTTTATTTCTACTACACATCCATTCCTTAGAATGGATTATTTTTTGTATTAATTTTGTCATGTCAGTTTGTCATAAAGGCTCACATGCAAATACGGAATCACATTTCTACCCGCGCACACATACATACACATGAACTCACGCCCACACCTATGCACATGAACAATTACATAAAAACAAATGCAGATATACCCTGACGCATTTAACATACACGTATATCCACTGATACGGATATTTTATGGCGCTGAAATGGTTATGATGAGGCGCCGTTGAGGCATTTTCAGGGCGCTAAAATGGTTGTGATGAGGCGCCATTGAGGCAACTTATAAGGCCCCGGTCGTTGCGCCTTTAATGGCCCTTGTTGACAAAGTGTGACCGGCCGCTAACGGCCCTCATGTGGCTTCCTGATTAGGGCCCGAATGAAGTTAGGGGAACATTATTGGGGCCCGATCACAGCCCCAACTCAATTTCCGCACGGGAGTAAGCGGAAATATATTTATATTCGTATTATTGTATTCATTCTCGTATACTTTCATCAAGCGATAAAGCATTATCATAATGTATCCGGCCGCGAATCGTAAGTACCAGTTCAGCGCCTCAGTGCTTTTTTTAAAATTATTATTACTATTCATTCTTATTTGATTAGTTGTTTTTTTAGTTATCATTATTATTATTTTTTTAATTGTATCTGCTACGGCGAACGCTTCGCTAATTGTAGCTTCCATGTACAGGGATTTCCCCTTTTTACATTTCCCACCATTTTCTCCAATCCACATCCCTTATCGATCCCTAATATATTTCCGCTCATATACTTTCATCAAGTGATAAAGCATTATGATAATGCTTTTGTCGCTTGATGAAAGTATATGAGAATGAATATAATAATACGAATATAAATATATTTCCGCTTACTTTTATGAATTGCAATTTATTTGGCATAGGGACGGGTATGAGTAAAGCCCAAACAATTTTTAGAAGATAAATAAGTTGTAATTTAGATTTATTATTATATTTAAATTAACGTACACACTAATAAAATAAGCGGTTAGAGTGCGCGATAAATGTTTCGACACTAAAAGATAACTAATTAAAATAATAATGATAACTAATAAAAATAACTAATCAAATAAGAATTAATAGTAATACTAATTTTAAAAAAAGCACTCAGCGCGGGGAACGATCCCACGCCCCTACTGCAATTTTTTTCTGAAGAACGCCGATTTTTTCCGGAAAATTTTTCTGAATTTTTCTATGACTTGGAACAACCATGAAGGATTCGGAGTTTTGCGGAAAATTATTTTTACGCAAACATCCGAGTTTCTCCGAATTTCTCCAATTTTTTCGAATTTTTCCGAATATTTCATCATTTTAATTATGATCACGGGAAAATCTTGGAAATTCAATGAAGACTTCAAGGGGTAACACCACTGTAACGGCCTTACAGGAAGCGTATTTTTTGATATTTTTTTTTGGCGGAAGAAAATGTGATAAACAAATAATACTTGCGGTATTTGTTCAGCATATATTTAAGTATATTGCTATAAATTTTTATCCGAAAATATTACAAAATGGCGACACTGTAGCAATTCTTCCGAAGCATGTCGAACCTTTGCGGCACGCAGTATAACTGTGCCAATTTTAATCTAAAAAAAAGAATTTTGTTCTATTAAGTCTACATGAGTGTAGCTACTGAACCACGTAGGGGATTTTCGATAAGTTAATTTAAACAATATTTATTAACAGATAACTGTCTTTAAAAAAAATTGAACATTTTTAGTCACATACTCGACAATTACTCAAAAATCAATATTTCTAAAATCTCCTACGTGGTTCACTATCTACACTCATCTAGATTTAATTTTAAAAAAATTATTTTGTCCAGATTAAAATTGGCACAAGTTATACTGCGTGCCGCAGAGCACCTTAAATATAACATGCCTCGGAAGAATTTGCTGCAGTTTCGCCATTTTGTAATATTTTCCCATTCATTTTTTTGCAATATACTTCAATATATGGTTAATAATTACCCCAAGTATTATTTGTCTAAAACGCGTCGTGGCAGACCGTTACAGTGGTGTTACCCCTTAAGGAAAATAATGTTTGCAAAAATTTCGGAAATTCATTATTTCTTGGAATTATCAGGGATAAAAAATGTAATAAGTTTTTTTTACGAAAATCTTATTTTTTTTTATCTATAACTTTTCTCCGAATATCTCTGCAGCCGTTGACTCAATAGGAAAAAGAAAAAGTTCCGGAAAAAAATAATAACAAGTTTTTTTTAAGAAAATCTAATTTTTTTTATCTTCAAATTTTCTCCGAATATCTCCGCAGCCTCAGGTTCACTCAGGTAATAGGAAAAAGGGAAATTTGCGGAAAATAATAATAATAATAATAATAAGTTTTTTTTACGAAAATCTCATTTCTTTTCATCTTTAACTTTTCTCCGAATATCTCCGCAGCCTGAATATCTCAGTCATAGGAGAAAGATCATTTTCCGGGGGAAAAAATGAGAAATCATGAATTTTCAGTAAAAAAAATGTGTTTTTTGGGAAATAGACCAGTACTTGAATCTGTTTTAAATCATTTTCCTCCGAAAATCTCAAATATGACTAAAATATGAGAAATTATGAAAAATTTGGAGAAAAATTTGCACTGGGGCCCTTGCGGACCGAATCCAGGAACGCTACCAACGGGACCATCTCATCGCTTGTAGAATATGTGCCCTTTCTGGTACTTACGATTCACAGCCGGATGGATGATTGGCTTGTTTTTGGGGATAATGCTTTATCGCTTGATAAAAGTATGAGAATTAATATAATAACACGAATATAAATATATTTCCGCTTACTTTTATGAATTATAATTTATTTCGCGTAAGGACGGGTGTGAGTAAAGCGTAAACAATTTTTTAGAAGATAAATAAGTTCCAATTTAGATTTATTATTATATTTAAATTAACGTATGAGCTAAAAAAATAAGCGATCAGAATGCGCAATACATTTTTTTGTATACATTAATAACGCAGAGAATCAAGCGCTAAATAAGCATTGAAATCTAAAAGCTTCGCGCATGCCGTCGGGTGACGTCACACGCGAGTCGTGCTCAGATGGCTTTTTCCCTTGAAGCCTTCGTTTCGGCTTGGCCGCACATGAACGTGCTCAGCGTCCATGTGTTGGTGTAGCTGCCGAAGGCGCGGTCGGGAATCTTCGACCCCGCTCGGCTCTTGCCGAAGATGTCCGGGCGTCGCTCGCTCACGGACACGCGCTATTGTGATTGTGTGATGGGCGCGTAAGAGACTAGAGAGGGGGTAACTTTTACGCGCGATCTGGCTGCACTGGGTGTGACGTTTCGCTATCGTGTGTTAGGTTAATGATGTATACGTTTCGATGTTGGTTGTTCTCGTTCGTTTTCATTCTTGAGATTTTTATTATTTTTGTGTTTGGTAGATTGAGCATGACTATTTCGTTCTTCAAGTCTTCCTCATCGAAATCTCCCGAGAGGGAGATTTAGGACCCTTAGATTAGAACCCTTTAGGACCAGGGTTTTTGGTCTTAAAGCTTTGGGTGTGTACGTGTAAAATTCTTTTTCGTTGGCACGGAGGATAGCCATTATTTTCTTGTGTGCGTCGATATCTGTGGGTTGTATGGTAGACTCACTGCTTGACGTTTGGCGAATGTGAAACATTTGTTTTTCCACATTGTTTTCTGTTAGCATGGTGATAATCGTTTTCACGCCGCTTACGTTGTTCAGGTGTATTGGCGGGGCTCTTGCGTTGCGATCCGATGGGTCGGGACGGTTTCTGCCTTCCTTTCTGTGATTATGCCCGGGGTTTTCTACCTCCATCCCATCTTCTGATATGGCGTTGAAATTATTTGATATAGGTAGTTCGCTGATGGTCGGTGGGCTTTCTTTCACTGTTTTTTTTGGAGTGAGCCAGCTGCTGCACCCAGGGCTTCGCTCCTCGCTTTCTGTGCTGCCGCGAGAGCCACGTGCAACATTGAGGTTGGGGGCTATCGCATATTTGCTTGCACTCGTCTTGTTACTGTGATCTCTCAGGAACTCTCGATATTCTTTATCCAGGACTTGTGTGCTGCTTATTTTCGACTTGGTACCTTTTCTCTGAATTTTGCTAGCGTTCGTGGTATCTTGGATAACAGGTTCATTTTTTTTCTCTTGTTTGACATGTTGAGGTTGTGTGTTATCGGGTCCCCGCGAGGGGGGCCTCCTTCGGCAATTTCGTTTATAATCTTTATTCGTGAGTTATTTATCGCTGACTCGGTGATCAGAAAGGGCTAAGGCTCACCGGTACGGGACGCTGAGCGAAACCTTGAGATTTTTATGTGGGTATGATCTCGATATAGCGCGGGCGGAAACAGGAGCGATCCGTACGTCACCGAGTTCCGTGTGCGACTCCACCAACGGGACCATCTCATCGCTTGTAGAATATGCACTTTCTGGTACTCACGATTCGCGGCCAGATGAATGATTCGCTTGTTTTTGGGGATGATGCTTTATCGCTTGATGAAAGTATGAGAATTAATATAATAATACGAATATAAATATATTTCCGCTTACTTTTATGAATTATAATTTATTTGGCATAAGAATGGGTGTGAGTAGAGTGTAAACAATTTTTTAGAAGACAAATAAGTTGTAATTTGGATTTATTGTTATATTTAAATTAACGTATAAACTAAAAAAATAAGCGATCAGGGTGCCCGATACATTTTTTGGTATACATTGATAACGCAGAGAATCAAGAGCTAAATAAGCATTGAAATCATCTAAAAGCCTCGCGCGTGACGTCACTCGACGTCGTGCTCAGATTGCTTTTTCCCTCGAAGCCTTTGTTTCGGCTTGGCCGCACATGCACGAGCTCGGCGTCCATGTATTGGTGTAGCTGCCGAAGGCGCGGTCGGGAAACTTCGGCGCGCTCGGCTCTTTCCGAAGATGTCCGAGCGTCGCTCGCTCACGAACACGCGCTATGATTGTGTGATGGGCGCGTAAGAGGCTAGAGAGGGGGTAACTTTTGCGCGCGATCTGGCTATATATCATTTTGCATCTCTCTCGCACGCAGCCTACTTCTCAAGTATCATGCTGCCTTATGCACAGTTCACTTCACACTATTTACTTGTTCCGTCCCTGTCACACGCAGCTCACTTCTCGACGTCTTAGCAGTAGTGGCGCCATCCCAGTATGACCACATTTTTGTAGCCACTTTTTTCAACTCTCTCCATAGGAGATCGGACTCCTCCCACTCTAGCCTCCCTGACCGTGCTCTTCAATAAGCTACCTACCCCTTCCACTGGAGTCTCTAGACCTGTATGTAAGACCGCGGTCAGGGGCCTGAGCCGGTCCCAGCTTCGGAACTTGTCGCGATTCGTCGAGAAATAAACCACGGGCCTGACAAATCAATAGTCATACACACGCGACACACACGTACCGATCCGTCCGCGTGACATTTATGTAGAACTGGAGCTATATCACGCTGATATTTATTTTTATCAGAGACCACGAGACGGATTCGAACCCGCGACGCGCCAATTTTCTGGTACAGAGACCAGAGACAAGCACGCTAACCACTAGACCAGCACACCAGTTACATAATTTCGCTGATTCCGTTTGATTTCAGCATCGTACTTCAATAAAATCAACCCTACATTAATAGGAGTTACCTGAGGAATTTAGTATTCAAATTATTTTGGTAACTGCTTGAAACGAAAGTCAGCTTCCTTCCTCACTAATCTAATGGTGCTTCGTTGATCATCCCATCATTATGCTAGGTTTGAATTGGAAATAGGTTTGCTGTTTCAAAGATTTATTACCATGAGATATCGCTCGTCAAGCAGATCGCATACATAAACATCCTCAATGCTATTCTGTGGTATAACGGATACATATGAGTACAGGTTTGCCCTTGATACCAACGATAAAAGTATAGCCAGATCTGTTTGTGAAGCAATTGTCGATACACGTTATACGCTCATACACCTAGAATAATTACATTGTTTGCATAAAAAGATCGTTTAAAAAATTCGGCCCTTCAGTTTTTTGTTTGTTTCATGTATAATCGTGTACAACTAGTGATAAAGGTTAGATCGCGCAACGCCGATATCTACTTAATTTTCAATGTAGACGATGCCTAATTCAACGCAGAGTCGAGTTGAACGTGTAATAATATAAACGGTTACGAAAATAAGAACATTTTAGCAAAAGTCGTACGTCGCGAGTTTAAACGCTAAAAAAAAATTACAAATTACATCACAGGCTCAAAATACTGAAAGTAGAAAAAACTTTTTTCCGTATTTTGCTTATTCCCATGGCAGCGTATGTTGTTTATTTTCCATCATTTTATGAGCTGTATTTATCGAGAACCTGACCATGTTTTAAGTACTCTGCTCATTCGTTGTCCAAGAGCAATACTATAGGAATGGCGCATTCCTCCATATTGTCCAGTCTATAAATATATGCTGAGAGCATTGCAAAAAACTTATTTATAAATTTTTATTGCTTCTATTACCGCCTTGCTTGGCAGACGCTCTTCGTTCAGCATCCCTGTAAGAGTGACATGCCAAACTTGCTTGTACTCCGTTTCTAGTATATTATGCGGCCCGTAACGTGTTGCTCAAGTGAATTTCTGGTTGTACAATGAATACTTTCCAGACTTTACCGCAGCTGGAGGTATCCTCGAGGGTGAGGTAGTTGCGCATTGGCAATAACAAATTCTCATAAGGATCGGTATCCAATTGATACTCTTGCACAGCTTGATAAACCGCGCGAAAAGGCGGTTGCTTCTGCGAATGAAAAGTACCTCGCGACCCGTGAACTACAAGCGCGCCTTCCTGCTCCGCTTGCATACACACAGACATGTACATACAATGATCCGGACGATAGTTGTATCTGCATGGATATATGTACAATCTTTCGGGATGAAAGTGGAATATAATGTTTATTATATCCTGATCACCCCATGTTATCTTGAGCTTGTATTCCTTGTGTATGGGTACCACATAGTCCGTCCATCGGAAGTCTCTCATTCTTGTTAAATTCATGAGCATAACACCCGAGTTAACGCCGAGCTTTCCGTAATAAGGATGCTTGGCAAAACGGTTGTACCAGCCGGTATTGGTATCTTCGTGCTCAGGACTCAGCGCTGCCAACTGACTGGCGTTCATGTCCTTGAACTTGTCCCATACCATTTCCGGTGGTGCCAGGAAGAGAGTATCCGTATCGACGTAAAGAACAGCGTCAATATCAGCCAGTAATGTCTGCAACATCAGCTTTTGCTCAAAGATACACTCGAAAAATGCACAGTACCTGATCCAATACTCTAAGATTGTTCATTATGTGAGATGAAAAATAACAAGAAATCAGAAGCGCACCGGCAGAAATAAGCGTTGAGCGGCGCAAGGCTTGAACAGTTTTCTCCACATAGAGACATCACTGTTGTCAGGAAACTTGATCGTTTTAATGAGAAAATAAATTGTTTTGTTGGTTTTGTATTTCCATTCAGTGAGCTTCTCGTCGAATGCAGGTATGAGATTCTCATCAGCTATAACGATAAATCTTAACGATCTATTGGTAAAAACAATTGCCGACTTTATCATAGTGAGAGATTCCTCTAGTCGGTCACCACAAGCGACAACACAAATCACAACCTCATCCATTGGTTTTTGAACGGAGGACAGTTTTGCAGCGGTTGAAAGGATTTCAATTTGCTTGTTCCCTGCGTCGTAAAGCTTCTTTGGCAAATTCGTTGTGAAGTTGAGCAAAATAACGATGATGCCAAAGCACAAAATGAGGAATACGTATCTGTTCAACGATTTCATTCTCATTGTTGTGAGATTTCATTGTCTTCCTTATTCCTCTCGGCTAGCTTTATCTCCCAAATATTCGTGCGTACGATCGAGGGCGTGATGTAGACGTTATATTCGTCATTTCGCAATAATTGGGAAACGAAATTAATACGATTTACGTACAGCTACGTACTATCGGAGTAAACAAAAATGTCATTCTCGAAACAACTGCCGACATATTGGAATAGTTGCGATTCCCAGGCTGCCGCATTCCGTGGACGAAAAAGAAACAGCAATATTCGAGTACGTTTCTAGCATATAGGTTTGGTGATTCAACGAGTTGGGCACGCTTCCACAACTCAAATTAACTCGAATGTAATGCACTAAGCGTGGTTCTGATTGGTCCATTTGCCCTTAAACTTCGGTTAACCGAGTTAACCCGAATTTAGTGCGCTCAGCGTGGTTCTGTTTCGTCCATTCGCCCTTAAACTTTGGTTAACCGAGTTAACCGAAGATTAAGGGCGAACGGATAAACGAGAATCAGGTTTAGCGCACTAAACTCGGATTGGGTACTCGGTCAGACGGTTCGATCAAGAATGCAAAGTCCAGCTTGCGCGCATACCTTAATGAAGATGGTTTACCAAAATTGACATTCAAGATTTGTATGGCGATAAATCATTTGTTGGTCATTCGTGGATGATTGTTGAATCAATTATATTGACGCTGGACACTTTTTAGACAAAATCAAAAACATATTTTGTTCCACAGCTCTCATTAACCGAGGTTTCAGGGCCAATGGACCAATCAGAAGCACGCTAAGAGCATTAAACTCGAATTACCTCAAATTGTTAGTCAATTTGTTAGTTACGGCATTAAACTATGAAAATGCAAACGGTGTTCATCAATCATGATAATTAATCTAACAATCACTCATAGCGACCATTCGTCTATTCAATTCTTGTTCGGTTCACGACCAACAAACGATGCATCGTAGTAATAACAATCGTGAATGTCCATTTTGGTGGCCCATTTTTAGCACGAGGTTCCGCACATGGCACCAGATTTGCGATGATTGGAATCTAATGAGAGCTAGGATACTACGAAAAGTCCCTAGGCACGTAAAGCTCTTATAGGTCGTCGCCCGTCGAGCATTTCCGGCAATGCACAGAGCCTTTCGAAATTTTACAGGACAAATTATGGTGGTACATCTACGTAGAGGTCCGAAAAAATGACAAAACTCCGATTTTTTTCTGGGAAACGGTTGGTAAAAGAGAAACGCATTTTCTTAAGGCCTTAGGCCCAAGTAACGAGAATAAAATCATATGCGAATTTAACAATTTTTTTTTTCGTATGAAAAAGTGATTCACTCATAAGATTAATTACACATCTATTTAGTATGAATATCAAGCTGTTAGAAAATATATATGTATATTTTTTTCCGATCTACAAAATGGCCGACTAATCGAAATTTCTCGAAACAGCTTTTTCCAATTGGGATGACAAATAACTCCAACAATTTTCACTCGATTTAATTCAAATTTAAAATTTATGGTCCTAATTGCATTTCGCAGAGAAGTACGTACGGAATTTCTGATTAATCGAAGACTCTTCATTTTATGAGCAGTTTATGACCCGTTATATCGAAATTTTTCACTGAAAATTCATTTCTTAAGTTCAAATACCTACAACTTTTGAATAAAACAATATTTTTTAAATTCCGTACGTACTTCTCTAGCTTGATATTCATACTAAATAAATATGTAATTAATTTTATGAGTAAATCACTTTTTTATACGAAAAAATGGTTAAATTCGCACATAATTTTATACCCGTTACTGTGGCCTAAAGCCTTAACACGAAGGTACATAAGTTGAGAGCCTTAAAAAAATACAGAAAACAACTAAAACATGACCGCCGGCAGATGGTGACATTTTTTCGTGACGTTTGACTACTTTCTGCTCAAACGGTTGGTGAAAAAGAAACTCATTTTCTTAACACGAAGGTACATATATTTAGAGCCTTAAAAAAACAGAAAACAACTAAAACATGGCCGCCGGCAGAGGATGACATTTTTTCGTAACGTTTGGCTACTTCCAGCTTAAACACTCAATCTGAAATCTAAAATCGTCATTTTTACGTAACTATTGAAAAATGAAGATCGATTTAAAAAAGGTGAGATCGTCAACGACCTTTAACTGTTTCTCATTGTATCTCATGTAAATTTGGAAACAATCCATTAAGTGGTTCTCGAGATGTCATGTCCGCTGACTTTGAAAATACTGTTTCGAAAAAAACGCGTTTAAAGTTTGAAGTATCCCAGGTAGCAATTTCAAAATAGTTGTCTATTAGTTGTCCAAATGGGTACCAAATGTCCGCTTGGAAGTTACCTATAAGTTATCATATGTCCAACAGTTATCTTTTTGGATGGTTGCTGACTTTAAGATAACTTCCGGGTGGACATTTGACACCCTTTTAGCCGACTTTTGGACAACTTTTTGAAAATTGCTACCTGGGATGGTGCTGCTACCACTCGCCCGGCCGACTGTTAGAAGTTGTAACTCATTCAATTTCAGGAATATTTGAATGTAATTTTCAGGTAATATAGCTAAAAGGTGATACTATCGAAAAAAAATATTTTTCAAAAATGCAATTTTTTGACCCACCGAGGTCCATTTAGCCCGTTAAACAACCGGTGGTAAACGTTCGTTGATTTGGTTATTTGACCGCTCTTGGTACGGTCAAATAACTATAACCTTATCATCGAACCATCTGAATCATAATGCTGCCGGTTGGGTGACATAACCCAATGAAAATATGTTACAAGTAAATAGCTATACAGAAAACAATTGAAACAATGACGAGTTTTTTACCGAGACTCGTCGGTGTGGGCTCAGTAAAATTAATTAGGTGTGTGTGTGTGGGACCGTGACAAACCTCGTGGCTCACGATACTCTTAGAAATGACCGTCGGCATTCGATTCTATAACGATTTATGAATACGAATCGGAATAAACGTAACGACCCTGTGATATCGTGTTGAACCAAGCTTTGTGTTGACAGGAGTATTCATCGATCAAGTGCTCTCGATGGTACCAAAACGTACGAGGGCGATGGAAAAACAACGGTAACAGTATTGAACAGCAACCTGGAATACGGGGTAATGATTGACGGTATTTCTACCGTGAGTATTGTCAATTTTTCTTGAACTTATAAGGAACAACAAATGCTGTGTACAAACTCGCTAACTCCCATCTTCCTTTTTAAGGCTGGATTTAAATTGAACAATGGCATTTCCATATTGGGTCCGATGATTATATTTCCAAAGTCAATATTGGGTTGGCACATAGGATCGAGCGACGAAATAAACGAGGATTCCTTGGCACTTTTCAAGGTGCTTGAACCACCGTTGGACCTTTTGATCATTGGTCTTGATCAGAAGTATGATAATTCCACTCCATTTTTGAAAACTCTGAAGGCTTTTGCTAAGAGTATCAACACTAATATCGAAATTTTGCAAATCGGACATGCTTGTACCACTTTCAATTATTTAAACGCCGAGAAAAGGTACGTGGCGGCAGCTCTTATGCCACCGAGGGAACAAATTCCCAAAAGTGTAGTAGCTTTCCAGAACACCATTGTTAGGCAAAGTCTCAGTAAACCTGAGAAAAATCAGTTTCTGAAATAACCAATCGATGTATAAATTAATAGTATGAGCTGCAATAAAATTATCTAATGCTATTACAATTAATTATCTATTTAAACCCAAACCTGACCAGAAATAAAAATACTTTATGTCAAATTGTTAGAAGATGTTCCTGTTCATAAACTGGATGGGCGTTGTCCAGAAAAATGGAGTAAAGACAAAATAGAGTTCATCAACCACATGTAACTTTGATCCTGCTACGTCTAAGGCGATTACCAAGTTGCACAATGCAAAACAAAAATGACATTTTTCCAACTATGAACATGCACGATAATTAATTCATACATAATTACAAGAGTTTCTGGATTTCGCAAAATTTAACCTAATACGCGCTAGAAATACGAATAAGCGAATATGGTGACGAAGATTATGGAATCAAATCATTTTAATCTGTCAAAATCATCTTTTTCCGTTTATTTGCATCGTTTCCACAATTTAAAATTATGTATCCGGTGTTTATTGTTCCATAATCGACTAGCAAAGAGAGTCCATTTTCTATGGGAACAAAACCTCGCGCACATGAAATACAACATAACCTAAAAGCGACGTGACTAGAGATGGCGTATTGTGGCTCCGGCACTAACGTTCGGGGAATGTGAGATGACGTGTGCTAGTAACCACACGATTATTTTTTCCTCCCATATTCTACCATTTCGATTCTGTTGAGGGTACATTTTAGTTATATTTTTTGTACAAATTTATCGTTCGGTCGACAACAAATATCTTTCAAGTTTTTAAGGTTTTTTTTTCTTTCTCCGACCAACATCGTGTTTCCGGATCCCCCAGGAACGTGAGTCACATACGTAACGTGTATTCGTTGCACATTGTTTTTTTGTCGCTTTGTCCATTCAGTAACAAAAAATCTGGCGAGTGTCGAAGCGTGCGCAATTTATTATTCAGCAAATGGCTTTGAAACAATAAAAAATAAAATCAATTCTCATTTGTCCGTGTCATTGTCTCATTTAAAGTATTTTACAAACCACAATTGTTATTTTCATTTTGTCTTCAGAATGACATCCGAATACGATAGACCGCCGTTGCATTTAGTCGCTAATTTGTCCGCACAGAACACCAGTTTGTCACCCGAAGACAAGCACTTTGATATCACTGGTAAACGAAGTATAAATATAGATGCCGATAAAATTGATCGCGGTACCAAGAATCTCCTGGAAAGTGAATCCAGTGAGAATAGAAAATTACCTACTAACGGAGAATCAAAGTCTTCTACGATCAGTAGAAAATTGGACAAGAGTGAAGATGATTCTTTACCTCAGACAAACAAGAGAACCAAAACTCCGGACAGTGAAATAGGTGTTATCGACAATCCGGATGATAATCGTAAGTATCCATCTGTATACAGTCCCACAGCTTGCTCAGCTGTAGGAAAAAACTATTGCCAGGGAAATGAGTCGTAAGGTTTCACAACCCCCACCTTGGTCATTCGCTAAGCGCATTAGTAAGATCAATGATTGACCAGTCCAACTTTTGTGTTCTGGCTGCACAATCGAGGTTCTGGCACATATCAAAGTATTTTTCAACACAATGCCTTCCTACTATAGAAACAAACGTAGAATGAGGAGGAAACACGGTATTATGTTCATATATTTTATTCTATGTGTAATGTCACAACAAGGACGTGACAGACATGTGACATAATTCAGATGACATGTATCGGAGGATTGCAAGAACCGAAGTAATGCGTTTTTTTTCAACACACACGCTAGCTAGTAAATCGAATATTCTATTTCGACGATTGAAAAAACTGTTTTAACGAAGCCTACAGCTTGCCCACTTGAAATATTCAAGATGCAGGGACCCAATATGAGTTATGTTCCATTTTGGATTGCTGAGTTGACAACGATGGTTGTGGGATTGTGCTATTTACAGAAAGTATATGTTCTGGACTGGATTCCGATGATGAGGGTAATGACAGTGACGCAGCTGTTTCCATTGAAACTACAATCCCCCGGGCATACGATCCCAGTATAGACGACAGGTTGCCAGATACAGTGACTCTTCTAACTACCCCTGATGGTGGTAAACTATATCTCGTTGGAACGGCACATTTTAGCATGGAAAGTCAGAACGATGTCTCCAATGTAATTATGCTCATTATCAATAAAATGAAAAAGAAAAATACGTATTGCCAATTCGTAGTGAGGAAAATCCTTATGCTGGCAAACATAAATTTCAATTGCATGGGATGAGGTTCGTACAAATCGTTCCTGCATTTTTATATCGATTCATTATTCAATTGGCCTATAAAAATATGAGAACAAAATACAACCTTCCTTTTTCTCATAGGAATCAGTTAAATTCTGAACGTTAAACAAAGTCTTCCATATTCAAAGTGCTATATACATCTCTCTCTCTCTCTCTCTCTCTCTCTCTCTCTCTCTCTCTCTCTCTCTCTCTCTCTCGCTCTCTCTTTCTCTCTTTTCTATACAGATTATCCAAGCTGTTCAGCCTCACATAATTATGGTGGAATTGTGCAAAGCTCGGATTCACATAATGCAGTTAGATGAGAAAACGATCCTTCAAGAAGCTGAAAATCTTTCTTTCCGTGAGTGCTATACTACTGCATGTATACAACTGTTATTGCCATATTTATATCATCTAGTTAGACCGTTATGTTTCCATAGCTCAGTCATCACATTCGATAACGTGTAAACACGAGAAAATTAGTTCAATGGTAATACGATATTAAATGAAAATTATGCCGTAAATATATTACCAATGGCGCGTGAAATAAAGAATTCATCACATGCCGAAAGAGCTTTTATCTTCCTAGAAATTGAACCGTCACACGAATTGTAAATCACCTCGATTTTGTGCAACTTTTAAAATCATTTTTCATAAAATCGAGATCTGCTTCTAAGGAGCGTTCCGTAATTTTTTGGCAATAGATGCATAGCTACTCTGAAAATACAGGATGAAAGTTGTTAATGTAGTTTTCTCTGTTTTTGTTCGCTTTGAGATAGAAGTTATACGCAGCATGATTCAACAGAATGGTCCATTCAATGGCCTCTTGTACATTCTACTGCTGAACACATCGGCTCATCTAACGAGAGAATTGGGAATGGCCCCTGGTGGTGAATTTCGACGGGCATTCGACGAGGTAACGCTGGTCTCATTATTATTGAACATGTAAAAACTCTTTAACAATTATAATCGAAAGATATTATCTTGCTCTGACTACGCAAAGTTAAATGGTAAAAAAATGGACATTATATCTTATAGCAGTAAATTCGAAAAAGTAAGTTTGAAAAATGTCTTTCGGCAATAAGGTTTTGTTTATTTCTGATTGCTTCTCTGTCCTGTACTACCGATGTCTGCATTCTGACACCATAGGCAAAAAAGATTCCAAATTGTCTGGTACATCTTGGGGACAGGCCGATAAATATAACGCTTCAACGTGCTCTGAGCTCGCTTGGGTGGTGGCAAACGATTAAATTAGGCTGGAATCTGTTGACCGCGAGGGACCCAATAAGCAAGGAGGAGGTTGAGCGCTGTAAACGTCGTGACATGCTCGAGGAGATGCTTGCTGAGTTAGCGGGCCAATATCCGGCGCTCGGTGAGGTTTTTGTCAAGGAGCGCGATCTGTATCTCACTCACTCGCTGCAGCTCGCTTGTATGCCGCAACGGACAGCCACCGGCCGGCAACCAACGAGGGTCGTTGGCGTCGTTGGTATCGGACACATGCGGGGCATTATCGAACATTGGGGAAAAGTTCAACCGTCTGAAATTCAGCCCATTATGAGGTTCGTATTTCTTATTCATTTTGACCTACTTAGGGTGGCACATCTGTCGGCGGATAAATCATATTTGTCTTTTTTCTTCTTCATATTACGACGTCATAAAACTTTGCGTATGTAAAATTTTGAAGAGATCAACTCTTTCGTTTGTAATATTCATACGATTTGTTGCCGTCACTGTGGACAGTACAAATTGCTGAGAAGATTTCCAAGATGATTTTCATTGTGTCGGAAATAACGTAGAACGCATCACTTAATAGGATTTCTTTTTAATCTTGTCTACATTTTTCTTTAGGCTGTACGATTCTTTCCGTGGTTAATTAATACTTTTTATCTCCCTTAGAATACCACCACCGTCATTGTCAAGTAAGATACTTCGCGTAACGATAAAAGCATCACTGATAGGTGCCGTCCTATACGTAGGCTACAAAATCATTCCACTACCGTCCGGTTTAACTGTACAGTCTATTAAGTCATCGGTCGAGGGACTTTTAAAGGTCAGTGTTAGCCGATAGGGTAAGCCGTGAGAAGCCCCACGGGAAAACGCTCGGATCGCTTTCACCAATTGTTCAGAGAAGTTTTTTTTTGTATCCTTAAAACGGAAAGAATTTGAATTTTTTTCGCTTATTTTTATTGCGCTCACTGTTTTTCTCCTTGAACCTCTGTCTATCGAATAGAGTCTAGCTGCAATCGTCCTCAGTATAGAGCTTTGACACTTCGCGAACAGAACAATGGAAGGTACGTATCGTCCGGACGAATACGAACATACGACCATCGACGTTATGTACGTAGCTAACAATATCCCAGGACCGGGTATCGACGTTGATGATTTCGAATCGGAGTTTTGTGTCGGTTGCGGTTGCTCCGAGAATAGTTGTCTGTCCTATTGCTCGTGCACGCGCGGTCTACCAAATTATCGCGAGCAACGTTTGAATGTGGACAAATTGTCGGGAGTCATGATCGAGTGCAATTCCCGTTGTACGTGCGACTATAATTGTCCCAACAAACTGGTTCAACGTGGCCCGTTGGATTGTCTCGAGATAATTGATACCGCGAAGAAGGGTCTTGGACTACGCACGACAAGGCGAATATCGAAGAATCGCTTTATTTGCGAATACGCCGGTGAGGTGATCGGTATTGACGAAGCGAGACGTCGCGCCGAGAACAACAAACGCGATTACCTGATGAATTACATTCTCGTTGTTACGGAACACGTTGGCGAGCGTAAAATTGTCACTTGCATCGATCCAAAGTATTTCGGTAACGTTGGACGTTACTGCAATCACAGTTGCCGACCTAATGCAACCCTCGTACCGGTGAGAGTAGAAAGTAACGTACCGAGGCTATGTCTGTTCGGTCTTAGGGACATCAACATCAACGAAGAAATAACGTTCGATTATGCCGGTGGGCTGAACAAATCTTTCGCCGATACAAGCGATACGCCGTGCTATTGTAACGCCGAGGGTTGTCTCGGTTTTTTGCCAAATTTTCCAATTTAAAGCCGGGGAATTCGATTTTTTTACGTTACACTTTCTCTTATTATATTTTCATTTTTTTTCTTTTTGTCTCGGCATCCTTTGTCAACGAGAATACGACCAATTTTTCTCGTAATGCGCAACGACTAAAGTATATAAACACCGAGCGTACTCTCGGCGGAATGTAGAAACGAAACTTAGAACAATATCCCACTTTGATTTACGGAATCGAGAACGAAGCCGAATCTACGAGGTTCGGCAGCTATCCCATGAAATCATCCGGGAATCGTCGTGCATGTACATATTATAGAATTTTTCGTTGTATCACTCGTAAAGTCCTCAATGAGAACGGATTCGATAGGGATACGATTTTTAATGAATTCATATCGTTTTACGATTTGTCAATTTGACACGAACGTCGAACGCTCGTCGCTATATAAACATTCTACGAACCGACTTAATAACAAGAGGAACGTAGGGAAATGATTAATGGTTGATATGAAGAGTGTATACATATTGTTGAATTGAAATCGCTTATACGTGGGTCAAACGATTCTTAAGCCGTCGATAATTGCGAAATGTTTTGTTGAATAAAGTATATGCAAGATATAGTTTCGGGCAAACGGATTTTTCTCCTTCCAGGAAGGAATTCAGCAATTATTTGATACATACTCCTGCAAACACTTCACCAACGAGTCCTGAAAAAAGTCACCCGTATCCCATACAATGCAAAAATGTAACAATGCATATCGAAAAATAGTCATTAAAATTTGGTCAAGGTTGGAATAATTTTTTTTTGTGAGCGATTACTTCGTCAAATCATGCGTCGAGTATACTTGCGGCAATTTTGTGTCGTATGCCCAGTACGCACACGAAAAATGGCGCGTGTTTCTATATTTTCGTTCGTATGAATGTGATTCATCCAGCAATTAATTAGTTCGGAGACTCCACTGTATAATTTCTATGCGAAAGAAGACGCCTATCGTACCTCTTTCAAATAAGAATCGTTAGCACAACGCGTTCATTCTCCGGATTTTACTTTGTTGATGAGGGCATTTCGCGAATTGTTCACATTCAGAGCGCTTGAGGAATTCATCCGTTCTTATGAGCAGTTTTTATTAACAGGTAAATAACAGTACGAGTATATGCAGATGAGACAGTGAATACTAAGTATCATAACGAGTAATTGGTGTTTTTGTTATTTTGAACCTAATTATTCGCGAGAATTATGAGGCCGAGGCAGGCTGAGAACGTACATCCGCCTCGTGGCTGAATCTCCAACGCCACCATGTGACCTTCATCCTATCCCAGATATTGCCAAACGAGTCCATTGCGGGCCGGACGTCCAAAAGGGCAAATTTGTACTTCTCATCGACCGCACCACCGTCGTAATAGTCGATCACGTATCTGACGTCCTTTCCGCACCTATCCACGATCCAGTCGTGTCGGTCGAACGGCAACTCGTATCTGATTCAACGTATGGTTAATTTCGTCATTGTCTCACCACGAAGAGGACATAATTCTTCACGAACATGCATCATTTATATTCACAAACAAATCAAACGAGCGTTGTTAACGCTCGTTAAGTTGCGAATATATAGTTAAGAAAAATTAGTCAACCCGGATAGCCAGATGACACCAAAATAATGCCAGAACTACGTTATGCACCGATACTGCGGTCAACGAGAGAACAACACAGTGCCGTGCAGCTGTGAGCGGCCTGTGGGTCGGGTGGGCGTTTGCGGATAACTCTTCGAAAATAATTGCCCGAATGACTGTTTCTCTACTACAGTTTCCCGAATGAACAATTTTCCAAATACAGTTTATCGAATGGACAATTTCTCGTATATTATACGTATATTATACCTATACAATTTGCCGAGTGGACGGTTCGACGAATGGACAATTTCCCGAACGGACAAATTTTTTGTTTACGTTTGTTTGGTTAAAATAGAGATATAAAAAATGAAATTGAATAAAAAGATTTAATTTAAAAAAATAATTTAAAGGGAAAAAAGGAGTGAGAATCCACCATGTCCGCGTCGTTGCTTCTGGGTCATGCCACGTGGGGGAACGTATGTTTTTGGCACCAGCTAATACCGAAGTTAATGCAAAAAAATTCGCCCCGAGAAAATTGGTTTCCCGAAAAAATCATCGAAAATATTTGTTGGGGAAATATTCCATTCAAGGAATTGTTCATTTGGGAAATTGTCCAAACGAAAAATTGTTCATTCGGGGAAACGTTCATTTGGAAAATGGCCCATTCCAGGAATTGTTCATTCGGGAAATTGTGCATTCCAGAAATTGTTCGTTCGGGAAATTGTCCATTCGGGGAACTGTCCACTGTGGATATAGTATTTGAAAAATTGTTCATTTTGGAAATTGTTTATTCGGGAAATTGTATTTGAGAAATGGTTGATTCTGGCAATTGCTATCGAGACATTGTATTCGGAAAATTGTCATTTATGCAATTGTTTTTCGAGAAAGTTTCCGCAAAGTCGGACGGGGGCAGTGGGGCTTGCTGCTCAGTACTATATTAGGTCTTGCACAAACGTGGCGTCGTGGAGAAGATAAAGAGGGTGATGAAGGCGGGGTCTGATCATACCGGACGAATTTAGGTTCGGATGCGCTTTATATTAAGACACAAAAGACGCAGGGTCCTACGTCGCTATAGCGGTTCGAGTATTACGGGGTTCTAGTATGCGGTTGCTTTACAAATGCACCTTAGCATCGTCCTAAGAACGTAATGAGAAAATCATTACAACGGGAAATTAGAAGTTAAAACTAACGAACTTGACCGATAATTTACCATTTATTCCTCAAAACATGCACAAAAAAAGATAAAACGATTTTTTAAGGTAAAAAAGAATCGCCATCTTCGTGTTGAGACCCTCTGCAGAATATTGCCCATATTTAGGATTGAATCTGGGTCAATATCTCAAAACGTTTCTTAAGGAGGTACACTAGCTTCAGCAAAATGGTGATAGATCAATAAAATTTGGTGAATATATTCTTTAGTATTATTCATGTAGATACAAATTTCTTCAGATTTTTTGGTTGTGCCGTTTTCTTACAAATAATTCACAAGCGTTTATTCTTATACCCGGAATATATACCTATATCTATAAAAACGCTATGCTTATACACGTGAACTTCAATGTTCAATTACTCGATAACGGCACAATGAAAAAATCTGAAAAAAATTGTATTGACATATATAATACTAAAGAATATATTCACCAAATTTTATTGATCTATCACCATTTTGAAATTTTACCATGGTTTAGCATGGCAACATTGTATGAAGCTGGTGTACCTCCTTAATGAAGATATAAAATACCCCAGAAGTACCAAAGACTTTTACAAAATATCGACCAATCGTTTTGCAATCAACTCTTTTACGAACAAAATTTGTTTCGAAAAAAAGCAATGCAAATAAGAAAGTGCGTTATTACTGAAAAAATTAATATTGTATTTTAATCTATTTTATATCTACATTAAAAAACGCTTTGGTATTGTTCTCCAAATTTAATCCGGAACTGTAAATATTCCACAACAGAACACTTCAACGAAAAAGAAGGCTTCGGACCTACTGTTGTCATACCGCCATTTCATACTGAAAGAATTATGTTTAAAAATTTGTTGCACATTTCTTTTGGTTTGTTTCGAGGAACTAATTATTAACTTTCAATAAATTTCAATAATTTTTTTTACAAATTAAAAATCCCAATATCAGATTTTATCCTCGTACGGGACTATTACCCCTCGAATGCAAGGAGAATGCCAATAGTTGCGTTATGAGAGTGGCTGGATAGCGTAATTTTCTTCAACTAATCAAAACTCAAAAAACCTCTGCAAATCCATTACGATCTGAACAAATATAACAAATTAAGAGAAATCGAAGCGTGATAAAATAGCGCTACAACGTCTCTATGATGCAAGTACGAACGCTTCGCGTAGTGTTAGTATGCCTCTCAAAAACACTGTACAAAAGATATTTCTTTTCGCATGGAAAATTGTTTCTTCAAGTATAATCTTACCCCAACCAGCTGCGGATTCGAGCACGCGGTGAAAAGTCTTTAGCCTTGCCACCAAAACTCTTGAGTTTTGGATTACCACATTCCCTAGCGTGGAGGGCCTCCCACTTGAGGACTTCCTTCCAAGCCTGTTCGTTATTGGCATTGTGAATCTTAATTATATCGTCCATATCCTTTTGCCGGATGTCATCCTTTTTCCAGCGCCATCCCTTTCTCAACATTGCATTCCAGAACATCTGCTGAGACGGATAAACCCAGAATTCTCCATCACCTGTAGCTTTGGGTATCGATGATATTTGTCTGTCGGTTGGCAGAGGGAAAGGTTGATCGGGCGCAGGCGATTGATTTGCAGGAGGCATCTGAGAAATAGTTTGTTTAAAGTAAAATCTAGAAAACAATTGTTCAATAGTTTAATATTCTAAGATTTAAGGGGTTAGGGTACTCTGACAATTTTTAAAAAATCGTTCGTCGCTTGAAGCAACTTCAATTGAAGGGAAAGGTCGAACGTACAATGCAGTAGAATAGCAGCTTAGTCTTGACCAACGTTTTTCTCCTTTACATTTTTTTTCATTAGCTATTAACAATAATGTCATTTTATCTCGAAAAAACGAGAAAAAAACCATTTTTTTAATGCTTGAAACATGATAACGAAAAAGTTCGTCAAGTCTTAGCCAATATTATCTATTTTAAAAAAAACCGTTTTTTAGTACACCGTTGAGCCTTTCACGTTTGAAAGTCCTTTGCGAGATTCTTTATAACTTTCTAAATTATTAATATTTGGCAATTAAATTTGCTTTGGAATTTTCTTAACTTACATATATATAAATGTTTAAACGATTTTTTAATCATCTTACTTATTCCTTTAAAATTGATTTTTCTGAATAACCCTGATTTTTTAGTTGTCACAGTAGCCTACTCCTTAATGTTTATAAAAAGTCTGTTTAATAAATAGATCAGGGGAACAAAGTCACTCAATATTGTATCATTACTGAGAGAGCATTTTTTACTGAGTTAGCCAGAGTAATTTCTACATCTATAGAACATTTTAATATTTATCATTGACATTTTAATAGCTGATTGATCTTGCTCACCATATTCAACGGATTTATATCCTTTGCGTCCATGTGATCGATTGGACATTCGCTATAATTGACTGGCTTTTTTTCCTTTGGTTTGTGCATCGGACATTCCGGTGGAGGTTCACCCTCAAACGTTTCGTGCACATGAGCCTTTGGTTTTTCTAACACTTTATTAGGAACCGGTACAATCACATCTGCCGCACTGACTGTTGCTGTTGTTAGTGTTTGGCCCATGTCCTGTTTGTACAGTTCTTTATCATTAAATAAAAGTCTACCGGAAGCTAGACGAGGCAATTTATATTAAATATAATCCATGATTAACTCTGCAGGCAGACTTCTGATAGAGACGTTTCCGAAAAGTGTAAGGTAGAGAACAAGGCTAAAAACAATATTTCGGAGCAGACGACACGGTGATCATTTCGAGGTTATGTTCACTGGTATTCACACGCGATTATTTATCGGGAGCGAAATTTTCTGTGATGCAAAATTAAGTGTACATATAAACAAGATCCTGAAGTCACCACCGATGCTGTCATTTATTCTTGCCAGGTTATACGTCCAAGTCCCGAGAGTACATCTTTTTTCCACTTACCGATCGATGATGTAATTAGTTTTTGCGCTTGCAAAGTAATACGTCTCCTCAATTAAAGAATAACATAAATCTTAAAAGTATCACTTCAGCTTAGGGGGAATTGTGTGATACCATACATGAGGGAATTGTATATGGGTGAAAAAATAGAATTTTGTTCGAGAACTGAAACACCTGAATCCCGAACTCTCTCGTTTTTGATTCTATATATCTCTTTCGGCCCTTACTTCGCATACATATATAGCCGAAGAAGTATTTTCAGTGTGGCAGGAGTAGAAGATGGGGTGTATCGACACGTCGAACGAGCTGACATCGAAAGCGCTTGATGTCGTGATTCTAAAATTTCTCAAAACAATTGATATTTCGAAAAAAGATAATGAGCACGTTGTGCTTCGTTAAAGTTGAAGAGTGTTCCTACAATTTTTGGAACTATATTCATGTGGCTGTCTTTTTCAACTTTTTATTATCCTGTATACCGGCAGAGTACAATGGCATGAATGAAATTACATATATATATCGTATATGCGTTTCAATGGTTACATTTCATTTGGTCAGTTTGTGATGCGATTGACTCTAGTAGTTGGACAGTTTTGTGATGCCATTATAGGCGTAACTTTTCTCCACATGTTTCCACAGTCTGTCGATCGCCTGACGGATGGGCGCACGTGCTAATCTCGAGTGCGTAAAAACAGGATATGCGTTACTAGTAAGGGTATTTGTGAATTCGCCAAATAGCAACATTTCGTGCGAACCATAGAAAAAGTAATATACAAAGCGATGGAAGCTTTGCAGTGCGTGGACGACCGTCTAAAACATCTGAAGACCGGTTTTATTGACTTTATTTCGGGATCTCTAGGTAATTATGTATTCGTTGACGATTTTCATCATTAGCTATGCACTATTCTGTCACCAATGACATACCGCGTTTTTCGATAATCATATTTAGCCCAAAGTTTTCTACGGGTACGTGTCGTAGGATACTTGCGAGAATCAGGATATTACGGATTTTTTTTCTATAATCGAAAGATAAGACAAAAGATCTCGCGACGCCTCGATGTATTATGCGATCTTTGAGACTTTGTGTTATCAACGTGAGTGGTATGGTTTTAATACAATCTCTAGAATTGTTAGGCGATTGAAACTGAGAAAAAAAACATGAACCTTATCATTTTTACGAAATGATGAATTGAGCATGTCAAGTCGTAATACTTGATATTATTACTTTCGTAAGATATACTTTTCGATCTTTGAGAACAATAAAGTCTCTAAATGAAAGTGCTGAAGGGGTTAGGCTGCCGTGACGACCTCAAAATTTGGGTTATTGAAAAAAATTAATTTTGAAGGGATCTTATCCTTTCTCCTCCTCCTTTTTCTTCTCAGTTTTTCGAGGAAAAATGACATCATTTTTGTGAATAACTATTGAAAAAAAAGGTTTGGAACAACATCGTTCAGGACTAAACTACTATTACACTGAATAAGCGTACCAAATTTGGAGTAAATCCGTTGGACCTTCCTTTCAATGTAAGTGTTCGTAATTTTCACAGTTGCCAAACCCCTTAAGGTATTTCTCTCGCAGAGGTTCGTATTTTGTGACGGCATAAGGAGAGCCCTTCTGAATTATTGGTATATTACAGTGGCACTCAATAAAAATAAGTCACAATAAATTATTATACCCAACGATAAACTGAAATAAATCATTTCGCGCAAATTAAGTAAATTTAGAGATTTTTATATTTTCTCTGCAATTTCGCGGCTACGAAAATTCTTCTGCTAGTCACATTTTTCTAAGTTTTATCATTAATATATTTTTTAACATTTAGTGATCCCCTGTTTTTATTGTCGTTGCGGAATCTTTAGATTTTTTACACGCTTCAGCAGCTTATATCAGACATCTAGAGTTATTGAGTGTAAAAAATATTAGATAGAAACGTAGCTAGCGTGTCATAAAACACCGTATAAAGATGACGATTTGTCGAGTCGTCATTTTTCGTTGAAAGTTCGGTAACTTGGGTGATAATTTTACCAGTATACCGAGATGTATTTTTACTTGATTATAGACGGAAACCAGTTAATTGTTAAATATACGGCTTCATAAAAGGAATACCTCGAAACTGGCCAGTACATTTTGGAGACTGGCTACACTCGATTGCAAACATATTCTCTTCTTAAAGGTAGTCCATGCAAAAAATGGTGTTACGAGGAAAGTTTAGTAATTTAATATTAATGTTGTCCAACCGGTGCGATGGTCTAGTGGTTAGCGGGCTTACCACTTAACCTGTGGACCGGGATGTCCCGGATTCGAATCTCAGTCGCGTACATTTCGTCGTAGAATGTTTTTCTTCAGCATTTCGCGGCGAAATAAGACTAGTTATAGGTTTCCGCAGTTTCCCTATACCCATGCCAGTAATGTTAGGATGAATATGATACAGAGGGAGAAGTCGGCTGCGGCCGCAAGGAGGGGGAAACAGGGAGAAAGGTGAAGAAGGAGTGTGGACAAAACAGTGGAGGAAAGAAACAGTCACAGTGGGGGAAAAATAGGTATCAAACGCGAACAGCGTGTACCTTAGGAAAAAACAAATAAATTAATGTCGTCCATGGTATCCTGCGTACGCTTACGAAACTTGGAATACATGGACCATCGCGTTATCGAGATAACCGCTGTTGACATTGGCATTTCGAACACGCGGTTCATAGGACAAGTACCAGAGAACATTATATTTCTCTTGATAATAAAAGAATGACGAGACAGAAGCTCATAAAAAACGGTGGAATAATAGATGGTTGTTTTACGGTTGTATGAGAAAAAAAATGATCACTTTTAACGATGAACTTTTCAATTCATGAGTGCCCAAAGTATAAAATACACGATGAAACGTAATTGGACGAGTGGCTTGACACGGACGAATTGGCAACGCTGTGAACAATGTGCGTTCGATGGGGTGCTTTTAAAAACCTTTAGTCTTTTCAAAGCGTCCTCTGAAGAGCAGGCGATTTTACATTTCGTTAAATCATTTGTTGTTGAGTTGCAAGAACTGCACTTTTGTTTGAGTTGTAAGAACTCCATTGTGAACTATGATAATAAATAAGTATGTTTAGGGTAAGGGATTGATTGTGCTCGCCAGCGACGTTGCCACATGTATCTTCGGATCTTGGTTTGCGAGCATTCGTATCCCAAACTTCCCGAGGGTCGCCATATGCTCCGGGCGGGCCCTGCGAATAGTTTGCTACCCACAGACAACAAAAATCGCTCTGCATCTCGTCCATTAAATTACTATGTCATTTTTCAACTTTTAAATGGTTAGATATTCTACGAATGTAGTTCGGACGTAGGTAAATTCATTACTTTTTCAAAATTATTGCTCACTTGAGGAGGTTAGTTAGGGCGTTAGGCACAATTCAAGATTGAAAAAAAAATACATATTATTTTGTAGACTATACTGAGTCTTAACGAGTTGAAAGAAAAATTCACCACAAACCACCAGAGATAAAGAATAGTTTAATGTATGTAATTTCACGTACGGTTAGATGGGCAAGACGTTGATACTACGGGTGATGTGATTTTGTCGCTATTTAGCACCAAGTTAAACCATTTCTAACAACAGATTAACGCAAACTGGACCTTTGTAAACTCCTGAAAAAGAAAAAACCCTTCTTGCCCATCGTAAACCATATATACTCAATATTGAACCATGAAAGTTTGATAAAAGATCACGAATCTTGGCTGGCGAATGAAGAGCATTGCTGCCAACCTCAATGTCCGCTAAGTTGCCGGTTTTCGGCAACACTTAATATTAATTAATGATAATAATAAATAATCCCGTGACATAAATATAAACAGGCATCGTTATAATTGTCTCAGAATTTAATTTTGAGTTGTATAAAACATTCACACAAATGTTTTTTCATTCGCGTAATAAAAATATAAAAAAGCATAATTTTGCTCTTTATTTATATATTTTATCAAAAATTAGCATCTACAGACTAAATATATAGCGCGTATGCATTTTTTGAGGTTCATTGAAAAAAACATTTTATAAACCGTTATTTGACTCAATTGGACCCCTACAACCTCCTTAAAAAGCCCGAACGTATGTTTGCTTCTAAATGAGACTGTTTCGCATGGACAACCGTAATATTTGCTTGACGTATCGACTATCACTTTGCGATTTTTTTTTACAAACGATCAATTATACCCGTGCATATACAAACATGCCCATTTTTTAACCGCAGCGTTCGTCAGAGCTTTTGACAAAAAGTTTTCGTCAATCTTCCACAACTAGTACCTCATTGTAAAACCATTGCCGGAGGATCAGTAGTCTACGCGCAGTATTTACTATTAGGTTATCAATGATCAAACGCGCCTTGGTATATTTTCTGGTAGACTTTTAAGCCGAATGGCCATTTATTTAGTACAGTGGTTTCTCCAACGCGCATATTGGTTTCTTTCAACTTTATCATATACACCTTACAATAATAATTCGTATCGTTTCATTTTCATTCAAAGTAACAACGGGTACCGCATACTATCTTTTAACACTTCGTCTGTAAACGTTTTTCCGGTACCTTCCGTCTATAAATCTGGGTATTTCAAGTTCTGCCGTTTTTTAATCCGGTTAATTCATTCGAACATTTAAAAAAAAAATCACGCGAGTTTTCGAAACATTCAATTTAATATATCAATCATACAATTATAGGAAAATAAATGTTTTATTAAATAAATGAAGCAACTTGGTAGGAAAGTAGTTTTGGCTCGGACACGAAATACCCAGGTTTACAGAGGAAGAGTTCAAATGGTGTCGCTGCTTATCTATTCTGTCCATTGGAAAAAAATTCATCGGCAAAATTAACAAATTCGGAACAGCGTGGATTAAGGAGTTTCGGGACAATTGACAAAATATTACCATTTGATTGAAATTTATACAGTAAATTCGTTGTCATTTACTGAATGCACCGTCCAAATTTTGAATCGATCGTCTAGACCGTTTCTATAAAATGTATAATTGAAAAAACACTTTTCAACATAGGGAGATGCCTACGCTTATCGCTGAATGGCAGTTTTACGCATGAAAAAGTGTTTAAAGTGTTATGAAAAACCGTCAAATCAGTCAGTACGTTATGACAATTTTATCATCATTGTCATAACGTACTCCTTATCTTATCTGATCTTAGGCATCTCCCTGTGTTAAAAAGTGTTGTTCAATTGTAAATTTTATAGAAACGGTGTAGATGATCGATTTAAAATTTGGAGAGTGCATTCAGCATATGACAAATAATCGACCGTATAAATTTGAAGCAAACGGTAACATTTCGGCATTTGTCCCGAAACTCCACAAGGACGTTTGAGGAATGACTGAAAAATCGGTGTTGTCTAAGCCATCGTGTGCAATCCTAACAACGTGTATTATCAGTCATTGGAGTTAAACTCCGCTATCTCGTCGCACTAAGATCTTGTTTGTATACCTTTAGTACAAACCAGAACACAGGTCGAAGTCTCGCTCTTGATAAAAATGAGCCTACCACACTATTAAGAGGATGCATCACGTATCTATCTTCCTCACAGTCGATTGTCTAGAATCATATATATATCCTCTCAAGCACACCGTCACTGCTTTCTATCATCATCTCGTACGGAAAGTCGTCGGAAAATGTCCAAATTTCGATTCCGCCAATGCTGCTCTCACGAAGTATCTAATTTGTAGCGAATGAAAATTCAAACGATAAAAAAGGTCTAAAAGCATTGTTCAATAACATCGTTCGCAGGTGGAGTGGCAGTTACTTATGTCGGACAGCCATTGGATACCGTTAAAGTAAAAATGCAAACATTCCCCAGCTTGTACAAGGGAATGATCGACTGTTTCGTGCGTACTTTGAAAACCGATGGAATAGCAAGAGGATTGTACGCTGGAACACTGCCAGCGGTAGTGGCCAATGTTGCCGAAAATTCGGTGCTTTTCGTGGCCTACGGTGGCTGCCAAAAGGCCTTAGCGAGCGCGCTAGGTATACATCTTTAAAACCATTTATACGTATTAAGAATACACTAAAATGCGAGAAGCCTCTTTATGTCTCTTACAATGTTCAGGAAAAGAAAAGGTGGAAGATATGAGCAGCTTTGGAAACGCCTGCGCGGGCTTTTTCGCCGCTTTCTTCTCATCTCTAACGCTGTGCCCTACCGAACTCGTAAAATGTCGTTTGCAGGCGATGCGAGAGGTTCAATCGCAAAACGCCGCTGTCGGCGAGCCCGTGGTTCGCGGAAATAATACATTTCATAGTTATCATTGAAGTTCTTTGCTTTATCCGATGACCCGCACGTAAAATCGGCGTTGAATGGATTTTTCAACGTGGCCTTCTACGTTTTTGGGAGACATTTAAAAAAAATAATGAATTGCCCTTACAATTATATAAAATTCTCCACTGAATGTATCTGAAATGTCGTATTGCATTTTTAGAAGCACATTGGACCGTGGGCATTGACGAGAAACATTATACGTCAAAACGGAGCCACTGGTCTGTTCAGAGGGCTATCCTCGACGATAGCCCGGGAAATGCCCGGCTACTTCTTCTTCTTCGGCAGTTACGAGGCAACGAGGGAACTCCTCGCGAAACCGGGACAAAGTAGGGACGACATCGGTTGGCAAAGAACAATGATCGCGGGTGCCGTTGGTGGTAGTGTATTGTGGCTCGTCATTTTTCCAGCTGATGTAGTCAAGAGTAGAATTCAAGTTAGTTTACTTTCGTTGAATAACGTGTCCTTCGTTTAAAAAGTAATTCTATAACAAGCTCATTATTGCCAAACCGATTGAACTTTTTTGCGCAGGTGCAAAATTTGAGAACACCGGCGATGGTAATGATGAGGGATATCGCGAGAAAGGAGGGCATAGGAGCGTTGTACAACGGCCTCAAACCGACGATAATCAGGACTATGCCAGCGACAGCCGCGCTCTTCGTCACCTACGAATACACGAAAAAATTTCTGAATTCCCTCTAACGAAGCAATGTAAGAATTTACATTGCCTAAGGTTCTATTGTCTAGAAAGACTTCGTTGGCACGAACTTGTGGTGATACATTTTCAGTGGCGCATTTTGTACGGTATATCGAAAAGGTGACTTGTCTGCCGGCGAGAAGCAGAATAACCAAGGGACGCGGCAAAGTCTCGATGCGATAATTAAATAGACAAATTTTGCGGCGTCGAAGACGTCGCTGTGTACTTCATAAACAGTAATTTACATATTTACTAGCCAAATATTGTATTATAACGGAATATAATACATAACTCACGATGTCGAACTAAAGAGCCGCAGACAATACGTTATGATCAGTCACGGGACGCAACCTTTGGCTTAAGTGATTTGCCTTTGCATCGAGTGTCGATAGTGAAAACCATTCAGTGATGCTCACCTGCATTAAAAAAAAATAGTCAGTGACGATGTTCCGCAAGTTTTTTTTGCTCCATATCACATAATTCACCCATATCCATTCATCCATAAGCCATTTACAATTATTTCTTTCAATATTCTGAAACAAATCATATTACTAAAGTATTTCATTCATTTTCCAATCAATGCCAAACTCTAGACGAAGGTGAAATATTTTTTCAACTTACAACGATCGGTGTGTAACCGATTTTTTCGAGCTGTCTGACTTTGGATTTTATAGGACCAACGTATCTATTGGTACCTCTAATCATTTGATTTTGCGTTGCAAGAACGACAGCAAACCACTTGAGATTCTTTGCCTCTGGGGCTACATATTTTATGTTGCCAGCATTTATTTTCGAAAGTATGGGCTCCGGATCCACCGGTTCGTTAGCCTCATTGAGACAAAGTATAATGTCCGGCTTAACATAATGTGGCAAAACTTGATCAACGACCACCGACGGCAGAACAGACTGCAAAGAAAGTGCGCATAGTTTAGATTAGCGTTATCGATTCGAGAAAACTTATTCGGTTTTCGATTGTAATTGAAAAAAGGACCAAACAAAAAAAAAATATGATAGAGACTGTTCGGTTGGAAATGCCGAGGGATGAGCTTACAGCCACACCTTACCTTGCATACATGCACTACGTCCAATAGAAATCGATCTGCAGGACGGACATTCGCATTCGTTATGATTTGGGATGCTACGAATCTCTAAAGAAACGATAAATCCTTTGTTAATTATTTAAATTTGTTCATCGGTTTGTTCTTGAATTCTTTTGAGGTTTACCTTCGAAAGGAAGTCGCGGACATTTGGTTTCAAAAATGGTCCATCGTATTCTGGCATATCGAGTTTGATATTGTTCTCTAATGAGAAAAAGTCCCAACTGATTCTGTATGCATTATAGTCGTAGACGCGATGCAAAAAATCTGGATCGAAACATTGTTTGATCAAATCGATAGGATAAACGTTGGAGAAGGACAGATGACACAACAGTGTCGGCAAGACTTTCGGGTATCTGCAAACAAAATTCAACGATTGAATATCCTATTGGATAGTTCAGCTCTATTCAACCAGATTTTAAAAGTCCCAACTCACTGGAGCATTTCCATTTCACGCTTCGGATCTCGCAGACTGTCAACTATTTTCTGAAATATTGGTGTCTTAGGATTCCAGTCGAATATATTGAGGACCCAGCTCAATCTTTCGAGATCTTTTATTCTTGCTAGATCGATCTGTTTCTCAAATCTACAGATATGAATACGTTAATAAGGTGGTGGATTGTTCAAATGATTTTTAAAGGCAAATCGAATTGTTATTGCAAATAGAGAAAGGATTATCTTATACTTGTCTAACGTAGCCGCCATCAATATCGGGTTTGCGCTTTGAACAAAGGCTGCTGCATGAGCGATGTTAGTCAGACAAGGGATGGATAGCTGCGGAGCTAACGGCTCCAACTTATGTAAGAGATCCTGGAAGATTTTCAATTCGTGGAGGCCCGTGCTATATCTAGAAAAATGAAATACACCTGTATCATTAAGCATGCACTTGTTATTGATGTGAATTATTTTTAATGTAATTTTCAACGCATACAACGTATTTTTATAAATCGAATATAGTTTCAACAGGGTACATCCACCTAGGTGGATCAAGAAAATGCATTTGTCAAAAATATTTTTATTCTATAGGCTCACCTTTTAGCTATATTTCCTGAAAGTTTCATTAAAATATTCCTAAAATTGAATGAGCTACAACTTCTAACAGTAGGCCAGGCAAGCGGAAGCAGCACCATACTTCAAACTTTAAACGTGTTTTTCTCAAAACTGTATTTTCAAACTCAGTGGACATGACATCTTGAGAACCACTTAATGGATTGTTTCCAAATTTACAGGAGATACAATGAGAAACAGTTAAAGGTTGTTGACAATCTCACCTTTACAAATCGATCTGCATTTTTTAATATTTACGTAAAAATGACGAGTCTTTGCATAGATTTTGTATGCTCGAGTTTCAATGTGTCACCACATTGTTAAAAAAAATTATTTGAATAGTCGACGATCGTCAATGAAATAAAGTATTTAATGTTAACTTGAATAACCCATGTCGTATTTAGAATTCAGATGGACCGTTCAAGGTGGTGTTCACTGCCAAAAGACGCGAAAAAATTTCATCACCTGCCGGCAGCTATGTTTTTGCTGTTTTTCTGTATTTTTGGTGTTTTTTTTATTCTCGGGCACTCAATATAGTTTCCCAGAAAAATGGTTCGGAATTTGGAATTTTTTTCTGAGCATGTAGGTAGACATAGCCCCTTAAATGGCGAATGCGTGATGACAAAAAATATTGATAAAAACTTACCGGGTAAGTTTCATAAGCGCGCTTAAAGCAAAATCTTCCAATTCTTCTATGTTTTCCATCATTTTCAGATGCATTCGTGAAATAATCTTTGAATCTCTCACTGGCGTTTGACATTTGAAAAATGCCATGGCCACAATGCCAAGTTGGTTGACAGTGAACTTTTCAAGCATACCATCCAGCGCGTACTCGACTTCGTACATATTAATAGATGGCTTACGGCAAGTGTTCAATATGAAAACGAAGTGAAGGAAGTGTTCCAGGCTGAGACGCTTTGGTTTTTTGCCTAACTTCTTGACAACAGCCATGGGAAATTTGGCCTTTCTGCTCAGTCTTATACGATACCAATAATCGCACATCAGTATCATCTCCTCGATGCTCCAGCGTGGCAACCTTTTGTTGCACTCATCGTCGAGTGCATGCCAAAAGTTATTCAACGCTGCCACTCTGGGTAAGAATCTAGGTTTCCAGAGCCACAAACATTGGAATACAAAACGAAGTCTTTCATCATCCAGACTTTCCAATTTATTACTCAGGACTCGCAATATATTGCCAAGCTCATTTTCGTTGGGTATCTCACCTCCCAGGCTCACTGTACTGGAGAGTCTTTCGAAGTCTTGTAAAATTTCCTCGCCGCTGGAATTTTGCCAATCTTTGCTCAAAATTTGTTCGACCTCATCCTCGGATAATTTAATCGTCGGTTTGATAGGAATTCCGAAAGTTTTAGAATTCGTGAGGCGCGAATTCATTAATACATTGTGGGCTCGGGTATTTTCCGATAAGTATTGCTCACTTGCATCGTCGTCGGTCTCTGTGGAGCATGATCTGAAGATCATTTTACCCCGTCTTTCGGAAATCTCTTTCCATTTTTGCCTGTCGGCAATGGGAACGACAATCTTTCTCGACGGAACATTCAAATTCGCCGAAAATTTCGAGGCTCTCGCTGACAGGTTAGAGAGCACATTGTTATCGACGAAATACAAACGAACGGCACGTGTGCGTTCGGCAACTTGCAAAAGTTTTCGAAACCGTTGCGTGAACATTGTTCTCTATCGGGTCACTTGTTATGCTCACTGGCGGTATGAATCTTTTCTCCAATGATATTGTTAAATTTAAAAATGTCACTGCCTACCACGCATTGCTACATGCATATGACTTGGGCCGCCGTCCAAATTGCGCTTACAGCGTTCATAGCTTGCTTACGGTTGAGCTGATTGGCCCGATTGCAGCGGGTAGTCCTGAAGGGGAAACCGCGTTACCCACAGAGTCCCCTTTTCGATTGTCCATATAGCGACGAATGGCCGGTTGGGGAAATCCCTGCTTATTTGCCTTTTTTCAATTAAATGACACCGTTGGAACGTCCGTAAATAAACGTTTAGCGCGCAGCATGAATTGATGAAAGTAATGGCGGTGGGTGTAGCATTACAAAATTTAATGAATTAACTATGGAGCGAAGATGACGAAGATGTCGAATTGGGAAGTAAAACTCATTTAAAGATTTAGGTGCACTAATTCGGAAAAAAGATTGTTACAAGCCGAATTATCGGCAGGTTGTAATGTTATTATTGGTATTTTGTGCGAGAATTGACTAAACCCGGCACTTGGATTCTGGCCTGATTTAAAGGGGTAGGCTACTGTGAAAATGAGGAAGACTCGTTCGTTGCTCGAGGCAACTCAAATCGAAGAGGAAGGTCCAACATACGGTGCAGGAATCGCAGATTGAAGGTAAACTTATGATTACGACCATAGAACTGCTAGTAAAACTTTAATAGCGTTTTCTCGACACGATGTTTTTCAAAACGTTGTACACGATTTCTTGACATCCAATGAACGGATTGACTTTACATTTGGTACACTTAGTGTAATGACAGTTTAGTCTTGACCGACGTTTTTCTTCGTAACCTTTTTTTCATCAGTTATTAATGATAATGATGTTAGGGTGAGACCAGACGAGCGTAATTTTGTGAGTTGTGTGTTATTCAGTTGCTTTAAAGCATTTGTACGAGGTGTTTGTGTCAACATTTTGCGAGCAAGAAACGTGTCGACTCTCGCACATCTAATACCAAAACTGACCGCTTCCCTTACTCCTCCCTCCCGCCGCACCAGAACAGCGTAGAGTGCGACCGAAGTTCCGTCATAATTACGCGCGCGAGTTGGCAGATAACTCATTTTGCGTCGTCGTGTAGCACAAACCGGACTTTTATCTGAAAACCGAATGCAGTGTAAACTACGCGACTCACGACTCACAAAATTACGCTCATCTGGCCTGACCCTCATTATCGCTTAAAAAATGTTTCTTTTTCTTTTCACATCAACCGTGTGTCCAAAATCCAGTACACCGTTGAGCCCTTCTCGACATTGTTTTTAATTTTGATTATTATTTTGTTATGAAATTTGGTACACAACTTTGCTAAGGGACACACACCTAGGAGCCGGACAAAAAGGTTATTTTTGTGATTTTTTTTCAAGGAAAACTATTTTAAATTTCGGATGGGGGTTTTAATTATCTAAAAGTATATACGTTCAAAAATATGTTTAATTTTCTTTATTTAAAAATATCAAAAATATACAAGGATATTTTATGATTCTTGGAGCGTCGTAAAAAAATCTGCGTATACGGTACCCACTGGCGTTTCTTAAAAAAACATCTGAAAAAAAACCAAAAAGATTATTAAATTAGATACTATAATCTAGTGCTTGTCATAGCCGATTTTGAAAATATCGATTTATGACAACATGGCGGACGTTTGAACATAAATAGTGATTTTTGGGTAAAAAATTAGTTATTGTTTTGCCTATTAAACAAAAGCTAAGTAACGGAAAAAAATCCTATGACCAGTACTAGATAATGGTGTATAGAATAACTACAAAAAACCTCAAGGCAATCGGTTCATTGGTTTTCGAGAAATTTTGGGTACCGATTTGAAAAACGTGGTTTTTAGAAAAACGCGTTTGAAAATTTGGGAATGAATAAATCATGAAATTTGTCAACTTACATGGAAGCATTCCAAATCCTCGACCTCGACCATCTAGGTGTATATCTCCCGTTAATGTACATACATGGAAATAAATGTCCAAACGATTTTGCAATCATTTTACTTATTCCTTCAATTTTTTTTAAACAACTGGTTTCGGTCGCCACAGTAGCCTAACCCCTTAAGGTATTCCCTTCGCGGAGAGCCGTATTTTGTGGGGGCATGAGAGGGCCTCATGCCCCTTGAAATGAAAAATGCCGCACAAATTTAATAGAGGTAGACATTTTATTAGAATTTTATGCTAAAAGCTCGTTAACTTGGCTTGAAATTTTACCAGTATACTGCGATGTATTTTACCTAGATTATAGACGAAAATCAGTTACTTATTAAATATGCGGGTTCGTGAAAGGAATACCTTAAAGCGGCGTAACATACGTACCTTTTTATTGCTGTTTTACTTGATTTCGTAACACAATTCGAGCAGTCTTAGAGTGCGAACGTATGGTTATAATCATATTTGTGTATTGAGTTCTAAAATAATAAAAATGATACTGCTGAGATAGTTGAAGTGTGATCGATGTTGCCACTCCGGAATGGAACGACATGCTATGTCGCTGAGGTAATCGGTGCGTACAAAATATTGCCTGGGTAAAATGCCTGGCCGCTAAGGTATTTTCTTTATTCGACGAGTTCTTAAACGATTGCGATTACAATTGTGGGAAAGGACAACACTGATCGTACCCGCGAGAACCTAAGTACGCGAGCAGGCTTGTCACTAGGGAGTGAACAACCCTCGACCGATTGTTAAGAACATCGTGATATGACTAACGAGTCACCAAGTGGATAGCTGTCTTGAGGATTTCGGCAAGTGGCTATGGGTAGATTGTCGTGGGGGTGAATTGCGAAAATTGTTGAAGGATTTTTGTAGGAAGGATTTTATAAATGGTTCGTATCGCTGCAACCTTCTAACTTACATTATTTTGAAACCGTCAAAGTCCGTTTCTTGAAGAAGGAAAAAAGAATTCGTATTTAGGGTTACGGAATATTGCGAGTGTATGGTCGCATGCAGACCGAAGAGGATAATGACTCAAGTTGAGCAACAACGGAAGTATACGGATACGAATGGTGGTCCGTAACAAGATGTTTTTAATCTCACTTTTCGAAGCATTATGCCTCGGTTATCGATCATTCGTTTGTACGAATAGGACGTCGAACAGAAGCGTGAATACAGAACACATGCGGTAGAGTTAATGAAAAATTATAATCGAACAATGATTCTTAGACGCTTACATGGTTTTCATTTTCACCAATGATTCGGAAATGTGATCACATTCGCTTCACAATTATTATACAATTCGTATGACAGTAATACAGGCGAATGGACATTTCATTTTTATAATCAAACTAAGAATATACAGTATAGAATGCGGCGTCACTAATTTTTACATTTTTGTTTCTGTTCCGCCCGCGTTTCGACGCAAGCCCAGTGTGTCTCCAAACGATCCTTCAAGAAGAACGATCAAAGGATAAACGATTGTAGGAAGATTTTAATATGTTACTTTCCATTTCGATTCAAGACTTCAAGCAAATTGTAATGTTTGATCTCGTCCAAAATATTGAAAATTGTTTGTCCAGCATAATTCGAAATTACGGGATCAGCATTGTTCCCCAAGAGCATCTCTGCGAGATCGTTGTATTCGTTCTCAATAGCGTGAAAAAGAGCGGTTCTGCCGGATCGGCGATCCTGTAGATTAACATTCGCCAAGGCGCGGACGAGGGCCGTTGCACCTTCCTGATATCCGTTCTGCGCGCAATAATGCAGAGCAGCGAAACCACTTGAATCATAATGATTGAGCGACCGGTACGGCTTTACATATCGTACAAGTTCCATTAACATTGGACTGGATTTTTTGCTTGCAATGATCAATGCAGAATCATGACCCGTGTCCATGCAAGTTGGTTGTGCTCCAGCGTTCAACAACATCTTCACGATTTCCGGTGAAACATCATGACTCATTGCCAGTTCCAAACTTGTCTGAAATAGCAATTAGAATGGTACAAAAAATTAATGTTAATTTCATGGAGTACAGCCGTAATAATATTCTCTGTTTCATACATAAAAAAATATATACGTATATATGAACTTACACGTTTAATTTATTCAGAATATTTTTGGTGTTATTATATTTTATGCTATTTGCGTGAAATACAAATGCGATAACAACTATCGTTCGAATCCGATTACACCGCTACAGGAGATGAGATTCGCGATTTTTTAAAAGTTTAACTTATCAATGAGACTCTAAACACACGAAAATGTTCAATGCCCGTGTGGTTCAACTTACTCGTCCATCGCGTGTTGGGACATCAGCATTCTCCTTGCAGGCTCTAAGTACCATAAGATGTCTTGTTACAGCTTGTGCTTGCTCCATAATAACAGCCTTGTGTATGTCCAACAATCCATCATTGTCATATTTCTTGCAATTGTCGAAATCGTTTTGTAATTGTTCAACGATACTGACGTGTACAGGACAAGGTTTCGCAAAAATAGCGGCTACCTGATTTGCCGTGTCATTGCCTCTGACAAATCCCTCAACCATGTTTGTCAATTCGATACATTCCTTATCCAACCTGCTAGGCCATTCCATGCCGCTTATGAAAGAGTCCTGAGAATTCGGATTGATTAACTGCGTGCTTGGGCTTTCGCCGAGCGTTCTCTTGGTTATCGGAATCCTCTCTAAAGTCGGAAGGTGTTTGGGCACATGTATAAATTGATCAGTATCCCAAAGACCGAATATCGATGTTTGCGTGTCGCTGTCTTTGACGGATCGCTGCGCAGAAGCCGGTCGTACCGGGACGAAACGCTCCATACCTATACCACATTCTGCCAGTGCCTTGAGAGCTTTTTCCCTCAAAACTTCGTCCTCGACGCTGCTTAGAGCTTTCTCAAGTATGATTAAATTGTTCGCCATGTCGTCCTTTCTTTCTCGTCTTGGCGATGAGGTGAGATCCCTGGTAGACGAATATCTTGTGCCGTCGTTTTTATTTACTAACGATTTTTTTCTCCGTACACTGCCGATGGTACTTTGTGGCTCGATCGTAGACAAACTCGGCGATGTCTTTTTCAATGTATCCGAATTCTTCGCACTCTTAGCTTTGTTCTTGGGACTGTGGTCAACATCGGTGTCACGTGCTTCTTTTTCCGAAGGGAGAATAACCATGATGTCCTGTCGGAGGTGCGGTTTTTTAAACGGCAAAGTGTCGCTTTGCTCTGTTGGCTTGCAATTCTCAGTGCTATTTTGAGTACACTGTAGACTGGCCACTGATTTGTTGCCAGATGCCACAATTCGCGAAATCTCGATTGTGGGTCTCGCAGTCTCACCACTTTCGCTCATGAGCAGCGATTTTGGTTTACATCTCTCCGTTGTGTTATCAGGAGGTTTTAGCTGCGTCCATTTTTTCATCGTCACATGACTCTGATTACTTTCTGTACAGATATTTTTTGTAGGAATGATGAATCTATCAGTTCCACCATTTGTGGAACCACTACCACTGGATGTGTTGTTCTGACCGTGTTGTTCCTTGGACAAATGAGTCCCTGAAATCGTAACCTTTCCACAATTTACCAGCTGCTGTGATTTGACGGTAGCGCAATTATTTGTACTCTTATTTGTTGTCTCAGTTGACGAGGTGCTGGGTATTTTTACCATATGCCAGCTCTTGCCTGATTGAATAACAAGAACCTGAGGCCGTCCCTGCGCATTTCGTCTCATGGATACTTTTGGGGGCTCCGAAGGAGTGACATCTTTCGCACTGCTTTTGTCAGCTGCGACAATGTCATTGCACTCTTTTTCCGATTGACCATGTGTAAAGCAGTCAGATTTGAGGATATTAACAGGGGTGAGCACACCGATGGTGATACCCTTTTTCGTGTCGATAACTGAGACAGCCTCGGGTGTTTTTTTAATTCCATTTTCGGCTATATTTATCGTCTTTCCTTGTATGTTCTGGGCCAAATCTCGTACTTTGACTTCGCCTAAATCTCTGCCGTCTTTCGCCTTAAGTTTGACAGTTCGTACCTTATTGGTTGAGGGTACTTTGTTGCTCTGCAGAATCTTCGAGCTAATCGAAACATGCGGTACAGAAGCGTTCATTGTGAAAGTCTGACTTTTGGCTTTGTCGATGGTCGTGTTGTAGTTTTGCAACTTTGGCACCATGCTTGGATACTGTCGTGGTAATTTGAATTCTCTTATGCATTCCGTAAGCTGGACATTACTGCCCAATGAGGAACGGAACCTCTTCGTCAATGGCCCCGATTCAGTACCCATTTTTCTCATATATACATACGTGTATACTCGATATTCTCAGGCTTTACACCACGAGTTTGATAGAAAAACTGACAAAAAAGAATGGCTTGAACTGATAAACTTTCTGACCGATTAAACATTGTAGAGAACAACCACGCTACGAAGAATTGTCAGGAATCACCGTAATCCCACGATACGTCGTGGGGAGATCCCCCTACAACTTTCTTTCGGTCGGCCATCGAATAAGCGAAGAGAAGACCCCCCCCTCGTTTCGATTTTCGTCTCATGTTATTTCTAGAGAGTCATAGAGGTGACATTGGCGCTCGCGCTGAATGGAATACACCAATCGGAATTCCGGCTTCATAATTTCTTACGAAGCACGGGTCCATTCGCTTTAGCTTCACGTTTCTGCACTTCTTATGCCTCCTGGGGACTTTCCATTACTCTATCTGGTGAAAGTGTAGAAAGCGTAGCTAAAACCATGGAAACTAGATACAGGAGCCTAAACTCCAATGGGGAAACGATAAAAAAGCGTGCCCAAAAATGAAGGCAACAGGGATGGCGCTGCGATCGCGCGAAGGGGTGCGCAGGGATGGTAGACGTACGAGAATGCACGTACGCATTCGAGAATATGACCGGCCGTCGAGGTACGAGGCAAAGTACATTCTCGTACCAAAAAGTACGCGAATTTTGCCTTCCGGCCAGGGGGCTGGCACCTTTTGGTATTTTTTCTACGTAAAATGACCACTTTTTTGTGTTCCACTCTGTCACTCGCAGCGCTAGTTGTACCGTTGCAAGGCCGATGCGCGCGCAGTAGCGTAACTCGTTATAACTCGGTAGCGACAGTTTTCGTTATGTTGAACAGTAACAGACAATCGCATGCACGATCACAGAAGAATTCAAGGTCTTGATTTCATAGGTCGTTGGAATCGTCTGAATATCAGCTACAACGTCTTAATAAAAAAAACATGTTCCTATTTGAAAAACCGTTGATGACCTTGAGAACGCAAAAACTATGACCTTGACAAAAATGAAATTTTTCGCCACTCTATCAGCCCTTTAAAATCAATTAAATTATATCCTGACATTTTTTTCGTCCCTCTGAAGGCAACGGAGATATTTGGGGTGGTCACGTTAAATGGTCCACCCTCTATATATATATATATATAGGGTGGACCATTTAACGTGACCACCCCAAATATCTCCGGCTCTTTCCGAAAATGTCCGAGCGTCGCTCGCTCACGGACATTCGCTACTATGATTGTGTGATGGGCGCGTAAGAGGCTAGAGTGGGGGTAACTTTTGCGCGCGATCTGGCTATATATCACTTTGCATCTTTCTCGCACGCAACCTACTTCTCAAGTGTCATGCTGCCTTATGCACAGCTCACTTCTTATTATTTACTTGTTCCGTCTCTGTCACACGCAGCTCACTTCTTGAGGTCTTAGCAATAGTGGCGCCATCCCAGTTTGACCACATTTTTGTAGCCACTTTTTTCAAGTCTCTCCATAAGAGATCGGACTCCTCCCACTCTAACCTCCCTGGATCCACCAAGGAAATATTTCGCTGCAGCGTTATGTGTGTGTGTGTGTGTGTGTGTGTGTGTGTGTGTGTGTATATATATATACACATGTGGTCAAACTGGGATGGCGCCACTATTGCTAAGACCTCGAGAAGTGAGCTGCGTGTGACAGAGACGGAACAAGTAAATAATAAGAAGTGAGCTGTGCATAAGGCAGCATGACACTTGAGAAGTAGGTTGCGTGCGAGAAAGATGCAAAGTGATATATAGCCAGATCGCGCGCAAAAGTTACCCCCACTCTAGCCTCTTGCGCGCCCATCACACAATCATAGTAGCGAATGTCCGTGAGCGAGCGACGCTCGGACATTTTCGGAAAGAGCCGAGCGCGCCAAAGTTTCCCGACCGCGCCTTCGGCAGCTACACCAATGCATGGACGCTGAGCACGTTCATGTGCGACCAAGCCGAAACGAAGGCTTCGAGGGAAAAAGCAATCTGACTGAGCACGACTCGCGCGTGACGTCACCCGACGGAACGCGCGAGGCTTTTATATGATTTCAATGCTTATTTAGCTCTTAATTCTCTGCGTTATCAATGTATACAACAAAATGTATCGCGCACCCTGATCGCTTATTTTTTTAGTTTATACGTTAATTTAAATATAATAATTAATCCAAATTACAACTTATTTATCTTCTAAAAAATTGTTTATGCTTTACTCACACCCGTTCTTATGCCAAATAAATTGTAATTCATAAAAGTAAGCGGAAATATATTTATATTCGTATTATTATATTAATTCTCATACTTTCATCAAGCGATAAAGCATTATCCCCAAATACAAGCCAATCATCCATCCGGCCGCGAATCGTAACTTACGAGAATGAATATAATAATACGACTATAAATATATTTCCGCTTACTTTTATGAATTACAATTTATTTGGCATAGGGACAGGTGTGAGTAAAGCGCAAACAATTTTTTAGAAGATAAATAAGTTGTAATTTATATGTATTATTGGATTTAAATTAACGTACAAACTAATCAAATAAGCGGTCGGAGTGCGCGATAAATTTTTCGACACTAAAAGATAACTAATTAAAATAATAAAAATAACTAATCTAACAAGAATTAATAGTGATAATAATTTTGAAAAAAGCACTGAGGGCGGGGAACGATCCTGCGCCCCTGCGGACCGAAGCCAGGAACGCTACCAACGGAACCATCCCATCGCTTGTAGAATATGCACTTTCTGGTACTGACGATTCGCGGCTGGATGGTTGATTGGCTTGTTTTTGGGGATAATGCTTTATCGCTTGATGAAAGTATGAGAATTAATATAATAATACGAATATAAATATATTTCCGCTTACTTTTATTAATATTAATTTATTTGGCATAAGGACGGGTGTGAGTAAAGCATAAACAATTTTTTTGAAGATAAATAAGTTGTAATTTGGATTCATAATTATATTTAAATTAACGTATAAACTGAAAAAATAAGCGATCAGGGTGCGCGATACATTTTGTTGTAAACATTGATAACGCAGAGAATCAAGAGCTAAATAAGCATTGAAATCATCTAAAAGCCTCGCGCGTTCCGTCGGGTGACGTCACGCGCGAGTCGTGCTCAGTCAGATTGCTTTTTCCCTCGAAGCTTTCGTTTCGGCTTGGTCGCACATGAACGTGCTCAGCGTCCATGGATTGGTGTAGCTGCCGAAGGCGCGGTCGGGAAACTTCGGCGCGCTCGGCTCTTTCCGAAGATGTCCGAGCGTCGCTCGCTCACGGACACGCGCTACTATGATTGTGTGATGGGCGCGTAAGAGACTAGAGAGGGGGTAACTTTTGCGCGCGATCTCGCTGCACTGCGTGCTGGGATGCGTATTTGATCCTCTTCCATCCCTCTTACACGACATCGATACTCAGCTTACTTCTCGAGGTCTTAGAGATAGTGGCGCCATCCCGTTTTGACCACATTTTTGTAGCCACTTTGAAATGCACAGATCGGCCTCCTCCCACTCTAGCCTCCATGGGTGGATCGATGACGTACCAGAATTTTTTATCTAGTACGCGAATTTGGTTAGGTTGGTACGAGAAAAGCTGGAGAGCTAATCACCATCCCTGGGTTGCGGTGCTAGCTTCACTCGAAAACATACAGAACGCGAGTTTAACGTTACTGAGTTGTTTTCGTAATTTTCACGTGAAAAAAACTACTTTAGCACGGAAAAGGCAAGTCTGTTTGAAATACTTTCAATTGTAGTAATTGAAGCTAGACTCATTTAATTATACATTAAATACTGTGATGTTTTCTTGTGCATTGTAGCCCGATTTATTCAATTACTGACTCAATTCTGTTACGAATTCACGACAAAGTTTGCGTTCTTATCTACATAAATGATAAGCGTAATTAATGTTCCGGCTGAAAACTATCCCCTGTAGAGTGGCTTATTCTACCATTGTTTTATATATACATGTTATGAATAATATACTGTATGTGATGATTCGTAACGATTATCAGTGCATTTGTCCAGCTTCATCATAAACTGCACGATAATATTGTATGGTCATTTAATTTCAGTGTGCACAATATGGCCAACATTTGTGCAGTACCAGGCGGCCAGACTGTGCTTCACAAAGACCGAAATGAGCGTAGTGCATTGGGATTGCGCCAACTTACGATCTTTCGGACTCCTAAGGTGAATATATTTTCAAATGAGACGAAATCAACTGCTGAAGCTAGAGGCTGATAGAGTATCCATCCAAACGTGCATTGTTTGAAATTTTATGTGGTTTTATAGTGCAAGAGCAAGCTCCGTGAGTGGAAGCGAGCACTCAACTGCAGACTGGACATCAAGCAATTTGTTTGTGAGCTACACTTTGATGGGGCGTACATTAAAAAATATGACACGACTGTGCTACGTAGCGGCGAAATCCATAGTATACCTCGCATTGTATGGCACTAACCCACAATGCAATACCAAAGTATCGAAATCAGGATTGTGCGGTAAGCGTTTAAGATTTTTGTATGAATTCTTATCAGTCCAAGAAGCAACAGTAGGTGCTACACTAATGGAAAACTCGAAATTTTCCCGTGATTTTTGACAGAATGTATTTAGGTGAAAAATGGTCGTAACGAGAATTGAAAAAAAGCATTTTGAAGCTCTAAGATTCTAGCTTGTAGATCTTTTAGTCAAACATTTTTAGGAGCTACGGTTATCATGCAATTCTAAGAAGAAGCGCGAGAAAAAAAAATTTTGCAATTTTTTTTTTCGAGTTCCACGGATTTGGAATTTATTTTTCAGCTAAGCCATTGCATGGGCCGTATAGCTTGTTCATTCAGCTTTAATTTTCTTTTTTTTAAACCTCGATACGACCATTTTTCCTTGAAATATCGGACTTTTAATGGAAAGGGATTCTTTTGTTTTCAATCATCGATATCTCAGCGACAAATGATCGTACAGAGAATTGAAGGGCAGTTTCGGATACTGGAATAAATTTCCTATAAGATGCTGCCGCGACCTTAAGGATATTGTTTAAAATATTTTACACGAATTAAAAAAAAACAGGAAAAAACGATTATTTATGGTTTTTTAGAAAATTGCCGGCTAAATTAGAAATATCCATGAAATGATTAATGTTAAGCGTGACTTTTAGAGCTCGATATACCCAGAAAAACCCTGTGAAGTTTGATCTCGATCTTGCGAGCCGTTTCTTTGTTTTAAACAGTCAAACTTTTGAAAAAATTTGAGGGTCACGTTTTTTGAGCTTAAACACTTCATAATCATGATCAAAATGAAAAACAAAAAATTTGTTGAGGTTTTCTCATATTTTTATCGCAAACAACGTTTGAATTGACGAAATAAAAAAAATCTTAATTCAACAAATGTTTTTAAAATTTTGATTAAAAAAAACAGAACTATCGGTCGGGAAATCTGAATCGTGCTGAAAACAATTAGACATTGTTTCCTTCAAGGCCCGAAAGGTATTCCAAAACAAAAAAATTTCGAAAATTTATCAAAAAAATATGAAGTGTTTAAGTTAAAAAACGTGGTTTAATTTTAATTTTTTTCAAAGGTTTGACTGTATGAAACTAAGAAACGGTTCGCAACCTCGAGATGAAACTTCACAGGGTTTTTCTGGACATATCGAGCTCTAAAAGTCACGCTTAACATTAATCATTTCATGGATATTTCCAATTTAGCCGTCAATTTTCTTAAAAAACCATAGATTACGCATTTTTCTTTTTTTTTTAAATCCATATAAAGCATAAAAAATCTTAACATCGCATAGAAAATTATAGGAAATTTATTCTAGTTTATGAAACTGCCCTTCAATTCTCTGTACGATCATTTGTCGCTGACATATCGATGACTGAAGACAAAAGGATTCCTTTCCATTAAAAGTCCGATATTTCGATGAAAAATGGTCGTATCGAGGTTAAAAAAAAAAGGAAATTGAAGCTGAACGAATAAGCTATCCGGCCCATGCAATGCTTGGCTGAACATTTTTTACACGTCCGTGGACTAAGAAAAAAAAACGTATTTTTTTTTTCGCGCCATTTCTTATAATTGAATGATAACCGTAGCTCTTAAAAATATTTGACTGAAATATCTAAAAACTAGAATTTTAGAGCTTCAAAATGCTTTTTTTCAATTCCCGATACGACCATTTTTCATCGAAATACAGTCTGTCAAAAATCACGGAAAAATTTCGGACATTTTTTTGATCCGTTAATTTTTTCCATTCGTGTATTAGAATTCTGGATCAATCGAATTTTCATTGAAAAACAGTTTTCAATGAAGTCTCACGTGTGGGCTTTAACCCACACGTGAGAGTTATACTCTGGCATTCAAATCCTTTCATGAAGGGTCTAACCTACACGAAAAATCCATATATAAGGATTTAACTCGAAGATGCATCTTCGTGTTTCTCAGGACGACATCGCAGATCGCGTTCTTCACGAAGCTCAGAAGGAAGTAGCGAAACGATCTACTCTACAAGAGGAAACTCGCCACAGAATTTAGATCAACAAGATTTTGAATATGTTACGCAGACTGCTGATCTGCCGATACATCAGACACTTCCGTAAGAAACATCTCCACAGATTGCTGGTGCGGTCAGTGGATCTGGGAGTATCTCAGCGCTCGAAGTGGATACACCACAGAACTCGCACTTATCCGGTAAATCCGAAAATTTGCTCTGAATCGAACAAGCGAGCGGTATCGAGGTCCCGCTAGATCCTAAAATTTTAGGGATAATGGGCAAACGTTTCTTAGAAGAACGTATCCTCGCTCCAGCCATTCCCAAGGATATGATTGTCCGTTGAGAAGAAATTCTGATCAAAGGTTTACCAGAAGCGGAAAAAGTAGCCCTTATCAAAAAATATCCACCGCCATCTAGCTGCATAATCATTGATCCTCCCAAAATCAATCCTGAAGTAGAAGCTTCACTGCAGTAATCAGTCATTAATCACGATGAACGATTCCTTACGAAACGAACAAAAATTGCGGCCTGCCTCTCTGCCGTCGGTAAAGCCTTTTTGGGTATCATCGAAAATACGGACGAAAGATTAAATACCCTCGAGCTGTTAAGCGATATAGATCGACTGCTGGCCGACCTACAACATACTGGGTCCATCGTCAGGAAGAATTTAATTGTGACAAATTTGAACACATCTTTCAAGGATATCTTAAATGCCACAACACCAGATGAATGGTTATTCGGAAAACAATTGGAGGACAAAATGAAGACCGCAAAAGGTCTAAAGTATTCGTGTAAAGATTTAAAACCAACTCCCAAGACTCAAATAAACAGAACTTCAAAAAACTTGAAGTTCCCGCCTCGTCGACCACTGGACAGTCAGAGACAATATTCGTCGATGATGAGCGGGAGGAAGGAACCGAGGACTCATGGATACATACCATACCACCGGGACAACAAGCGGGACCCCAAAAAACAAGAACGAATCTATCAACGGAAATAATAGAGCCTGCAAGTTCTATTGCGGGACGTTTTACTTCCTTTATACGCAACTGGGAGGAGATAATCTCCAAGTCAATGATATTGTCCTGGATAAAGGGTTATAGGATTCCCTTTGATTGCCTGCCATACCAGACTAATATTCCTGACAATATACATACATCTCAGAAAGAGAAAATAGAAAATGCAAAGTTGATCGGAGAAATTTAAAAAAAAGGAGCAATCGTGCCGTGCGAACCGACTGAAAATCAATTCCTTTCGACAATATTCCTAGTACCAAAACCAGACGGTAGCCATCGGATGATTTTAAATCTTAAAAAACTAAATAAGTTCATCACAACGAAACACTTTAAATTAGAGGATCGCAAAATGGTAATCAATCTTCTACATGAACGCTCTTTCATGGCAACTCTATATAGTCTATAGTAAATTCATAATATTTCTTGTCGAATTGAAATCGCAGAAACTTTCTATCTGGCTTCGCTATTGAAACTGCATAATATGCATCTTTGAAATCTGTCGAAAGTTTTGGCGATTTCAATTCGACAAGAAATATTATGAATTTACTTGCTTACATTTTGGTCTCGCTACGGCACCATACGTATTTACCAAACTGATGAAGCCAGTAGTGGCTAAACTAAGAAGCCAAGGATACCTTTCAGTGATCTATCTAGATGATTCATTACTCATTGGACGAAACTTTTCGGAATGCGAAGAAAACGTTGCGGCCACACTTTCTTTGTTACAACAATTAGGCTTTATAATTAATAAGAAAAAGTGTAACTTAATACCGTCGCAGAACTGCAAATACCTGGGCTTCTGGTTTAATTCGATAAAAATGTCAATCGAACTTCCACGGGAGAAAAAACAAAAAGTAAAAAAATTAGTTAAAAAATATCGCTCCATCAAACGATGTACGATTAAAGATTTCGCCGAATTCGTCGGGACTATAGTTGCATCGTGTGCAGCAGTTAGGTACGGATTTGGGCACACAAAACTCTTCGAAAGAGCTTGATACTTAGCACTAAAAGAAAATAACGATTGCTATGATAAAATTATGACATTGCCCGAAAATCTCGAACCCGATTTCAACTGGTGGGATAAAACTATAATATCGGCATCAACCTCCATCAAGACTCCAACAGACTGCCCCGAAATCTTCACAGATGCCTCTTTATCAGGCTGGGGAGTCGCTTATGGAACTAAACGAACGCATGGATTTTGGAACTTAGAAGAAAGAAAGATGCATATTAATGTACTAGAACTCAAGACGGCTTTATTTAGGCTAAAGTGTTTTGCGAATGATTTCGCCAATTGCGACGTATTGCTGCAAATCGATAGCACTACAGCTGTATCCTACATTGATCGAATGGGAGGTGTTCGATTCAAAGAACTAAATAGGTTAGCTAGAGCAATATGATTGGTGTGAAGAAATTAAAATCTGCATTTTCGCATTATTCATCAACACAAAGGAGAACATTGAAGAAGACTTTGAGTCGCCAAGATTGGAACCAGAAACAGAATATGCATTGTCAGACCTCGCGTTCAGACAAATCGTTCGTACTTTCGGAACTCCTGGTGTTGATCTGTTTGCTACACGCATTAACACCAAGTGTGAAATACATGTTTCGTGGCTTCGCGATCCAGGTGGCATTGGAGTGAATGCATTTAGTATATCCTGGAAAAAATGATTTTACTATGCCTTTTCACCCTTTATCCTAATTCCACGAGTATTACAAAAAATAAGACACGAATATTCAACCGGCGTTCTTGTAGTTCCTCACTGGGAAGCTCAAGCATGGTATCCACATTTCACAGCTCTTCTTATTACTGATCCAATTTTTTTCAAACTAAATAGGCGACTGTTGACTCCATCAGAAGGGAAACCACACCCACTTTGGAAAAAGAATACCGCGGTTGCCGGGCTTTCATCCGGAAATCCTTAAAAAAAATCAACGTTCCGAGTGAAGCCATCAAGATAATGATTTTTTCATTACGCGAGTCGACTCTGAAAAATATGATGGAGCACTGAAAAAATGGTGGAAATACTGCATGGAAGGGACATCGAATCCATATAACGGCTCAATTGAAAACGTTCTATCACTACTTTCAAAGGAATATGAAAAAGGGGCTTCCTACGGTACGCTAAAGTGTTTGCATTCTGCGATTCCCCTAGTCATTGGTCCAGAGATAGGCCAAGACTACAGAATAAAAAGATTTTTCAAAGGAGTGTCGGAATATCGCCCTTCCCGACCAAAATATCATTATACGTGGGACCCGAAACTCGTATTAGACTACGCAACTACTTTAATACCAAATGAGGATATTCCGATAGAAACACTATCAATGAAACTCGTGACGTTACTTGCACGCATAACCGGACAACGCATGCAAACACTCGCACTAATTAAATTATCTAATATCGTGAGACGTCAAAATTCTATACAAATTCGGATTTCGGATAAGATAAAAACGTCACAAATAAACAGAAAACAACCAGTTTTGAACATACCAATTTATAAGAATGATCCAAGAATTTGTGCGGCAACCACTTTTGAAGTATATTTAAAAAGAACTCAGGAATATCAGGAAACAAATAATAATTCCCTCTTATCAGTGTTAAAAAGCCACACAAAGCCGTTACTTCCCAAACGTTGAGTCGTTGGGTTAAACGAATGTTAGGCAAAAGCGGTGTGAACACTGAAGTTTTTCAGCTCATAGTACGCGCCATGCTTCTACTTCAGCTGCAAAAAATAAGGGAGTTGATATAGACAATATTAGAAAAGCTGCTGGCTGGTCCTCTCACTCCCAAACGTTCGCTAGGCTTTATGAGCTTCCGGTTTGTGCTAATGACGATGCGTTCGCTAAAGCAATATTGAATAATTAAGGTTGTTTAATAGTTCAGAAGAGTATGTGGCTTCCGGATGGAGGCCGTGTTGAGGATCAGCGACGTGCCGACGTTTCGCAAATGTTACAGTCTGCATCATCAGGGCTGAGAGCTCCGATACTGAAGCTCTCGGCTCTCGTGTCTCACGTATTCCTTATATAGTTGCAGTCATCGATCCAGATCGCTGCATCAGCCAATCAGATGTTTTAATTGACCAGCTGATCAATTAAGATTTCTGATTGGCTAGTGCAGTCATGGAGCCTAGATACCAGGAGGTTCAGCGGCAATGCAAAGGCGCTGAAAAAAGCGTCCCCGAAAATGTGTCGATGTGATGGCGCTAGGGTGCAGCGGCACCTACATATATAGTAATATATTGGTCAACGAGGTCAAAGTGATCGGACGAGTTTCTAACCTCACGACAGACCGATCGTGACAACAAACGTCGAAATATCCGCCGATTCATAATTTCCTCATGACGGTTCGGAAAAAAAAACTCAAAAGCGAGAAAGGATCTCAAACTCAAATTTAAAATAGCGGCGATAGTGCCCATTTAGAAAAACGTGTTTTTTTAACACAAATAGCTTCACCGGAGAACGGTTTTCCCGTAAAATATAAGACCAGAAACAAAAACCAAAAAAATGATAATTTATACGTTATTAGCTATGAGACTCCTAGAAGTTTGCTCACAAATTTTGAAAAAATAGCGCACTTTGAAGGAAACAAATCGATATTTTGCAAAAAAAGCAGTAAATTTTTTATTCAAAAAGAGTTTACATTTAAAAAAAAACGGCTACTTACTGCCATAAAGAATGTAATTGTGAAGCTCCTATCAAAATTTCAAATCGATGCATGCAAAGGTGGTCGAGTAATCTGTCTTCCGAGATTGAAAAAAGTGGTTTCGAAAAAAAACGCGTATAAAGTTGTACGAGCAACTCGGCGCGCGCTCCGAGGCGCTGCGGCCAAATCGACAATTGAACCGTTAAATAAAAAAATCCTTACAAGGCCAATTGCATATTGTTTTTATGACAACAAAGTATTTTTAGGCAAGAAAACGTCTTTCCAAAATCCTAGAGTGGTGTTATCCCTTAACACGAACGAGGGTTAAGTACATCATCTGTGATCTGCCTTAGGTCGCACCCATGTTTAGCGTATATCTATATACATATAAGTGCCGGAGCACCCTAGCGCCATCCCTTCTCGTTCTCGTTTTTGGGACAAGTTAAAAAGCCTCGCTGAACCTCCTGGTATCTAGGCTCCATGGGTGCAGCGATCTGGAACGATGACTGCAATTATATAAGGAATACCTGCGACCGAGAGCTTCAGTATCGGAGCTCTCAGCCCTGATGATGCAGACCGTAACGTTTGTGAAACGTCGGCACAACGCTGATCCTCAACACGGCCTCCATCCGGAAGCCACATACTCGTCTTATTACATAGAGAGCCGTGAAGACCTTACAACTAAAATCTTGTTTAATAGTTCCTTAATTTCAAATTTATTACATTACTGTTTCTTCGAGAAACTCTTCTGTTTTATGAGTTACTGTTGATATGTGTTGTATTTTTATTTAATTAAACAATTAAAGAAACATATTACCTGCCGAAATAAAACTTTAAACATTTACGTAATGATCTCGAGGAAGAGGCGCGAAATACAATTTACTGATTGAACGAACTTGTGAGTGAAGTTCTATCATAATTGTATGTAGCGCCTCTTCTGAAGAGATCAGTCCCACCCATATAAATATCCATCTCTATGAAAAGAGATATACCCAAAATATTTTAGCAAAAATCTTTGAAGGAATGAAGAATTCTCATGAATCCCCATGGCAACCCAAACAAACAAGAGATAAGAAAGTCTCAGCCATGGAGCCTAGATACCAGGAGGTTCAGCGGCAATGCAAAGGCCATGGAGGCTAGAGTGGGAGGAGGCCGATCTGTGCATTTCAAAGTGGCTACAAAAATGTGATCAGACCGGGATGGCGCCACTATCTCTAAAACCTCGAGCACGAAGCTGAGTATCGATGTCGTGTAAGAGAGATGGAAGAGGATCGAATACGCATCCCAGCAAGCAGTGCAGCGAGATCGCGCGCAAAAGTTCTCTGGTCTCTTACGCGCCCATCACACAATCATAGTAGCGCGTGTCCGTGAGCGAGCGACGCTCGGACATCTTCGGAAAGAGCCGAGCGCGCCGAAGTTTCCCGACCGCTCCTTCGGCAGCTACACCAACCCATGGACGCCGAGCTCGTTCATGTGCGGCCAAGCCGAAACGAAGGCTTCAAGGGAAAAAGCTCACATTGCTTTTTCCCTTGACTCGCGCGTGACGTCACCCGACGGAACGCGCGAGGCTTTTAGATGATTTCGATGCTTATTTAGCTCTTGATTCTCTGCGTTATCAATGTATACAAAAAAATGTATCGCGCACCCTGATTGCTTATTTTTTTAGTTTATACTTTTATTAAATATAATTATGAATCCAAATTAAAACTTATTTATCTTCTAAAAAATTGTTTACGCTTTACTCACACCCGTCCTTATGCCAAATAAATTATAATTAATAAAAGTAAGCGGAATTATATTTATATTCGTATTATTATATTAATTCTCATAGTTTCATCAAACGATGAAGCATTATCCCCAAAAGCAAGCCAATCAACCATCCGGCCGCGAATCGTCAGTACCAGAAAGTGTATATTCTACAAGCGATGGGATGGTCCCGTTGGTAGCGTTCCTGGCTTCGGTGCGCAGAAGCGTAGGATCGTTCCTCGCGCTCAGTGCTTTTTTTTTAAATTATTATCACTATTAATTCTTGTTTGATTAGTTATTTTTATTAAGTTATCATTATTATTTTTATTAGTTATCTTTTAGTGCCGAAAAATTTATCGCACACTCCGATCGCTTATTTGATTAGTTTGTACGTTAATTTGAATTTAATAATAAATCTACATTACAACTTATGTATCTTTTAAAAAATTGTTTGCGCTTTACTCACACCCGTCTCTATGCCAAATAAATTGTAATTCATAAAAGTAAGCGCCCTGTCATTTTGGCCAACCGGTTGTACAAGACAGTTGAGTCAACGTAAAAGTTCAACGGTTGAATTTGAACAGCTTCTCAACTGTTCATCTTTGAAAGTCGACCATCCTGCGTTTTCTGTGGGTTCATCTTTGAAAGTCGACCATCCTGCGTTTTCTGTGGATGGTTGACTCGATGGTTAACTCGGCGGTTGATTGGATGGTTGACTCGACGCAATATATTTAATGATTAATCAAATTATACTGTCTTGATAATTAAGTTGATGATTTGCGGAGAATTGAGTCATCAAACACTGGGGGGGGGGGGGGGGGGGGGGAATATCCGCAGCAGATTGTGCGACGGAGTGAGACAACCATCCAGCGAAAACAAAATGGCCGCGGTTAAACAACCGTTGAATCAACCATTAGGATTTTTTTTACGGTCGACTTTATAGTTGTAAAGCTGTCCAAATTCAACCGCTGATTATTTCGATTGACTTTGCAGTTGCCAAAATTGCTAGCGCGGAAATATATTTATAGTCGTATTATTATATTCATTCTCGTAAGTTACGATTCGCGGCCGGATGGATGTGGCTTGTTTTTGGGGATAATGCTTTATCGCTTGATGATAGTATATGAGAATGAATATAATAATGCGAATATGAATATATTTTCGCTTAGTTTTTATGAATTACAATTTATTTCGCATAGGGACGGGTGTGAGTAAAGCGCAAACAATTCTTTAGACGATAAATAAGTTGTAATTTAGATTTATTATTAAATTAAAATTAACGTACAAACTAATCAAATAAGCGGTCGGAGTGCGCGATAAATTTTTCGACACTAAAAGATAACTAATTAAAATAATAATGATAACTAATAAAAATAACGAATCAAATAAGAATTAATGGTAATCAGAATTTTAAAAAAAGCACTGAGCGCGGGGAACGATCCCGCGCCCCTGCGGACCGAAGCCAGGAACGCTACCAACGGGACCATCTCATCGCTTGTAGAATATGCACTTTCTGGTACTGACGATTCGCGGCCAGATGAATGATTCGCTTGTTTTTGGGGATAATGCTTTATCGCTTGATGAAAGTATGAGAATTAATATAATAATACGAATATAAATATATTTCCGCTTACTTTTATGAATTATAATTTATTTGGCATAAGGATGGGTGTGAGTAGAGTGTAAACAATTTTTTAGAAGACAAATAAGTTGTAATTTGGATTTATTGTTATATTTCAATTAACGTATAAACTAAAAAAAAGCGATCAGGGTGCCCGATACATTTTTTTGTATACATTGATAACGCAGAGAATCAAGAGCTAAATAAGCATTGAAATCGTCTAAAAGCCTCGCGCGTTCCGTCGAGTGACGTCACGCGCGAGTCGTGCTCAGATTGCTTTTTCCCTCGAAGCCTTCGTTTCGGCTTGGCCGCACATGAACGAGCTCGGCGTCCATGTGCTGGTGTAGCTGCCGAAGGCGCGGTCCGGAAACTTCGGCGCGCTCGGCTCTTTCCGAAGATGTCCGAGCGTCGCTTGCTCACGAACACGCGCTACTATGATTCTGTGATGGGCGCGTAAGAGGCTAGAGAGGGGGTAACTTTTGCGCGCTATCTGGCTACATATCATTTTGCATCTCCCTCGCACGCAGCCTACTTCTCAAGTATCATGCTGCCTTATGCACAGTTCACTTCTCATTATTTACTTGTTCCGTCTCTGTCACACGCAGCTCACTTCTCGACGTCTTAGCAATAGTGGCGCCATCCCGGTATGACCACATTTTTGTAGCCACTTTTTTCAAGTCTCTCCATAAGAGATCGGACTCCTCCCACTCTAGCCTCCCTGGCAAAGGCGCTGAAAAAAGCGTCCCCGAAAATGTCCCGAAGTGATGGCGCTGGGGTGCAGCGGCACCTACATATATAGTAATATATTGGTCAACGAGGTGAAAGTGATCGGATGAGTTTATAACCTCACGACAGACCGATCGTGACATCAAACGTCGAAATATCCGCCGATTCATAATTTCCTCATGACGGTTCGGAAAAAAAACGCAAAAGCGAGAAAAGATCTCAAACTCAAACTCAAAATGGCGGCGATACAGCCCATCTATAAAAACGTGTTTTTTTTTACATATAGCTTCACGGGAGAACGGTTTTCTCGTAAAATATAAGACCTGAAACAAAAACCAAAAAAATGATAATTTATACATTATTAGCTATGAGACTACCTAGAAATTTGCTTTCAAATTTTGCAAAAATAGCGCACTTTGAAGGAAATAAATCTATTTTTTTGCCAAAAAAAAGTGGTAAATTGTTTATAAAAAGAAGTTTACATTTAATAAAAAAAACCGGCTACGTAATCCCATAAAGAATATGATAGTGAAGCTGCTATCAAAATTTCAAATCGATGCATGCAAAGGTGGTCGAGTAATCCGTCTTCCGAGATCGAAAAAAGTGGTTTCGAGAAAAACGCGTTTAAAGTTGTACGAGCAACTCAGCGCGCGTTCCAAGGCACTGCGGCCAAATCGATAATTGAACCTTTAAATAAAAAAAATGGCTACAGGACCAACTGCATATTGTTTTCATGACACCAAAATATTTTTAGGCAAGAAAACGTCTTTCCAAAATCCTAGAGTGGTGTTATCCCTTAACACTAATGAGGGTTCGGTACATCATCCGTGATCTGTCTTAGATCGCACCCATGTTTAGCGTATATCTATATACATATAGGTGCCGGAGCACTCCAGCGCCATCATTTCTTGTTCTCGTTTTGGGGACGAATTGAAAGGCCTCGCTGAACCTCCTGGTATCTAGGCTCCATGGTCTCAGCTGTCATTCAACATGTGGTGATACTGGTGTGAAGTAGGGGGTACTACGTAATGATCTCTTCGGGAGAGGCGCTACATACAATTATGATAGAACTTCACTTACAAGTAAGTTTGTTTAATCATTAAATAAATAAGTATTGTTAACTTTCAAAAGTTTAATCTTCATTTATTATAATTTCCAATATTCCGTCATATGTTCCTACAAGTTTTTAAAGTCCTTTACTTTTCGCGTTTACGTCACCATGTTTGACATCGCATAAGTACGCTATAGCATAGAGTACGGAGCCTTCTCACTACTGTGTTATAGCATCTCACTACTATGATATAGGGTAGTAATGAGATGGACGAGCCCAGCAATACACAGAGTGTAACGCACGGAGTGGAGCAAACAAGGCATAACGATGGGGGACCCAATACCTATCGATTGTAAACCCCCATGTATGTTTATGCGATTTTTAGTGGATTGAAAGTTACTTCGGTTTTTGTATGACACTAATTTTAGACGACGTTCGCAAATACAACTTAACCAGCCTTTCCCAACATTTTTCAACGGCGGGCTCGTAGACCCCTCTGCCCCCTTTTACAGTGGACCACCTATAGACTGCGTTCATCAATTTCATATCTCTATGAACGTTGTCCGCGGACCCCTTAAGAACATGCTCGCGGACCCCAGATTAGAAAACCCTGAACTAAACTATTAAGTCTACTCCCGTGATTGTTTTCTTCACATAGTATAATAGTGGGCCTTACGTACTAAAGTACGACTTTTATACATCAGTCGAAGTTTTCAAATAAAAAATTGAGCCCTTAAATATTTTTGCAAATCGAATTTTTATACCGACTTTCAAAGAATCTAGAATTAAAAAATCACATAGGGTTATTTTCGACAACGTATATATTTGAAACATATTTGAAAACTACACACACACACACACACACACACATACAAACGTTATCATTTAAAAGTATTATTATATTATTATTAAAGTATTACAAAAGGCCGTACAAATTACCGTTTTTCGCTCTAGAAATAGATTTCTTTTTCATGTGAAAATGACGAAAACAAAATTCAAAGTAACGTCAAATTCGCGTTTGGTAGCAACCCAGGTAGCAAAATGTTATCTATATGGCATCCGAAAGATATCGCGAAACGGATACGGATAACTTTTTGGTTGTCCAAAAAGACGCCGCTTTGTATTATAAAACGTATCACTTGTGTCCGCTTGGCAGATAACTTATTTGTGTCCGATAGTTAACCATACGGCACCTTTTAATGGCTAACAAAGTGTCGACAAAAGGTTAACTCTTTTCGATTGTCGGTACGTTAGCGCAAAGTCATCAAATCGATATATCTGAAAGATATCTTCTTAAAGGCACAAAAATGCCAAGATAGCACTGCCATCTAAAAGTCGTCCAATAGGCATCCGAATGAGGTTAACAAAACGACATCTAAACGGTATCGAAGAGTACTATCGAAAAGATATCTATTTATTGGCGATATATATGTATAACAAAATCCTATCCATTTCTTTTTAAAAATTAACCTATTAATAGTCTAGAATATTTATATAGCTCAATATTCTAGCCTGTTAATAAGTTAATTTTTATCATGAAGAAATTGATAAGATATTGTTATGTAGGTTTCGAAGTGGGTTAGGACATTATAAATAAAACATCGATTAATTCATTATAAGTCAAATGTAATTTAATATTATAAAGACGGTACAGTCGTTGTTAGACTTCTCTCCCGTTGCAGTCACGTCTTTTGGTGGTTGCCATGCTCAAAATGATCCCTTGGATAACCTCAAAAGCAGATCTACGCTTTCAGAATAAAAAGAAAGTACATTAAATACATATATGTACTCACAAAGGCGAAAAGAATAGTAGGATAAAAGGCACTCACGTATATATATTTCAACACCTTTATTTTTTTAACTACTTATTGTTACACACAATTTTTTGCCGGTGAAATGAAATATGACACGCTACATTCGCACTATGATAAAAGTGATCCGTTGAATGTGATCTTTAGGACAACATTTGGATGACTTTTTACTATTTCCCGCCAATACCAAATATCTTAAAAGACAGCATATTACCGATATCTGAAAGATGTCATGAAAAAGACGTCTTATGTAATTCGTCTTTATGATATCCTTCGGATAACGTTGAACTAGATACAATAGATAACCGTAAATAGATAACTTTTTGATAACTTAAAGAAGTCACCAATTGGATAATATTTTGGGATACCTTCTAGACATCCGTTTTCATCGCCGAAAGATATCATAAAAAGATAACTTTACGGCAGCATTATACGGGATGTCATTTCAAAGATGTCGAATAGTTATCTTACGGTCATGTCTTAAAGGTAACCTGACAACGGTAACTTAACGATGCCAATTGGACATTAATGCTGCCTGGGGAATGAAGCAAGCAACCCTTCGCGCGATCATAGCGCCATCCCTGTTGCCTTCGTTTTCGGGCATCACTTGAAATGCCGAGTTTAGGCTCCTATATCTACCTCGCCAAAGTTAGCCCCGCCATATTAACTAATCAAACTTTTTTTTACGAATCGTCCAGTGGGCGTTGGGTAGCGTTTGGTAAACCATTCACATCGTTTGGTAGTTCCCCGTTGTTTCGGAAAATCAAAAAGAAAGTTTCGATCCATAAGATAGGACGATGGGCAGCGGAAAAAGACTGTGGCGACCTTGTCACTTCAAATGTGTCCATCCTCTTTACCGACGCAGCAGTCCCAGTCAATACGCTGTAAGCGCCACAGAAAAAACCCTAGCGTTCTTTTTCTCACAAGACTGATCTCGAAGTTTCGAGTCTATTAGATATATATGTACATAGGGACTTTGGATCGAAAGTTTTACGTACGGCGTCTATAGGTTTGTTCGCGCTAGCTGCACTCTACACTCGGCAGTGTAAACGGAACTAGGGCAGTGTCTAGGGAGTGCAGTTTATTTCCTCGCGGGTAAGCAATTCTAGCGCGAACGCGATAGTGTACCGGAATCATGGCGGCGACCTAGTGGACCACACCTTAACCTCAAACAGCCCATGAGATTACGGAGTCTCATCTAACCGTTAAAGAGATATACCGTGTAACCTCAAGTTTGTTGATCTCGTAAACTGATTACAATGGACGGTGTTATTGAAACTATTACCTTGTACTTGTAATTGCGCTCAGAATAGATGTATTGATACCAGTTTTACAGAGAATGCAGTGTTAGTGATACGATTGTAGAAATCCAAAACCTTCACAAATGCACACGTTGTTGTCACCATCAACGACTCAGCCGCCTTCTGAATCTCGGAACAGCACTGCTGACTTAATTTTTTGCTCCTGTTCCATGTTAGCTTCTGTTTGCGTTGACAGTAGATTGGAACGTATTGTGATACTGCTAATTTATAATAAACACTTGTCATTATATCTTGTCAATTTTTTTATCACCTTCATCAATAAAAATTGATAATTATAATACTTTGTTATTTTGAACCTTTATTATTGATTGTTTTTCATAATAAATGAGAATTTGTTTGTAATTGCCTTAAATATTTTAGGTTATGTCGTACTCACCTCTGTATACACCACGGTCATACATACAGGTCTGGAAACGACCGTGGTGGGGGTAGGCACTGTTAACGAACCCACGTTTGTTTCCAATGTTCGCCGCTACGTGGCATTGCTATCGGCGTGTACGTGTGCGACAAAGCTCCATAAACTTAGCCGCCGACTATGGGAATATCGAATTTTTTTCGACGCCAATCGATTGTTAGTCGTTTGTTAGTGTTTGTTAGACAAAACCCAGCGTTTGTTAGACTTTATTTATTGAATAAAACGAAAAAAAAAATGTATGCCGAAGTTAGCCCCAGAAAATAGTTTTCTGGTGAATTCGAACTTTTCTTCGTAACCAATCGATTGTTAGTCGTTTGTTAGTGATTGTTAGTAACTTTATATCGTTTGTTAGAGCTCAATTATTAGTAAAATTAATGAAAGACTTTTCGGCCCTAGAGCGCGCTGCAAGCCAAGTGAAGATGGCGGCATCGTCGCGACAGCTGCTTCCGGCTTTCCACATGTGACTCGTCAATTTCAGCAAAACGATGATTCTTGTCATTCTATTAGATGGTTAGACGATCGCTAGTGATTGTTAGTTGACTTTCATCGTTTGTTAGAGCTCCATTTATATTCAATCGCTGAAAAACTTTTCGGCGCTAGAGCACGCTGCTTGTCGCGAAGGTTGGCAGCATCGTCACGACAGCTGCTTCCGGCTTTCCACATGTGACTCGTCAATTTCAGCAAAACGTTGATTCTTGTCATTCTAATAGATTGTTAGACGATCGCTAGTGATTGTTAGTCAACTTTCATCGTTTGTTAGAGTTCCATTTATATTTAATCGCTGAAAAACTTTTCGGCGCTAGAGCGCGCTGCTTGTCGTAAAGGTTGGCAGCATCGTCGCGACAGCTGCTTCCGGCTATCCACATGTGACTCGTCAATTTCAGCAAAACGATGATTCTTGTCATTCTAATAGATTGTTAGACGATCGCTAGTGATTGTTAGTTAACTTTCATCGTTTGTTAGAGCTCCATTTATATTTAATCGCTGAAAAACTTTTCGGCGCTAGAGCGCGCTGCTTGTCGCGAAGGTTGGCAGCATCGTCGCGACAGCTGCTTCCGGCTTTCCACATGTGACTCGTAAATTTCAGCAAAACGTTGATTCTAGTCATTCTATTAGATGGTTAGACGATCGCTAGTGATTGTTAGTTAACTTTCATCGTTTGTTAGAGCTCCATTTATATTAAATCGCTGAAAAACTTTTCGGCGCTAGAGCGCGCTGCTTATCGCGAAGGTTGGCAGCATCGTCACGACAGCTGCTTCCGGCTTTCCACATGTGACTCGTCAATTTCAGCAAAACGTTGATTCTTGTCATTCTATTAGATTGTTAGACGATCGCTACTGATTGTTAGTTAACTTTCATCGTTTGTTAGAGCTCCATTTATATTTAATCGCTGAAAAACTTTTCGGCGCTAGAGCGCGCTGCTTGTCGCGAAGGTTGGCAGCATCGTCGCGACAGCTGCTTCCGGCTTTCCACATGTGACTCGTAAATTTCAGCAAAACGTTGATTCTTGTCATTCTATTAGATGGTTAGACGATCGCTAGTGATTGTTAGTTAACTTTCATCGTTTGTTAGAGCTCCATTTATATTAAATCGCTGAAAAACTTTTCGGCGCTAGAGCGCGCTGCTTGTCGCGAAGGTTGGCAGCATCGTCACGACAGCTGCTTCCGGCTTTCCACATGTGACTCATCAATTTCAGCAAAACGTTGATTCTTGTCATTCTATTAGATTGTTAGACGATCGCTAGTGATTGTTAGTTAACTTTCATCGTTTGTTAGAGCTCCATTTATATTTAACCACTGAACAACTTTTCGGCGCTAGAGCGCGCTGCTTGTCGCGAAGGTTGGCAGCATCGTCGCGACAGCTGCTTCCGGCTATCCACATGTGACTCGTCAATTTCAGCAAAACGATGATTCTTGTCATTCTATTCAATTGTTAGACGAATGCTAGTGTTTGTTAGTTAACTTTCATCGTTTGTTAGATCTCCATTTTTATATAATCGCCGAAAAACCTTTCGGCGCGAGAGCGCGCTGCTTGTCGGGAAGGTTGGCAGCATCGTCGCGACAGCTGCTTCCGGCTTTGCACATGTATCTCGTCAATTTCAGCAAAACGTTGATTCTTGTCATTCTAATAGATTGTTACACGATCGCTAGTGATTGTTAGTCAACTTTCATCGTTTGTTAGAGTTCCATTTATATTTAATCGCTGAAAAACTTTTCGGCGCTAGAGCGCGCTGCTTGTCGTGAAGGTTGGCAGCATCGTCGCGACAGCTGCTTCCGGCTATCCACATGTGACTCGTCAATTTCAGCAAAACGATGATTCTTGTCATTCTAATAGATTGTTAGACGATCGCTAGTGATTGTTAGTTAACTTTCATCGTTTGTTAGAGCTCCATTTATATTTAATCGCTGAAAAACTTTTCGGCGCTAGAGCGCGCTGCTTGTCGCGAAGGTTGGCGGCATCGTCGGGACAGCTGCTTCCGGCTTTCCACATGTGACTCGTCAATTTCAGCAAAACGTTGATTCTTGTCATTCTAATAGATTGTTAGACGATCGCTAGTGATTGTTAGTCAACTTTCATCGTTTGTTAGAGTTCCATTTATATTTAATCGCTGAAAAACTTTTCGGCGCTAGAGCGCGCTGCTTGTCGTGAAGGTTGGCAGCATCGTCGCGACAGCTGCTTCCGGCTATCCACATGTGACTCGTCAATTTCAGCAAAACGATGATTCTTGTCATTCTAATAGATTGTTAGACGATCGCTAGTGATTGTTAGTTAACTTTCATCGTTTGTTAGAGCTCCATTTATATTAAATCGCTGAAAAACTTTTCGGCGCTAGAGCGCGCTGCTTGTCGCGAAGGTTGGCAGCATCGTCACGACAGCTGCTTCCGGCTTTCCACATGTGACTCGTCAATTTCAGCAAAACGTTGATTCTTGTCATTCTAATAGATTGTTAGACGATCGCTAGTGATTGTTAGTCAACTTTCATCGTTAGTTAGAGTTCCATTTATATTTAATCGCTGAAAAACTTTTCGGCGCTAGAGCGCGCTGCTTGTCGTAAAGGTTGGCAGCATCGTCGCGACAGCTGCTTCCGGCTATCCACATGTGACTCGTCAATTTCAGCAAAACGATGATTCTTGTCATTCTAATAGATTGTTAGACGATCGCTAGTGATTGTTAGTTAACTTTCATCGTTTGTTAGAGCTCCATTTATATTTAATCGCTGAAAAACTTTTCGGCGCTAGAGCGCGCTGCTTGTCGCGAAGGTTGGCAGCATCGTCGCGACAGCTGCTTCCGGCTTTCCACATGTGACTCGTCAATTTCAGCAAAACGTTGATTCTTGTCATTCTATTAGATTGTTAGACGATCGCTAGTGATTGTTAGTCAATTTTCATCGTTTGTTAGATCTCCATTTTTATTTAATCGCCGAAAAACTTTTCGGCGCGAGAGCGCGCTGCATGTCGCGATGGTTGGCAGCATCGCTGCGGCAGCTGTTACGACTTTGCACATGTATCTCGTCAATTTCAGCAAAACGTTGATTCTTGTCATTCTATTAGATTGTTAGACGATCGCTAGTGATTGTTAGTCAATTTTCATCGTTTGTTAGATCTCCATTTTTATTTAATCGCCGAAAAACTTTTCGGCGCGAGAGCGCGCTGCATGTCGCGAAGGTTGGCAGCATCGCTGCGGCAGCTGTTACGACTTTGCACATGTATCTCGTCAATTTCAGCAAAACGTTGATTCTTGTCATTCTATTAGATTGTTAGACGATCGCTAGTGATTGTAAGTCAATTTTCATCGTTTGTTAGATCTCCATTTTTATTTAATCGCCGAAAAACTTTTCGGCGCTAGAGCGCGCTGCTTGTCGCGAAGGTTGGCGGCATCGTCGCGACAGCTGCTTCCGGCTTTCCACATGTGACTCGTCAATTTCAGCAAAACGTTGATTCTTGTCATTCTATTAGATTGTTAGACGATCGCTAGTGATTGTTAGTTAACTTTCATCGTTTGTTAGATCTCCATTTTTATTTAATCGCCGAAAAACTTTTCGGCGCGAGAGCGCGCTGCATGTCGCGAAGGTTGGCAGCATCGCTGCGGCAGCTGTTACGACTTTGCACATGTATCTCGTCAATTTCAGCAAAACGTTGATTCTTGTCATTCTATTAGATTGTTAGACGATCGCTAGTGATTGTAAGTCAATTTTCATCGTTTGTTAGATCTCCATTTTTATTTAATCGCCGAAAAACTTTTCGGCGCTTGAGCGCGCTGCTTGTCGCGAAGGTTGGCGGCATCGTCGCGACAGCTGCTTCCGGCTTTCCACATGTGACTCGTCAATTTCAGCAAAACGTTGATTCTTGTCATTCTATTAGATTGTTAGACGATCGCTAGTGATTGTTAGTTAACTTTCATCGTTTGTTAGAGCTCCATTTATATTTAATCGCTGAAAAACTTTTCGGCGCTAGAGCGCGCTGCTTGTCGCGAAGGTTGGTGGCATCGTCGCGACAGCTGCTTCCGGCTTTCCACATGTGACTCGTCAATTTCAGCAAAACGTTGATTCTTGTCATTCTATTAGATTGCTAGACGATCGCTAGTGATTGTTAGTCAATTTTCATCGTTTGTTAGATCTCCATTTTTATTTAATCGCCGAAAAACTTTTCGGCGCGAGAGTGCCCTGCATGTCGCGAAGGTTGGCAGCATCGTTGCGGCAGCTGCTTCCGGCTTTCCACATGTGACTTGTCAATTTCAGCAAAACGTTGATTCTTGTCATTCTATTAGATTGTTGGACGATCGCTAGTGATTGTTAGTTAACTTTCATCGTTTGTTAGAGCTCCATTTATATTTAATCGCTGAAAAACTTTTCGGCGCTAGAGCGCGCTGCTTGTCGCGAAGGTTGGCAGCATCGTCGCGACAGCTGCTTCCGGCTTTGCACATGTAACTCGTCAATTTCAGCGAAACGTTGATTCTTGACATTCTATTTGATTGTTAGACGAATGCTAGTGATTGTTAGTTAATTTTCATCGTTTGTTAGATCTCCATTTTTATTTAATCGCCAAAAACTTTTCGGCGCGAGGGCGCGCTGCATGTCGCGAACGTTGGCAGCATCGTCGCGACAGCTACTTCCGGCTTTGCACATGTAACTCGTCAATTTCAGCAAAATGTTGATTCTTGTCATTCTATTAGATTGGCAGACGATTGCTAGTGATTGTTAGTTCATTTTCATTGTTTGTTAGAGCTCCATTTATATTTAATCGCTAAAAAACTTTTCGGCGCGAGAGCGCGCTGCATGTCGCGAAGGTTGGCAGCATCGCCGCAACAGCTGCTTACGACTTTGCACATGTAACTCGTCAATATCAGCAAAACGTTGATTCTTGACATTCTATTAGATTGTTAGACGAATGCTAGTGATTGTTAGTTAATTTTCATCGTTTGTTAGATGTCCATTTTTATTTAATCGCCGAAAATCCTTTCGGCGCGAGAGCGGGCTGCATGTCGCGATGGTTGGCAGCATCGTTGCGACAGCTGCTTCGGGCTTTGCACATGTATCTCGTCAATTTCAGCAAAACGTTGATTCTTGTCATTCTATTAGATTGTCAGACGAATGCTAGTGATTGTTAGTTAATTTTCATCGTTTGTTAGATCTCCATTTTTATTCAATCGCCGAAAAACTTTTCGGCGCGAGAGCGCGCTGTATGTCGCGAAGGTTGGCAGTATCGTCGCGACAGCTGCTTCCGGCTTTGCACATGTATCTCGTCAATTTCAGCAAAACGTTGATTCTTGTCATTCTATTAGATTGTTAGACGATCGCTAGTGATTGTCTAATAGAATGTCAAGAATCAACGTTTTGCTGAAATGGACGAGTTACATGTGCAAAGCCGGAAGTAGCTGTCGCGACGATGCTGCCAACCTTCGCGACATGCAGCGCGCTCTAGCGCCGAAAAGTTTTTTAGCGATATAATATTATAAATGGAGCTCTAACAAACGATGAAAGTTAACTAACAATCACTAGCGATCGTCTAACAATCTAATCGAATGACAAGAATCAACGTTTTGCTGAAATTGACGAGTTACATATGCAAAGTCGGAAGCAGCTGTCGCGGCGATGCTGCCAACCTTCGCGACATGCAGCGCGCTCTCGCGCCGAAAAGTTTTTGGCGATTAAATAAAAATGGATATCTAACAAATGATGAAAATTGACTAATAATCACTAGCGATCGTCTAACAATCTAATAGAATGACAAGAATCAACGTTTTGCTGAAAACGAGTCACATGTGGAAAGCCGAAAGCAGCTGTCGCGACGATGCTGCCAACCTTCGCGACAAGCAGCGCGCTCTAGCGCCGAAAAGTTTTTCAGCGATTAAATATAAACGGAGCTCTAACAAACGATGAAAGTTAACTAACAATCACTAGCGATCGTCTAACAATCTATTAGAATGACAAGAATCATCGTTTTGCTGAAATTGACGAGTCACATGTGGATAGCCGGAAGCAGCTGTCGCGACGATGCTGCCAACCTTCCCGACAAGCAGCGCGCTCTCGCGCCGAAAGTTTTTTCGGCGATTATATAAAAATGGAGATCTAACAAACGATGAAAGTTAACTAACAAACACTAGCATTCGTCTAACAATTGAATAGGATGACAAGAATCATCGTTTTGCTGAAATTGACGAGTCACATGTGGATAGCCGGAAGCAGCTGTCGCGACGATGCTGCCAACCTTCGCGACAAGCAGCGCGCTCTAGCGCCGAAAAGTTTTTCAGCGATTAAATATAAATGGAGCTCTAACAAACGATGAAAGTTAACTAACAATCACTAGCGATCGTCTAACAATCTAATAGAATGACAAGAATCAACGTTTTGCTGAAATTGACGAGTCACATGTGGAAAGCCGGAAGCAGCTGTTGCGACGATGCCGCCAACCTTCGCGACAAGCAGCGCGCTCTAGCGCCGAAAAGTTTTTCGGCGATTAAATAAAAATGGAGATCTAACAAACGATGAAAATTAACTAACAATCACTAGCATTCGTCTAACAATCTAATAGAATGTCAAGAATCAACGTTTTGCTGATATTGACGAGTTACATGTGCAAAGTCGTAAGCAGCTGTCGCGGCGATGCTGCCAACCTTCGCGACATGCAGCGCGCTCTCGCGCCGAAAAGTTTTTTAGCGATTAAATATAAATGGAGCTCTAACAAACAATGAAAATGAACTAACAATTACTAGCAATCGTCTACCAATCTAATAGAATGACAAGAATCAACATTTTGCTGAAATTGACGAGTTACATGTGCAAAGCCGGAAGTAGCTGTCGCGACGATGCTGCCAACGTTCGCGACATGCAGCGCGCTCTCGCGCCGAAAAGTTTTTGGCGATTAAATAAAAATGGAGATCTAACAAACGATGAAAATTAACTAACAATCACTAGCATTCGTCTAACAATCAAATAGAATGTCAAGAATCAACGTTTCGCTGAAATTGACGAGTTACATGTGCAAAGCCGGAAGCAGCTGTCGCGACGATGCTGCCAACCTTCGTGACAAGCAGCGCGCTCTAGCGCCGAAAAGTTTTTCAGCGATTAAATATAAATGGAGCTCTAACAAACGATGAAAGTTAACTAACAATCACTAGCGATCGTCTAACAATCTAATAGAATGACAAGAATCAACGTTTTGCTGAAATTGACGAGTCACATGTGGAAAGCCGGAAGCAGCTGTCGTGACGATGCTGCCAACCTTCGCGATAAGCAGCGCGCTCTAGCGCCGAAAGGTTTTTCAGCGATTTAATATAAATGGAGCTCTAACAAACGATGAAAGTTAACTAACAATCACTAGCGATCGTCTAACAATCTATTAGAATGACAAGAATCAACGTTTTGCTGAAATTGACGAGTCACATGTGGATAGCCGCAAGCAGCTGTCGCGACGATGCTGCCAACCTTCGCGACAAGCAGCGCGCTCTAGCGCCGAAAAGTTTTGCAGCGATTAAATATAAATGGAACTCTAACAAACGATGAAAGTTAACTAACAATCACTAGCGATCGTCTAACAATCTATTAGAATGACAAGAATCAACGTTTTGCTGAAATTGACGAGTCACATGTGGAAAGCCGGAAGCAGCTGTCACGACGATGCCGCCAACCTTCGCGACAAGCAGCGCGCTCTAGCGCCGAAAAGTTTTTCAGCGATTAAATATAAATGGAACTCTAACAAACGATGAAAGTTAACTAACAATCACTAGCGATCGTCTAACAATCTAATAGAATGACAAGAATCAACGTTTTGCTGAAATTGACGAGATACATGTGCAAAGTCGTAACAGCTGCCGCAGCGATGCTGCCAACCTTCGCGACATGCAGCGCGCTCTCGCGCCGAAAAGTTTTTCGGCGATTAAATAAAAATGGAGATCTAACAAACGATGAAAATTGACTAACAATCACTAGCGATCGTCTGACAATCTAATAGAATGACAAGAATCAACGTTTTGCTGAAATTGACGAGTCACATTTGGAAAGCCGGAAGCAGCTGTCGCGACGATGCTGCCAACCTTCGCGACAAGCAGCGCGCTCTAGCTCCGAAAAGTTTTTCAGCGATTAAATATAAATGGAGCTCTAACAAACGATGAAAGTTAACTAACAATCACTAGCGATCGTCTAACAATCTATTAGAATGACAAGAATCAACGTTTTGCTGAAATTGACGAGTCACATGTGGAAAGCCGGAAGCAGCTGTCGCGACGATGCCGCCAACCTTCGCGACAAGCAGCGCGCTCTAGCGCCGAAAAGTTTTTCAGCGATTAAATATAAATGGAGCTCTAACAAACGATGAAAGTTAACTAACAATCACTAGCGATCGTCTAACAATCTAATAGAATGACAAGAATCAACGTCTTGCTGAAATTGACGAGTCACATGTGGAAAGCCGGAAGCAGCCGTCGCGACGATCCTGCCAACCTTCGCGACAAGCAGCGCGCTCTAGCGCCGAAAAGTTTTTCAGCGATTAAATATAAATGGAGCTCTAACAAACGATGAAAGTTAACTAACAATCACTAGCGATCGTCTAACCATCTAATAGAATGACAAGAATCAACGTTTTGCTGAAATTGACGAGTCACATGTGGAAAGCCGGAAGCAGCTGTCGCGACGATGCTGCCAACCTTCGCGACAAGCAGCGCGCTCTAGCGCCGAAAAGTTTTTCAGCGATTAAATATAAATGGAGCTCTAACAAACGATGAAAGTTAACTAACAATCACTAGCGATCGTCTAACAATCTAATAGAATGACAAGAATCATCGTTTTGCTGAAATTGACGAGTCACATGTGGATAGCCGGAAGCAGCTGTCGCGACGATGCTGCCAACCTTCGCGACAAGCAGCGCGCGCTAGCGCCGAAAAGTTTTGCAGCGATTAAATATAAATGGAACTCTAACAAACGATGAAAGTTATCTAACAATCACTAGCGATCGTCTAACAATCTATTAGAATGACAAGAATCAACGTTTTGCTGAAATTGACGAGTCACATGTGGAAAGCCGGAAGCAGCTGTCACGACGATGCCGCCAACCTTCGCGACAAGCAGCGCGCTCTAGCGCCGAAAAGTTTTTCAGCGATTAAATATAAATGGAACTCTAACAAACGATGAAAGTTAACTAACAATCACTAGCGATCGTCTAACAATCTAATAGAATGACAAGAATCAACGTTTTGCTGAAATTGACGAGATACATGTGCAAAGTCGTAACAGCTGCCGCAGCGATTCTGCCAACCTTCGCGACATGCAGCGCGCTCTCGCGCCGAAAAGTTTTTCGGCGATTAAATAAAAATGGAGATCTAACAAACGATGAAAATTGACTAACAATCACTAGCGATCGTCTGACAATCTACTAGAATGACAAGAATCAACGTTTTGCTGAAACTGACGAGTCACATGTGGAAAGCCGGAAGCAGCTGTCGCGACGATGCTGCCAACCTTCGCGACAAGCAGCGCGCTCTAGCGCCGAAAAGTTTTTCAGCGATTAAATATAAATGGAGCTCTAACAAACGATGAAAGTTAACTAACAATCACTAGCGATCGTCTAACTATCTAATAGAATGACAAGAATCAACGTTTTGCTGAAATTGACGAGATACATGTGCAAAGTCGTAACAGCTGCCGCAGCGATGCTGCCAACCTTCGCGACATGCAGCGCGCTCTCGCGCCGAAAAGTTTGTCGGCGATTAAATAAAAATGGAGATCTAACAAACGATGAAAATCGACTAACAATCACTAGCGATCGTCTAACAATCTAATAGAATGACAAGAATCAACGTTTTGCTGAAATTGACGAGTCACATGTGGAAAGCCGGAAGCAGCTGTCGCGACGATGCTGCCAACCTTCGCGACAAGCAGCGCGCTCTAGCGCCGAAAAGTTTTTCAGCGATTAAATATAAATGGAGCTCTAACAAACGATGAAAGTTAACTAACAATCACTAGCGATCGTCTAACAATCTATTAGAATGACAAGAATCAACGTTTTGCTGAAATTGACAAGTCACATGTGGAAAGCCGGAAGCAGCTGTCGCGACGATGCTGCCATCCTTCGCGACAAGCAGCGCGCTCTAGCGCCGAAAAGTTTTTCAGCGATTAAATATAAATGGAGCTCTAACAAACGATGAAAGTTAACTAACAATCACTAGCGATCGTCTAACATTCTAATAGAATGACAAGAATCAACGTTTTGCTGAAACTGACGAGTCACATGTGGAAAGCCGGAAGCAGCTGTCGCGACGATGCCGCCATCTTCACTTGGCTTGCAGCGCGCTCTAGGGCCGAAAAGTTTTTCATTAATTTTAATAATAATTGAGCTCTAACAAACGATATAAAGTTACTAACAATTACTAACAAACGACTAACAATCGATTGGTTCCGACGAAAAGTTCGAATTCACCAGAAAACTATTTTCTGGGGCTAACTTTGGCATACATTTTTTTTTTCGTTTTATTCAATAAATAAAGTCTAACAAACGCTGGGTTTTGTCTAACAAACACTAACAAACGACTAAGAATCGATTGGCGTCGAAAAAAATTCGATATTCCCATAGTCGGCGGCTAAGTTTATGGAGCTGTGCGACAAGGACAGAACAGCTTCCGTCTGTCTCTCTCACTCTTCTCGATGATCCGAAATACAGATTACCCTTTTCGCGGGGGCGAAGGGGAAATAGAGGTAGATGAGAAAGAATTGTGGAATAAGGACGGGGGATTGTGGAAGAGAATAGAAGTGGAGCTTGTAAAAAGGGGAAGATCCTGTATGGCTGGAAGAAGACCAATATAAAAATTTAAAAAATAAATAAAAATACTTACCTTTTTCGAGTGAAATGGATTTTTATTCGAATTTTATTCCGAGTTTCTTTTGATGACGAAAGGAAAAAAATACGCAGCACATGGAATGTTGAATATACAAATACCTTTATTGGTTCATCAGTTTAGAAAGCCCTGAAACAACGGTCCACCTCCGCCAGCTTTATGAATATTTTTCAAACTACAAATGCTCGTTGACGCGAACAGAGGTTATCGAGAACGTTGTAATAAAAAATAGAGTAATAAATGGCACGGGGCACGGTCTAAGACAAGGCAAGGGGCGAAGGGAGAGATCACAGAAGACCGTGGGTGGGAGGTACTCGCCGATAGTAGCGACGGCGGTGGCGGCGAGCGGAATGAAAAGTGAAGCTCGTAACGCTGCCTCACGACTCCATTGAAATCTGGCTTCGTTTCCAGACCTATATGTAAGACCGTGGTATACACTTACTGATAGTTTCGCTGGTTATGAGGTTATTCTAGTAATATCACTGTTACACTTTTCGTGTACTTTTACACCTCGTCAAGATCGAGTGCAGAAAGTCTAGGGTTAGCGGCACGAAAGTGGAGCTACACTCGTAACGCGAACAGCGGCGCGTGACGTCATTTCCGTTAAAACGAACGCGAAAGTGGACACTCCCTAAAAAAGTGTAGAAAGTGTAGCTAACGCAAACAAACCTTATACACATCGGGCAAAAAGAGATGGAAAAAGAACCTCGCCAGTTATCCGTGAAATAATCACTAAATAAACGAAATATTCTCTCTAACACGAGTGAAATTTATCAAATAATCCGTGGAACACAACATAAATTCCACAAGACTCGATAACCAACGCCATCTATCGTAAAAACGATGCATATTATCGCGACCAATCACAGCCTTTCGTTTCGGATACGCGTAATTTCTTTCGATTCGGTCGGAGTTTATGAACAAATCTAACAATGAATATGTCACATCGTTCTGCCCCTGCGGCTTCTGGCGACCAATTACAGCTCTCTATTCCTGATACGCACGTCTTTGGTGTTATCGTATTTGAATGATCGACCTCCAAAAGTCCCGAATAGAATACTAAACGCTACTAGATGTTAATATATCGATCGCAGCCCATTAGAACGTAATCGGACAAGAAATAACGAGTGAATCTACGCTAATAAATAATGCTACCAATGCGGCTTCTGGCGACTAATCCCAGCGCACCATTCCCGATTCGCTGTATTTTGCGTTGGCGTTATTGATTGATCGACTACCAAATGACCTGAATAGAATACCAAACGCTATGATTTATTTTTCTATCGATTAAGCCTCATCACAATGAATCAGCCACCAAATAATGGGTGAATTTTTGGTAGAAATTCTTTTTTTCGCTGCGGCTTCTGGCGACCAATAGCGGCTCACCATGATCAACTGAACGGTGAGCCGGATTGGTCGCCACAAGTCGCGGCGGACAAAGAACCTGTTTATGCACGCACGACTACTGAACGATTCGTAGATAAAAGCTTGATTAGTCAAAGTGAGGGGAGAAGGTGCCAAATTGTGGACCGATTTTTAAATCTCAATTAAAAAAAAAGGTTAACTAACAAAAGTTTTCAATGCGCTACCAAACGACCACCAAACGATTCGTAAAAAAAAGGCCGATTAGTCGAAGTGGCGGGGGGCGGGAAGGGGGGTAAATTATGGACCAATATTTTAATCTTGATATTTTTTAACGGGAAACTACCAAACGATTTCAATGTGCTAATACACGGTACCAAACGACTTCCAAACGATTCGTACAACAAAGGCCGATTAGTCGAAGTGGGGGGGGGGGGGAGAAGATCTTCAATAAGTCCAATAAGTCTCATACGGAAGATGATCGTTTGGTAGTGATTGGTAGCTTAATTAAAACGTTTAGTAGTTAATTCCATGATTATGCCAATCGAAAAACATATTTTTGAACGAAGGGATAAAGGGCTGTAGTTGGCTGCTTATGGTTCTAACAGAATACGGAGCAGTGATATTTCAATTTCATTATGTTTTTCTTCACCGATCTCGTTCCAATAAGTCTCATACGGAAGATAATCGTTTGGTAGTGATTGGTAGATCGATTAAAACATTTGGTAATTAATTCCCCAATCGCGGCGATCGAAAAATCATCTACTCTTAGAAGCAGGCAACAGAGGGCTGTAATTGGCTGTTAAAAGATCTAACGGAATACGGAGCAGTGATATTTCAATTTCTTTATGTATTTCTTCACCGATCTCGTTCTAATAAAACTCAAGCGGAAGATAATCGTTTGGTAGTGATTGGTAGCTTAATTGAAACGTTTGGTAGTTGATTTCTTAATTATGCCCATGGAGGCTAGAGTGGGAGGAGTCAGATCTGTGCATTTCAAAGTGGCTACAAAAATGTGGTCAAACAGGGATGGCACGTGGATCGTGTAAAAGAGATGGAAGAGGGTCGAATACGCATCCTAGTCTGCATGGCAAATACAGTAGAACCTCGCTCATCCGAGGTAATGTGAGGACAGGGTACTCAGATAAGTGAAATCTCGGCTAAAACGGAAAACAGTAGCAATATAGGACTATTTCACGCATACGCATAGCAGATTCTTCCGTTTTATCCACGATTTTGCGCATTATCCGAGGATACATTTCGGATAATGAGGAACGTCGGTTAATCGAAGGTCGGATAAACGAGGTTTAACCTAAACTCATGACTGGGGTCCTGTCGCACCCCAATTTTTATGCAAAAAAATCGGTTTTTGCCGTTTTCCAGTCTTCAAATGGATTGTGCACTAATGAAATGTTAATTAAATCGGATTGCTCGCACACTACTTACTTTTTTATGAAAAGACGGAGAATTTAAAGTATGATGAAGGCCATTTATCCCCGTAGGACCGGTTTAATGACAAAGAAAAGCACGGGGTGCGTATACACCCCAGTCATGCGTTTAACGATAAAAAAATAAGTCATGAGTTGTTGGGTTAAAGATAGTGATCGTAAGAATTATCGCGTTACCGTTCGCTGTTTGCGAGTTTTCATATAAACAGATCGCAAAGCATTGTTCTTTGACAGCAGGGATTAATTTACCGTCGTATTTACCTAACAAAATAAAAATTGTTTCGAGAAAAAAAGCTTTCGCATTATTCAAGACATTTTCTATCGTTCGTTGTATAATTAAACACTGTTATAATACAAATATTTTTCTATTACTACGTATTCCATTATTATTATTTTCGACCTTTTCACCGTAATTATGCAACTAATGCTCATTGTTCATTGGGCATTGCTATATTTAAAATATTTTTGTATCTTCACGCATTTACGGAGATCTCTCTGGTATATATCATTTTACATCTCTCTCGCACGCAGCCCACTTCTCAAGTATCGTTGTGCCTCATACACATACTCTTCTCATCATTTCCCATATATACTCTTCTCATTATTTGTTTGTTCCGTCTCCGTCACACGCAGCTCACTTCTCGAGATCTTAGCAATAGTGGCGCCATCCCTGTTTGACCACATTTTTGTAGCAACTTTTTTCAAGTCTCTCAAGTTTTTCAAGTCGTTAGATGCAGGTGACAGAGGGCTTCAGTTGGCTGCTGAAAGAACTAACGGAATACGGAGCAGTGGTATTCCAATTTATTTATATTTTCCTCCACCGATCTTGTTCTAATAAGTCTCATGCGGAATATAATGGTTTGGTAGTAAATGGTAACTTCATTAAAACGTTTGGTAGTTAATTCCTCAATTACGCCGATCCAAAATTCATCTACCGTTAGACGGAGGACATAGAGGGCTGTAATTGGCTGCTGATGGATCTAACGGAATACGGAGCAGTGATATTTCTTTATGTTTTTCTTCACCGATCTCGTTCTAATAAGTCTCGAACGGAAGATAATCGTTTGGTAGTGATTGGTAGCTATATTAAAACGTTTTCTAGTTAATTCCTCAACTACGCCGATCGAAAAACCATCTTATGTTAGACGCAGGCGATAGAGGGCTGTAGTTTGCTGCTGAAGGATCTAACGGAATACGAAGCAGCGATATTTCAATTTCTTTATGTTTTTCTTCACCGATCTCGTTCTAATAGGTCTCAAACGGAAGATAATCGTTTGGTAGTGATTGGTAGCTGAATTCAAACGTTTGGTAGTTAATTCCTTCATTACGCCGATCGAAAGTCCATCGACGCTTAGACGCAGGTGATAGAGGGCTGTAGTTGGCTGCTGACGGATCCAACGGAATACGAAGTAGTGATATTTAGATTTGTTTGTCTTTTTTTCACCGATCTGGTTCCAACAAGTCCAATAAGTTAGCTAGCGACAGACAATAAGAGGCTCCCTTTCTTCCGTGATCCTGCATGCAATTGGCTATCTATCGATAACGGCTAGCTATCGATAACGAAAACTGTCGCTACCGAGTTACAGAATCGCGCTGCTAAAATGCGAGGGAAGGCAAACGATCGCCCTCTTCCGCGCGGTCGCCTCGGGACTTCGCGCGTGAACAAACCGTACGGTTGTGAAGGGTCGAAAACGTGTTGTACTATTTGTTATTCCCATAGTTATTTCTTTTGTAACATTCGCTGCGTAGCCAGCATTTACTGTTAATAAACCAGTTTTGTGATTACACGCTTCACCACCGCTATAAACGTTGACTACGCGAGAAGAATGAGAAAGTGAACGTAAATGCAAAGAAGGCGGAAGGAACCGGGTTTCTTCCTCCTTCCAACCATTAACCGTAGTTAATCTCTTTGCTTAGCATGCAACTCCCGATCATAGTTTAAACTCTAGATCAGGTTCCACTTACTTGGCTGTTTGATTTATATATATATTTTTATATTGGATTTTTCCGGCCGTACAGGGTTTTCTCCTTTTTACGAGCCCCACAATCCCCGCCTCAACGTTGTTCTACGTCCGATTCCACATCGCCCCTCTGCCATCCATTCCACTACTCCAATATCCCCTCCACAACTGCCCCCTAGCTCCATTCCGCCCCCCCCCACACCGCCTTGCGGCTGCAGCCGACTTCCCCCTCTGTACTATACCGATAGGGCCGGTCCCAAGTTTACCTCGCAGTCACGGAACTAGTCGTCTTTCGCCGAGAAATATCGAAGAAAAATATTTCACGACGAAAGTGACGCGACTGGGGTTCGAACCCGGGGCCTCCCAATCCGCTGGCCAGCACGCTAACCACTAGACCAACGCACCGGGTTCTGTTTGATTTATATAATATCACGGGAACAACGTTGCTATCGTACTACGTACTAGCCACAAGATGATCTTCAGATTGCGATTTATTACAAGAAAATTGACGAATCAATCATTTTAAACAAATCGAAATATTGTCCGATGCGTCACACCAGCGAAATAATGAAATTGGTGAATAGAACATAAAAAACAGGAAAGTCACTGTTCTGTATTCCGTTGGATCCATCACCGACCAATATGCCTATCAATCACCATCAAACGATTATCTTCCATTTGAGACTTATTGTAACGAGATTGGTGATCAAAAACACAAAAAATTGAAATATCACTGCGCCATATTCCGTTGGATCCATCAGCAGCCAACTAGAGCCCTCTATTGCCTGCGACTAACCGGGGATGGTTTTTCGATAGGCGAAATTGAGGAATTAACTACCATACGTTTTAATTAAGCTACCAACGACTACCAAACGATTATCTTCCGGATGAGACTTATTGGAACGAGATCGGTGAACAAAAACATAAAGAAATAAAAATATCACGGCTTCGTATATCGTTAGATCCTTCAGCAGCCAATTACAGCCCTCTATCGACTGTGTCTAAGGGTCGTTGATTTTTCGATCTGCGTAATTAAGGAATCAACTACCAATCGTTGTAATTAAGCTACCAATCACTACCAAACGATTATGTTCCATTTGAGACTTATTAGAACGAGATCGGTGAAGAAAACCATAAAGAAATTGAAACATCACTGCTCCGTATTCCGTTGGATCCATCAGCAGCCAGCTACAGGCCTCTATCCCTTCGTCCAAACATAGATGGTTTTAGGATTGACGTAATCATAGAATCAACTACTGAACGTTTGAAATAAGCTACCGATCACTATCAATCGATTATCTTCTGTTTGAGACTTATTAGAACGAGGTCGGTGAAGAAAAACACAATGAAATTGGAATATCGCCTGCATCTAACCGTACATGGTTTTTCGATCGACGTAATTAAGGAATTAACTACCAAACGTTTTAATTCAGCTACCAATTGCTACTAAACGATTATCTTCCGAATAAGATTTATTGGGACGAGATCGGTGAAAAAAAAAGAAAGAAATTTTTATATCACTGCTCCGTATTCCGTTGGATCCATTGACAGCCAACTACAGCCCTCTATCCCTTCATCTAAACATAGATAGTTTTTCGATTAGCGTAATTAAGGAATTACCTACCAAACGTTTTAATTAAGCTACCAATCACTACCGAACGATTATCTTCCGTTCGAGACTTAATGGAACAAGATCGGCGAAGAAAAACATAAAGAAATTGAAATAGCACTGCTCCGTATTCCGTTAGATTCTTCAGCAGCCAACTACATCCCTCTATCGCCTGCGTCTAACCATAGATAGTTTTTCGATCAGCGCAATTGAGGAATGATCTACCAAACGTTTTAATTAAGCTACCCATCACTACCAAACGATAATCTTCCGTATGAGACTTATTATAACGGGATCGGTGAAGAAAAAATGAAGAACCTGAAATATCACTGCTCCGTATTCCGTTGAATCCATCAGTACCCAGCTACAGCCCTCTATGCCTTCGTCCAAACATAGATGGTTTTAGGATTGGCGTCATCATGGAATTAACTACTAAATGCTTTGATGAAGATACCTATCACTACTAATCGATTATCTTCTGTTTGAGACTTATTAGAACGAGGTCGGTGAAGAAAAACATAATGAAATTGGAATATAACTGCTTCGTATTCCGTTAGATCCTTCAGCAGCCAGCTACAGCCCTCCATCGCCTTCGTCTAAGCGGAGATAATTTTTGTATCGTCATAATCGAGGAATTAACTACAAAAAGTTATCTTCCGTATGAGATTTATTGAAACGAGGTCGGTGAAGAAACATAAAAAAATTCTTACATTACTGCTCCGTATTCCGTTAGATCCATCAACAGCCAACTACATCCCTCTATCGCCTCTATCTTCCGTATGAGACTTATTATAACGGGATCGGTGAAAAAAAAATGAAAAACCTGAAATATCACTGCTCCGTATTCCGTTGAATCCATCAGTAGTCAGCTACAGCCCTCTATCCGTTCATCTAAACATAGATGGTTTTTCGATTGCCGTAATTAATGAATTAAGTACCAAACGTTTTAATTATGCTACCAATCACTACCAAATGATTATCTTCCGTTTGAGACTTATTGGAACGAGATCGGCGAAGGAAAACATAAATACATTGAAATATCACTGCGCCGTACTACGTTGGATCTACAAATCACCATTTACGGCCCCCCGTCGTGTGCGCCTAGACGTAGATTGTTTTTCGACCGGGATAACTAATGAATTAGCTACCAAACGCTGGGATTTGCATATTTGTGACCACCAAACGATTCGCCATCTATTCGGCGTGGCATTTTATGGTTTGCGCGATAAATAAAAAAAAGGTCCGGCCAGATTTACGGAAAAAAGTCTCATTTAATTATAATGATACGGTCGACCACCAAACTTCTTATTAGGCTACCAATCACCACCAAACGATAAGAAAAAACTTTGAGAAGTTAAAGTTGTCCGGCTAAGTTTATGGTGGTATCCAGGTGGCCCATCGTTGGGCCATCTCTCTTCTGTGACTTCCTGTTGAGTTTCTTTGATTTGATTCTGTATTAGTGATAAGTTTGCGCACACTTCAATTAAATAATTATTTCCGAATGAGGTCACGAATGAAAAAAATGTTACGCCTCGGCTATGACAGATCAGGATCCAAAGTCATAACCGAACCAAGAACGGCTATCCGGGGTCTTGATTAGAGGACTGCGATTGGTCACTGAAGGTCCAACCACAGAGCAAAATTGTAAAACACTGATGCACTTGCTATCTCTTGTCTGATTTCCCTTCATTGAGTTTTGATTTATAGAAAAACTCCCGGAAGCGTTGGTATTTAATTTAGAACGATTGGTAGTCGATCACCAGATTGCACCAATGAAAAATATGTATGTATCGTGAACGGTGAGCTGTGATTGGTTGCCAGAAGCCGCAGCGGAAAAAGGAATTTCTAACAAAAATTCACCCATTATTTTGTGGCTGATTTTATTGTGATAAGACTTAATCGACAGAAATACATCTAATAGCGTTCGTTATTCTATTCAGGACGTTTGGTTGTCGATCGCTAAATTATGCCAACGCAAAATACATGTGAATCCTCAGTGGACGATTCTGATTGGTTGCCAGAAGCCGTAGTCCTAGGACGGCTGATTAACGCAAATTCACCCTTTATTTTTTACCAATTTTGTTCCAACTATTCTTGATAAAAATAAAAATATGCGGCAACGTTTGATATTCTATTCAGGGCGTTTTTTAGTTTATCATGAAATTAGGCTAATGAAAAATACATGCGAATCATGAATGGAAAGCTATGATTGGTAACTAGAAGCCGCAGTGGAAAAATCACCTATTTTCGCAAATTCCCAGGTTACTTTTGGTTAATCCTGTTCTAATGAGACTTGATCGATAGAAAAGCATATTATAGCGTTTGGTAGCCGGTAGCCCGGGCGTTTGGTAACCGATCACGAAATTATTCCAATCCATAATACCTGTGGGTCCTGAATGGAAGGTCATGATTGGTTCCTAAACGACTGTTAAGGCCCGGTTCCACAACTCACGTTTAACCGAGTTAACTGAAGTTTAAGGGTGACTCGACCAATCAGAACCACGCTGAGCTGGAAAAACGGGAAACTACCAAACGATAATTTCAATGGGCTAATAAACGCTACCAAACAAACATCGAACGATTCGTAAAACAAGGGCCGATTAGTCGAAGTTGGGGGTGGTGGGGGAATTATGGTCCGATACTAATCGGTCTTCTGCTCCCCCCCCCCCACATCGACTAATCGGCCTTTGTTTTACGAATCGTTTGGTAGTCGTTTGGTATCGTGTATTAGCCCATTGATATCGTTTGGTACATGGAGGCTAGAGTGGGAGGAGGCCGATCTGTGCATTTCAAAGTGGCCACAAAAATGTGGTCAAAAAGGGATGGCGCCACTATCTCTAAGACCTCGAGAAGTAAGCTGAGTATCGATGTCGGGTAAAAGGGATGGAAGAGGATCGAATACGCATCCCAGCAAGCAGTGCAGCGAGATCGCGCGCAAAAGTTACCCCCTCTCTAGTCTCTTACGCGCCCATCACACAATCATAGTAGCGCGTGTCCGTGAACGAGCGACGCTCGGACATCTTCGGAAAGAACCGAGCGCGCCGAAGTTTCCCGACCGCGCCTTCGGCAGCTACACCAATGCATGGACGCTGAGCACGTTCATGTGCGGCCAAGCCGAAACGAAGGCTTCGAGGGAAAAAGCAATCTGAGCACGACTCGCGCGTGACGTCACCCGACGGAACGCGCGAGGCTTTTAAATGATTTCAATGCTTATTTAGCTCTTGATTCTCTGCGTTATCAATGTATACAAAAAAATGTGTCGCGCACCCTGATCGCTTATTTTTTTAGTTTATACGTTAACTTAAATATAATTATGAATCCAAATTACAACTCATTTATCTTCTAAAAAATTGTTTACGCTTTACTCACACCCGTCCTTATGCCAAATAAATTAATATTAATAAAAGTAAGCGGAAATGTATTTATATTCGTATTATTATATTAATTCTCATACATTCATCAAGCGATAAAGCATTATCCCCAAAAACAAGCCAATCAACCATCCGGCCGCGAATCGTCAGTACCAGGAAGTGCATATTCTACAAGCGATGGGATGGTCCCGTTGGTAGCGTTCCTGGCTTCGGTCCGCAGGGGCGCAGGATCGTTCCCTGCCCTCAGTGCTTTTTTAAAAATTATTATCACTATTAATTCTTGTTAAATTAGTTCTCATTATTATTTTAATTAGTTATCTTTTAGTGTCGAAAAATTTATCGCGCACTTCCGACCGCTTATTTGATTAGTTTGTACGTTAATTTAAATGTAATAATAAATATAAATTACAGCTTATTTATCTTCTAAAAAATTGTTTGCGCTTTACTCACACCCGTCCCTATGCCAAATAAATTGTAATTCATAAAAGTAAGCGGAAATATATTTATAGTCGTATTATTATATTCATTCTCGTAAGTTACGATTCGCGGCCGGATGGATGATTGCCTTGTTTTTGGGGATAATGCTTTATTACTTGATGAAAGTATGAGAATTAATATAATAATACGAATATAAATATATTTCCGCTTACTTTTATGAATTATAATTTATTTGGCATAAGGACGGGTGTGAGTAAAGCGTAAACAATTTTTTAGAAGATAAATAAGTTGTAATTTGCATTAATTATTATATTTAAATTAACGGATAAACTAAAAAAATAAGCGATCAGGGTGCGCGATACATTTTTTTGTATACATTAATAACGCAGAGAATCAAGAGCTAAATAAGCATTGAAATCATCTAAAAGCCTCGCGCGTTCCGTCGGGTGACGTCACGCGCGAGTCGTGCTCCGATTGCTTTTTCCCTCGAAGCCTTCGTTTCGGCTTGGTCGCACATGAATGTGCTCAGCGTCCATGCATTGGTGTAGCTGCCGAAGGCGCTGTCGGGAAACTTCGGCGCGCTCGGCTCTTTCCGAAGATGTCCGAGCGTCGCTCGCTCACGGACACGTGCTACTATGATTGTGTGATGGGCGCGTAAGAGGCTAGAGTGGGGGTGACTTTTGCGCGCGATCTGGCTATATATCACTTTGCATCTCTCTCGCACGCCGCCTACTTCTCAAGATCATGCTGCCTTATGCACAGCTCACTTCTCATTATTTACTTGTTCCGTCTCTGTCACACGCAGCTCACTTCTCGAGGTTGTAACAATAGTGGCGCCGTCCCAGTTTTACCACATTTTTGTAGCCACTTTTTTCAAGTCTCTCCATAAGAGATCGGACTCCTCCCACTCTAGCCTCCCTGGTTTGGTAGTACCCGTTAAAAAAAATCAAGATTAAAAAACTGGTCCATAATATTAATAACACAACAATGGTAGTATAATAAACTGTTCGTGTATAGATATACACCAGATGAAACCTTCAGTGTGCATTGTTGGTGGTATATGGGTATTGCTCGATTATAGGTTTGTTCGCGCTAGCTACACTTTTTTAGGGAGTGTACACTTTCGCGTTCCTTTTAACGGAAATGACGTCACGCGCCGCTGTTCGCGTCATGAGTGTAGCTACACTTTCGTGCCACTAACCCTAAACTTTGTACACTCGATCTTGACGAGGTTTAAAAGTACACGAAAAGTGTAACAGTGATATTACTAGAATAACCCCATAACCAGCGAAACTGTCAGTGAGTGTATACAGAGGTAAGTACGACATAACCTAAAATATTTAAGGTAATCACAAACAAATTCTCATTTATTACGAAAAACAATCAATAATAAAGGTTGAAAATAACAAACTATTATAATTATCAATCTCTGTCGATCAAGGTGATTAAAAAATTGACAAGATATAATGACAAGTGTTTATTATAAATTCGCAGTATCACAATACGTTCCAATCTACTATCAACGCAAACAGAAGCTAACATGGAACAGGAGCAAAAAATTAAGTCAGCAGTGCTGTTCCGAGATTCAGAAGGCGGCTTAGTCGTTGATGCTGACAACAACGTGTGCATTTGTGAAGGTTTTGGATTTCTACAATCGTATCACTAACACTCCATCCTATGCAAAACTGGTATCAATACATCCATTCTGAGCGCAATTACAAGTACAAGTTAATAATTTCAATAACACCGTCCATTGTAATCAGTTTACGAGATTAACAAACTTGAGGTTACACGGTATATCTCTTTAACGGTTAGATGAGACTCCGTAATCTCATGTGTTGTTTGAGGTTAAAGTGTGGTCCACTAGGTCGCCGCCATATTTCTTGTACACTATCGCGTTCGCGCTAGACATGAAGACTAGAGTAAAGGAGTCCGAACGCATATGGCGGAATCGGTGAAAAAGTGACATGTAAAAGCGATGATATTTCCTAGTTTGAAATTCAGCCACGGTAGCGCTCTTGTTCCAAAGATACCGCTGTGAAGTTTCGCGTTGGTCATACAACGAAGTGAGCTCTGAGTTTTATTTCCGTTTTATACGTCTTTATTCGCGGTGTATTTCTTTCGCGTGTGTATAAAGTGAAAAAAGTGCTCCTGCAAAATATTGTGTCTTGTTACCTCGTAAAAGATAACGTACTGGTAAGGAGAAGGCATTTTTTTTCCATATTTAATGACATTTGGGGTAATATTTTGTTATAATTTGCCGGTTAAATAAATTGAGGTTACGGCGCCATATGTGACGTTTTTTTTCCACGCTCGAAGCCGGCGTAATTTCTATTGCAGTGAGGGATTAATGTGCATATTTCGAGTTGGAATATGAACAAAATTAATAAACAATACATATTTTCTATTTCAACCATTATACTAGCTTGCAGCGTGGAAATTAGACGTCAGTTCAATTTATTCAACCTGCATATTACAATAACAAAATATTACCCCGCAAGACATCTAATATTTACATTAATGAATTTCTTTATTTTTGCAGATTGCTTCATCGAGGTCGAGATGCGTAAGCCGTGCGCGTATCCGGGATGCCGAACTGGGCGACGTGCCGTCAGGGCGGAACGGACGCGTGCTGGACTCGGTTACGGCAGCTATCGGTTTTTCAAGTACCCGAATTAAGTCTTTTGCTCTACATTGTTTTCTTATTTTCGACAGTAAAGCACTTAGCAGCGCTGCTCAGTATCCAGTCAACGCGGTTCCTCTGTCGAGCTAAAAATCGCATAGCAGTGCCGCCAAGTGCTTTGTTGTCGATTATGCGATCAATACAGCAAACTCCCGCTAACTGTTTAATGAATAACTGTCGCTAACCCTTCCGCTTGAGGGGAAAGTCTCGTTCATGCTTTTGCTCTTTAGTGGCGGAGAAGGGTACTTCGGTTACTGTCGCACCGCGCAGATCAGGATCCTGTCAGTGCGAAAGTTAGCGGAAGTTCACTGACATTTTTTTGTGGTTTGAAATTAAATATTATATTAAATTACAGAATATGCTGCAGCGATGGAGCGAGGCCATCCAACACCAGCTTGCTCCGAGTGATTTAGTGTGCGAGCTTCACTTCTCTGACTCCGATGTGGTCAAAGAAGATCGTACACAAATGCCTGATGGAGAAATCGTTATTATTCCCCGCAGGAACTATTCGTTGGTTGCAGATGCATTGCCCATCGCAGTATATAACGGGGTAAGAATAGTAATATTTTATGTTATACGGGTGTCCCACGATAGAATGTCATCCGTGAAATGAGGGGATGGGGGTGAATTTCCGAGACGATTGATATAAGCATGTATGGGTCCCAGATAAACCCCTGAATTGTTATTAATTTTTCAAGGCAGTCAATCAGGCGCGCCCGTTGAGCGGGCCTACGTCGGTGAGCGACACGTACATGTGGTAGTGCCCGGCGGATTGGTTCACCGACGTAGGCCCGCTCAACGGGCGCGCCTGATTGGCTGCCTTGAAAAATCAATAACCATTCAGGGGTTGATCTGGGACCCATACATACTGGGACCAGTCGTCTCGGAATTTCACCCCCAACTCCGCATTTCACGGACGACATTCTATCGTGGGTCACCCTGTATAATCTGTATTGCATCCTTTGCGGGTTATTTTTTTGTCGCCTTTTCATTTGCCTTGCAATTCTGCTTTCATTTTACATTGTTTTCGTTTCTCTTCTCTTTATTTCCTTGTCTTTTCTCGTTCAATTTTTTTGCAACACCTTTCTCTCCTTTTTCAATGCAATAATCAATAATTGTTTTTGCGACAGGAGAACAAACAATACGCTCCTTCGTACGATAAACATTTTGCTCCACGTTATAACCAAGAACAAATAAATAATGCAAAAGAGTTCGAGCTCCATTCGTACCCGGATCGTTTTCTCGCGGGGAGTTGAACTCGTTAACCTCGGGCACGAGAGAACGATAACGAGATCCTCGAGCTTGCGAAGAACACCCAAACCTTTGACCACACTTATACATGAACAGTGGTCAGAATTATTTAAAAAAACAGTTCTAAGCATCAAGTCCGAGAGATAAGCTCGGAGAAATTGTAAACGCGCATACTCTGAAGTATCAGATCTTCGATTAATATTTATTTCTCGTGTTATTCGCAGGCATTAACACAATGTCAAGCTTCAATATCCGGAAGCCGACGTACAACCATTTTTGGTCAAGTCACACCAATACTTTCAGGACTTCAAACAGCAAGGTCTCAAGGACATATATCAGGCAAGAAGGAGTCGGAATAATATTAATGCCCAATGTAACAACCATTATACGACAGATGAGGGACACCAAATTGTACAATCAGGCTCTCGCCAATAAGAGGCATGAAAAACTAATACTTTTTCTCTCGAAACAGGTATCACGACAGAAACCCCAAGTACTGCGGTCAAGAAACATGCCATGGATCCCATTCAGAGTCCAGAGAAATTGAGCGCGCTCGTGGCTCAATATCGAACCACCGTCTTAAATAAATTTAGGCGTGAAAGGGGAAAAGTGCGTTTACACTGCTACACAGCCGAGATATTGAATGTTTGATTAATTAATGTTGAGTGGACGTAGCTTGTGCGTCCTTCGGAGGGGCTGACTATCCCTGATACGTCTCGTGTGTAAACGAGAGACAGATGTACAAATTATGAACTCGAGTTCCATTCAGCCGCAGTTTAAACTAATTAATTTTCAAGATCAGCATTGTGGCACTTTCGAAAATATTTATTTGAGAGAAAAAAATGTATCCTTGGAGTAAATGATAAATATGCAGTTTTTTTTATCGGCCAGTAAATATTGCCTAGATATTTACTGTTAGTCTGGTTTTCAAACCATTTTTATCAGCAAGCAAATATTGTTCGATCTTCCTTGTATTCTTCTTCACTCGAGAGACACATCGAGGATTTTTCGTAACTCGCCACATTTGTTTTTGTATCAATTGAAGATGAAGAAACGATCAACACCGAATGTTCGTTACTGGCTTTATCGCAATTAAGCCTAACACATTTATTCGAAGACTCCAACTCACCTTGACGATCCATGCGATATATTTTTTTTCTTCAATAATTTGCGTTCGCGATCTCACAGCGTGTAATTAATTTGATTCGTGCTGCTAGAATAAAAATATTAATCCATGAAAAAAAAACAGGCAACACGAACGAGAGTAATGAGGCTCAGCGCAAGAAGTTTGAGCCTCGCTCGCGAAATCGGCGAAACACTTTTTGCAATGTTTAACTGCTGAATTTTGATACCCTTCATGTGAGCACGCAGATATTGTAGAATAATTCATTAAAAACAAAAAAAGAATTCATTATCAAAATGCAGTTTATATATGCGGTTGAGAATTTCTTGTATCCAACAAAAGTCAGATGGCTATAAAAAGTTCAACAAATCGCCAACGAGCCTCCAGCCTGTCCTGCGCTACATCAATGTATGGGCTGTTCCACACCATCGCGAAATATTAAAAAAATATATAATTTCATGAAATGCAAGTCGTGTTTATTTTTGTGAAAAACAAATCAACGAACTACAAATGATTAATTACACAACCAACCATGTAAATGTACAATCTAATCGGGAAGATGCACACATTATTTAATCCCACAACATCTCCGCCACATTCGTATCTGTATTTTGAGCATTGTGAACATTTGATGGGCGTGTAAGAAACAAATAAAATATCGGTGGTCCCGAAATTAACGTTTATTATTCATTCATCGTCAGTATTTTTGTTTTACGAGAGTTTTCGTCTATAATTAGCAGTCCATAATTTTCGTTCAGTTTTTAAAAAAATTACTTACATTTAGGAGCAAAAATAAAACTGATTTTTTCATTTCGACACTTAGTTTATGAGCAATATTTATTGCGAAAAAAAACTTTCCCGATGAGGATGCGATCCCGGGCTCTGGCGCACGTTACTCCAGCGTGCTAACCATTGAGCTATCACTTGCATCACTAGAATAAGTAGTTTTTTTAATATTTAAGCAGATCCCCCCGGATGGAGTTTGGATTCGGTTTGGATTGTTGGTTGGTTTGAGGTTTAATTTATATTCTATATTGTTTTATTTTTGTTTGTCGTGACTTAAAAAAATATTTCTCTTTTGAAATCGAATGAGCGATTAGGATTTGGTTGGGTTGCATTAGGGGTTAGGTTGCGTTATGGTTATTTAATCGTTCATGTCAACGAACAGAAATAAAACATTTGCAGTATCGATCGACTCCAAGTCGACAAATGACTGATACATTGACATTTCATAACTATGAACAAAAGCATATCGATATAACTCATCAATTTTATAGAAAAAATGTACGACAAACTATTTCGAATCACCGCGTTTCCCCGCGTTTCCCGACGTTTCCGGTATCGCCGCAGTAGAGGCGCCGCCACGCGGTAGGTGGTGTAAGTCGTTGCCGTCATCGCTTTTTCAGACCATTTCTCCAACACTGCGTTCGGGCTCCTTTACCTCTAGTCTCCATGGCGCTAGAGTTGCTTACCCGCGAGGAAATAAACTGCTCTCCCTAGACACTGCCCTAGTTTCATTTGCACTGGCGAGTGTATAGTGCAGCTAGCGCGAACAAACCTTACATGCGTGCGTGCGTACACATCATAGCCCCTGTGCGCGCATCAGGATTGTTCGAGCACAACTAGCACTGCGAGTGGCAGAGTAGGACACTACAAACAGCGGACAATTCGCGTAGCCAAATTTACAAAAGATGCCAGCCCCCTGATTGGGACCCCTTTAATATAGTCTCCCTGGCTGTAGCTATAAAAGGCAATCCCCACCGCGGCCTTTATTGAATATTGCCCATCGCATATAGCGTGCATTGTGTATAAACCAATAGGCGATGAGATCGCCGCGTTTCTATGGCCTTTTTGAAATATATCCGTTTCGGATTATTTTCGTTTCGAAATACTTTTACATCGGTATTCATAGATCAGAACAAAGAACAAGTAATCCTTATTCCTCAAGGAACATCTATGAATACGGTTGTTAGTATCACTTGCGCTCTTTCTGACTTTTGCGCAGAAGGTGACCGCAAGGTAATCCTCAGTAACCAAATAGCGTCGCACAAATCTGCAGTATCGGCCAAGCAAAGGGCAACATCTGAAGCTTTGCTATAACGGCAGATTGCGGTACATCAGATCAAATATATAAACAATAGTAAGTTCTGTATCATATTGAAATATAGAAGGATTTTCATAACAGAGTGGTAGAATGATTGTTCATTATTAATAAATCGAGCTATTATGTAATATATCCCGGACAATATGTGGGTCACAATTTCCACCCCTTTAACCTTGGTCGGGAGTGGACCACAGAAACAAAAGCTAAAGAATGGAAAAAGCCCAAACATCTAGTTATTCATTATTATCGAATAATAATACTTTACCGTCTGCGGTATAAACTTAACGTTGCTTATTATTATCAAGTATTGGCGACGCAAACTGTTTTTTGCGACGCAAACGAGTATTAAGTAAACGCAACTATCATTAAGTATTAGGTTTGTTCGCGCTAGCTGCACTCTACACTCGCCAGTGTAAACGGAACTAGGGCCGTGTCTAGGGAGTGTAGTTTAGTTCCTCGTGGGTAAGCAACTCTAGCGCGAACGCGATAGTGTACAAGAAACATGGCGGCGACCTAGTGGACCACACCTTAACCTCAAACAACACATGAGATTACGGAGTCTCATCTAACCGTTAAAGAGATATACCGTGTAACCTCAAGTTTGTTGATCTCGTAAACTGATTACAATGGACGGTGTTATTGAAATTATTAACTTGTACTTGTAATTGCGCCCAGAATGGATGTATTGATACCAGTTTTACATAGAATGGAATGTTAGTGATACGATTGTAGAAATCCAAAACCTTCACAAATGCACACGTTGTTGTCAGCATCAACGACTAAGCCGCCTTCTGAATCTCGGAACAGCACTGCTGACTTAATTTTTTGCTCCTGTTCCATGTTAGCTTCTGTTTGCGATGATAGTATATTGGAACGTATTGTGATACTGCGAATTTATAATAAACACTTGTCATTATATCTTGTCAATTTTTTAATCACCTTGATCGATAGAGATTGATAATTATAATAGTCGTACTTACATCTGTATACACTCACTGACCGTTTCGCTGGTTATGGGGTTATTCTAGTAATATCACTGTTACACTTTTCGTGTACTTTTACACCTCGTCAAGATCGAGTGTAGAAAGTCTAGGGTTAGTGGCACGAAAGTGTAGCTACCATGGAGGCTAGAGTGGGAGGAGGCCGATCTGTGCATTTCAAAGTGGCTACAAAAATGTGGTCAAACAGGGATGACGCCACTATCTCCAAGACCTCGAGAAGTAAGCTGAGTATCGATGTCGTGTAAGAGGGACGGAAGAGGATCGAATACGCATCCCAGCAGGGGGCTGACACCGGTAGATAAATGCTGTTCGCAAAATGTCCTTTCCGCACTGTGGCGCTAGTAGTCGTGTGACAGGCAGGGTTGCAAATAATGCATTACTTTTTGTAATGCATTACCGTTTTCATTACCCATTACTTTACATTTTGTAATGTAAGAAATTTCCATTACCCATTACATTGGATTTTCTAATGTAAAAAATTCCATTACCCATTACTTTATATTTTGTAATGTAAAAAATTTTCATTACCCATTACATTCGATTTTGTAATGTAAAAAAATCCATTGCCCATTACAATGTAATGGGTAATGGAATTTTTTTACATTACAAAATCCAGAGAGAGAGAGAGAGAGATTGATTAGGTTTTATTATGCCTTAGTAATAACACTTTGAGGCAATACATAAACAACTTAGGAATATACGTTTTGCTCTCAACTAAGTGACGTAAGCATTTTACCAGTGAGACGGTTACCGATACTATTTATACCTTTCGCTATTAACAGTTAAAGATAACCTTCATGTCCACTTTTGCACAACTAAACCCATAAAAGTTTAGATGAAGCAAGCTAACACGAGGAAGAAGTACGAAAACCAAGCATGGGATAATACATCGAATAATCGAGACTCTATTCAACAATAACAGAGTAACTTCATCCTCATATTAGCAAATTAAACATAAAGATCGAAATAAAAGTAAGCATGATAGTTCGAATGTATTAAACGAAACGCAAAGGAACAAGAACCAAGCATAAGAAAACTAACTGAAAATCCTTAAGAGGGACAGAAAGAAATGAAAACAAGGGGCAAAGAAACGCTTGAACTAGTTCATAAACAAAATCACTAACCCGAAAGTTTATACCAACCGACAGTTGCATCTGGTATACGTATGCTTGTCTTATCATTGAAATTTCGAACTTACATGGACTTGAGCAATTTTTAACAATAACTGATTTGTTCGTGTCGAGTTTTACCGGATGCGATATGACATTTCCGCTTTTCCTGCAACGAGGATGATCATGCCAGTTTTAACAAATCATCCTGAGAATTTATTTTCGCCTTTGGCTGACCATCGTCCTTTCGCACAAAGATAACTCCGCCTTTTACCCATACATATCTGAACCTACACGCTCTTGCCTTCTTCCTCGTGAGACGAAGGAGATTGTACGTGGCACTCGGCAGCATTTCATTCACGTAAATTTGTCGATTTTCTAAAGCTTCGATACACTCCATGTTAATCTCCTTCCATGTGAGATGGCCCTTTTCTCGTTTTTTTATCAGAATAGACTCGCGAACAGAAGACGTTGTGAGACGGACGACGTACGAAGCGCTTATGTGTGAGCGAGATCCATCCGACGAAACCAAATCTCTCCTTAAAAGCTTACGAGCCGAGAGAATATGAGCGGTAAGCTCAGATACCCCAAGGACCTCGAAAATCCTCTTGACGATCAGGATCGGTGGAAGTTCTGTATCGGTCGGTACTCCAGATACAGTGAATTCATGACCGCCCGGTGACATCCATCCATCCATCCATCCATCCATCCATCCATCCATCCATCCATCCATCCATCCATCCATCCATCCATCCATCCATCCATCCATCCATCCATCCATCCATCCATCCATCCATCCATCCGTCCGTCCGTCCATCCGTCCGTCCGTCCGTCCGTCCGTCCGTCCGTCCGTCCGTCCGTCCGTCCGTCCGTCCGTCCGTCCGTCCGTCCGTCCGTCCGTCCGTCCGTCCGTCCGTCCGTCCGTCCGTCCGTCCGTCCGTCCGTCCGTCCGTCCGTCCGTCCGTCCGTCCGTCCGTCCGTCCGTCCGTCCGTCCGTCCGTCCGTCCGTCCGTCCGTCCGTCCGTCCGTCCGTCCGTCCGTCCGTCCGTCCGTCCGTCCGTCCGTCCGTCCGTCCGTCCGTCCGTCCGTCCGTCCGTCCGTCCGTCCGTCCGTCCGTCCGTCCGTCCGTCCGTCCGTCCGTCCGTCCGTCCGTCGGTCCGTCCGTCCGTCCGTCCATCCATCCATCCATCCATCCATCCATCCATCCATCTGTCCATCCAAATTTCCATTACTCATCACATTACACTTTGTAATGTAAACAATTTCCGGTATTCATTACATTGGATTTTGTAATTTAAACAAATTCCATTGTTCATTACATTATATTTTGTATTGTAAAAAAATCCATTACTCATTACATTGGACTTTGTAATGTTAAAAATGTCCATTGCCCATTATAAGGTAATGTGTAATGAATTTTTTTATCACATATTACATTGCATTTTGTAATGAAAATATTTCACATTACAAAATGTAATGTAATGAGTAATGGAAATTTTTTACATTACAAATTCAAATGTAATGAGTAATGGAATTTTTTACAATACAAAATATAATGTAATGGGTAATGGAATTTTTTTACATTACTTAATGAAATGTAATGAGTAGTGAAATTTTTTTTTCATTATTTTTAAAAAAAGTAATGAATAATGCATTACTTTTTCATTACAAATGTCGCAACCCTGGTGACAGGCATGCATATATATGTACGTTGCACCGGTGTGTCGAATATTTCACATGAATAAAAGTCTAGTGTAGATAACTTTACGAAAACCATTATTCGCGTGTATGATGGACCCTGTTATCGCTGTATCAGTACGTGCTGTTATCGCAATAACGGTAACAGCACGAAACGAAAGTATCGAATCGTTCAGCTGATCGGAATATTTAGAGCCGACGCCTGTCACGTAACAGCCAACGCTAGGTAGTGGCGCTTTTAAGAACTAAGAAGCCCGGACAAAACGCGTTTTCGTTTATCGTATAGGAATAGTAGGCCAGTGTCAGGGGGCTGCATCCCGGCAAGCAGTGCAGCGAGATCGCACGCAAAAGTTACCCCCTCTCTAGTCTCTTACGCGCCCATCACACAATCATGGAGGCTAGAGTGGGAGGAGGCCGATCTGTGCATTTCAAAGTGGCTACAAAAATGTGGTCAAAAAGGGATGGCGCCACTATCTCTAAGACCTCGAGAAGTAAGCTGAGTATCGATGTCGTGTAAGAGGGATGGAAGAGGATCGAATACGCTTCCCAGCAAGCAGTGCAGCGAGATTGCGTGAAAACGTTACCCTCTCTCTAGTCTCTTACGCGCCCATCACACAATCATAGTAGCGCGTGTCCGTGAGCGAGCGACGCTCGGACATCTTCGGAAAGAGCCGAGCGCGCCGAAGTTTCCCGACCGCGCCTTCGGCAGCTACACCAATGCATGGACGCTGAGCACGTTCATGTGCGGCCAAGCCGAAACGAAGCCTTCGAGGGAAAAAGCAATCTGAGAACGACTCGCGCGTGACGTCACCCGACGGAACGCGCGAGCCTTTTAAATGATTTCAATGCTTATTTAGCTCTTGATTCTCTGCATTATCAATGTATACCAAAAAGTTTGTCGCGCATCCTGATCGCTTATTTTTTTAGTTTATACGTTAATTTAAATATAATTATGGATCCAAATTACAACTTATTTATGTTCTAAAAAATTGTTTACGCTTGACTCACACCCGTCCTTATGCCACATAAATTAATATTAATAAAAGTAAGCGGAAATATATTTATATTCGTATTATTATATTAATTCTCATACTTTCATCAAGCGATAAAGCATTATCCCCAAAAACAAGCCAATCAACCATCCGGCCGCGAATCGTCAGTACCAGAAAGTGCATATTCTACAAGCGATGGGATGGTCCCGTTGGTAGCGTTCCTGGCTTCGGTCCGCAGGGGCGCAGGATGGTTCCCCGCGCTCGGTGCTTTTTTTAAAATTATTATTACTATTAATTCTTATTTGATTAGTTATTTTTATTAGTTATCATTATTATTTTAATTAGTTATCTTTTAGTGTCGAAAAATTTATCGCGCACTCCGACCGCTTATTTGATTAGTTTGTACGTTAATTTAAATGTAATAATAAATGTAAATTACAACTTATTTATCTTCTAAAAAATTGTTTGCGCTTTACTCACACCCATCCCTATGCCAAATAAATTGTAATTCATAAAAGTAAGCGGAAATATATTTATAGTCGTATTATTATATTCATTCTCGTAAGGTACGATTCGCGGCCGGATGGATGATTGGCTTGTTTTTGGGGATAATGCTTTATCGCTTGATGATAGTATATGAGAATGAATATAATAACGCGAATATAAATATATTTCCGCTTACTTTTATGAATTACAATTTATTTGGCATAGGGACGGGTGTGAGTAAAGCGCAAACAATTTTTTAGAAGATTAATAAGTGGTAATTTAGATTTATTAATACATTTAAATTAACGTAAAAACTAATCAAATAAGCGGTCGGAGTGAGCAATAAATTTTTCGACACTAAAAGATAACTAATTGAAATAATAATGATAACGAATAAAAATAACTAATCAAATAAGAATTAATGGTAATAATAATTAAAAAAAAAGCCCTGAGCGCGGGGAACGATCCCGCGCCCCTGCGGACCGAAGCCAAGAACGCTACCAACGGGACCATCTCATCGCTTGTAGAATATGCACTTTCTGGTACTGACGATTGGCGGCCCGATGGATGATTGGCTAGTTTTTGGGGATAATGCTTTATCGCTTGATGAAAGTATGAGAATTAATATAATAATACAAATATAAATATATTTCCGCTTACTTTTATCAATATTAATTTATTTGGCATAAGGACGGGTGTGAGTCAAGCGTAAACAATTTTTTAGAATATAAATAAGTTGTAATTTGGATTCATAATTAGATTTAAATTAACGTATGAACTAAAAAAATAAGCGATCAGGGTGCGCGATACATTTTTTTGTATACATTGATAACGCAGAGAATCAAGAGCTAAATAAGCATTGAAATCATCTAAAAGCCTCGCGCGTTCCGTCGCGTCACGTCACGCGCGAGTCGTGCTCAGATTGCTTTTTCCCTCGAAGCCTTCGTTTCGGCTTGGCCGCACATGAACGTGCTCAGCGTCCATGTATTGGTGTAGCTGCCGAAGGCGCGGTCGGGAAATTTCCGCGCGCTCGGCTCTTTCCGAAAATGTCCGAGCGGCTTGCTCACGGACACGCGCTACTATGATTGTGTGATGGGCGCGTAAGAGGCTAGAGTGGGGGTAACTTTTGCGCGCGATCTGGCTATATATCACTTTGCATCTCTCTCGCACGCAGCCTACTTCTCAAGTATCATGCTGCCTTATGCACAGCTCACTTCTTATTATTTACTTGTTCCGTCGCTGTCACACGCAGCTTACTTCTCGAGGTCTTAGCAATAGTGGTGCCATCCCAGTTTGACCACATTTTTGTAGCCACCAGCCCCCTGACACTGGCCTACTATTCCTATACGATAAACGAAAACGCGTTTTGTCCGGGCTTTTTAGTTCTCGGAAGCGCCACTACCTAGCGTTGGCTGATACGTGACAGGCTTCGGCCTTAAATACTCCGATCAGCTGAACGATTCGATTCTTTCGTTACGTGCTGTTATCGTTAAGGCGATAACAGCACGTACTGTTATCGTTATGGCGATAACAGCACGTACTGTTACAGCGATAACAGGATCCATCATACACGCGAATAATGGTTTTCGTAAAGTTATCTACACTAGACTTTTATTCATGTAAAATATTCGAAACACCGGTGAAACGTACATATACAGGGTGTCCCATTTTAATCTTACACCTGAATTTTCTCGAAAAATATTGCTCGGACGAAGTATTGTGTGGAACAAAACTTCTAGGGATTGAAGGGGGACTTTTGGAAAAAATTTATTTGAGGAGCCAAAATTCAAAATGGCGGCGTTACAAAGGCTGGCATGTTTTTTCAAACGGAAACATAACTTTTTTTATTGCCAAATAAATTGTCAGCTGAAAACTAAAAACTTTTGTTGAAAAAATTTTTTGATAAAGTTCATAGTTTTCAAGTGAGAACATCATTTTCAATTATTTCAGATGTATGCAGGATTTGCGTGTGTGTGTGTGTGTTTTTTTTTTTTTTTTTTTAAAGACGTTTAGCGGGAAAATGCCTCCGCACCGTAGCAAATAATTGCCGTGTGTCGGGCTTGCACCGACTAAAAACCCCCATTCCTCTGTGGCGTTACAAATTCTCCCGCGGGACGACTGCCAGGTATTACATCGCGGGAGAGGCCTTAGCCGTAGCTCTTCCTGCAGTGTTGTCAGACGACCTTACATCCCCCGTTCCACTCTAGATGTTATGAGTGGTTTAGGGGTTCGTGTCGCTGATTTAATCTATGACTGCCTGGTCTTCCGGCGTCGTCTTCTTCCTCGCACGTTCTGCACGTCGCAACTCCTTCATCACTGCGGCAGCATAAGTCGATACCGCTGTCCATGCGTCTGCTGACTTCAGCATCAACTCAACCAGGTTGTCCGGGGTGATGCGTGTCTCCAGCTGATCCTCGACTATCGCGCGGGAGGCACTAAAACGTGGGCATTGGAACAATGCATGTTCAGCGTTCTCCTCGACTGCTACACATGCTGGGCAGTCCGGGTAATCTTCATAATTAAACTTATAGAGATAAGCCCGAAAACAGCCGTGTCCTGAGATCACTTGAGTGAGATAATAGTTGAGCTCCCCGTGTAGACGGTTCACCCATATCTTCACCTTCGGGATTAGTCGATGTGTCCACCTTCCCTTGGGAGAAGCATCCCACATCGTCTGCCACTGGTTGAGACTGGTTGCTCTCGCTTCTGTCCTTGCATAACTGGGGTTTCTAGCTCCCTTCTGCTGGTACATCGATCTACGCTCCTCGGCAAGCACCTCAATGGGCAGCATTCCCGCGATAACGTTGATAGCGTCCTCGGAGACAATGCGAAACGCACAGGCTACCCTCAAGGCACTGACGCGATACGTTGCTGCAGCCTTCCTGCGGTACTCCTGGATTTTCAGTGCATCAGCCCATATGGGTATGCCATAGGTGAGCACTGAGGTCGTCACTGATAACAGCAGTTTCCTCCTCTTCTGTCTGGGGCCACCAACATTAGGCATGAGTCGCGCCAGTGTGGTAGCCACCCCAGCGGCCTTTCTGCTGATCTGCTCGGTTTGCTCTTTGAAGTTCAGCCTCGCGTCGAGAATCACACCCAGGTACCGAATGAACGGTTGGGATGTGATTTCGGAGTTTCCAACCCTGAGCGTCACCGTTTCCATCACCTTCCTGCTGGATACGAGGAGTACTTCTGTTTTGTGGGCTGCAAGATGCAGTCCAACGGAAGACAACCATTCCTGTTTCCATTCGCGGCGATGACAATCAGCGCCGCGTCATCTGCGAACGCTACGATGGACACTCCTTTCGGCAATTTTAATAGCAGCAGATCATTGTACATGATGATCCACAGAAGCGGTCCAAGTACAGAGCCCTGAGGAACTCCTCCAGTCACCCTATAAGTCTTTGGTCCATCCTCTGTGTCGTACATGAGCCACCTATTACATAGGTAACTCGCCACTATTCTCCGTAGGTACCATGGTACACCTAATGTTTTTAGGGCATCCATGATACACTTCCATATCGCCGAGTTGAAAGCGTTTTTGACGTCGAGAGCGACAACTGCGCAGTACTTCTTGGACCCTCTTGCCCATCGTTTCCCCGCAGTCGACTCCTGCGCCTGCTTCACCACTGTATTAATGGCATCCAGAGTAGAGCGCTCCTTTCTGAAGCCAAACTGGCCCTCCGCCAGTAGAGGGTCCACGACCTTCTCAATTCGGTTATGGATGATGCGCTCGAAGATCTTTCCCGCGGTATCCAGCATACAGAGCGGACGATAGGATTAAGGTTCGTCCGGTGGCTTTTTCCCTTTCGGGAGGAGCACTAGCTTCTGCCACTTCCACTTGTCCGGGAAGATTCCTTCCTTGAGACACGCATTGTACATGCCCAGGAATATTGCCGGTGCCAACTTGATCGCTGCCTTGAGTGCGATGTTGGGTATCCCATCCATGCCGGGGGCTTTATTGTTGCCCACCCTGGCAATCGCCGTAAGAAGCTCTTCTTCAGTAATGGCTGGGATGTCTTCATCGACGTCCTCTTCGAGCTGATAATCCTCCTCGGGTTGCTCAGGGAACAGATGTGAAACAATCTTTTCCAGCAGAGCTGCGTCCACAGGCGATGGTATTGGCTGGCTTTTCAGCCGAGTCATTACTACTTTGTACGGCCTGCCCCAGGGAGCATCTTCCACCTCGCTGAGCAGTTCGCCCCAGCTTTCAGCTTTACTCTGCTTGATAGCCTTTTTAAGCTTCAAGCGCGTCATCCTGTGCTGTTCTTCCAAATCGGGGAACGAGCGTTTGCCTCGAGCTCGTTGCGCTAGGCGGCGAGTTCGATGACACTCCCTTCGGAGGCCGGCAATTTGTTCGCTCCACCAGTGTACCGCCGGTCGGAAGTCGATATTACGTTTCCGTGGCATTGTGGCATCGCATGCTTCGGTGACCCTCTGCATGACCACCTCGACCTTCTCGGTTGCACTTTCCGCTGCGAGGGGGCTGGTGTCAAAAGTTTCACGAAACAAGTCCGCGTCAAACATTTTCGCTTTCCAGCCCTTCCCGTTTGTCTTCGGTGCCTTCGCTGTTCTGCTGAAGTCACCGCGAATCTCCCAGAGAATCGCTTGATGATCACTGTGAGTGTAGTGTGACGGTTCGGCTATACAGGTAAGCCACCATCACTCAGAATATGATAGAATCTGACCCTTTACCGGATACCAGCATATTCTGACCAGCACGGAGCGATCGGCCATGCCGCCGGCCGGGCGGGTCACTCGCGCCAAGAATTGTGGCAAGCCCGCGACACCTCGCAAAGGGCTCCGCCCAGAGCGAGGAGCAAGACCACCGCGGACTCGCGGGAGGCCCGCCTATATTAGCACATATCACGGCACCTGTGCTTCAACCACTCCCATCCATCTAAGAGTGCGACCCGAATTCATCGTGACGCCTCCTCACACCGAATGTGGGCCTGATACCCTAGAGAGGAACTATCGGATATATTTTATCCCTCAAATTGGCTATAGTATGCATGCGTCCTCAAAATTACAAACGCTGCCACCCCACCACCGCAGTATTCCACGGTGGCGCGATTTCCCACCTAGCCCTCCGGATCCGCAAGAGAAATGGAATTTCTCCTGACGGGCCTGGGGCTATTTAAGGGCGTCCGCAAGCCGGAGCGGCACTCTGTCGCAAATTCAACTTTATTACGTGGAGTCACCAGCATCCGAAACCTCGGATCATCGGATGGAGGCCACGCTGCCGTAGCCCTGGTCCCATCCTAGAACGACCTCAGCTTCGGGTTAGATACTCTATTTCCTTGGGAAGCCCCAGCATTGCGCTGGAAGTCCGACCTCGGAAATAGAGTCGTCGTGGTGATTGCAAGCTAGGGAAAATCAGACAACATCCGATCGATAGTCATTAGGACGATCGATCGCCACGCAGCTTTTCACTCACATAGACTCGAAGTGTGCAGTCCGTGAAGTGCCGATCGCGCTTCGCTGCACACGAGGAAATTCTACAACCAGCTTCACTGGTTTTTGGTCCTCCTCGCTTGGCACCGAGGAGGTCAGCCGTCCCTTCCGGACGGCCCCGCTATGTGCACTCGGAGAGAACAATTCTCCTTCGAGCTCGCACATTATTAGAACGCTAGATTCTCTAGCGCATGAGCAACACGGCGTGGCACCCGTGCGTTTAGTTGCATTTGGCAACGTGCCAACCGGAAATAACGCCTCATATCTACAATAATTGTCAATCGAATGGTGTCGCCTTCTGATTCCAGAAGCGATCCCGATTCGGCCACACGCGTACACGACGACGCTCGCGGACTGTGCGAGTGCGAGCAAGAGAGAAAGAATGAGTGAGAGAATCAGCGCCTCTAAACATCGCGCGCAGATAGACCTCGCACCTTCCCATCCTGCTGCTTCAACAAGACCTCTGTGTGAGCGCAAGTAAGAGAGAGAAAGAGCATGAGACAGAGTCAGCGCCTCTAAACATCGTGTGCGACCTCACCGTATTCTTCCCATCCTTGTCGCTCCACGACCACAGCGCTTCTCGCCGACCGCTCCAGCTCCGTGTGAAACGTCACCACACCGGACTAACGACACTAAAATCCACCGATTAACACACTAACATACTCTTTGTTACCGTCACCCAATTTCATCTCATAATAATCCGAAATACCAAATGCCGATGATGACGGATTATACTAGGCGTCTCTGAGACCCTCAAAACCACTGAGGCATCTCCCAAAAAAACACCTAAAATCCTCTTCATCATTCGTGGCACCAAATTCGTACATCGTCCTTCAGGAGGCTACGGGAAAACCCTATTTTTATCACACGGCAAGTTAATCGCCGTGTTCCTTCGTTTTCCGGGATATTCGCGTACACGAATCCCCGAAAACGAAAAGAAGGCTTTCGCTAAAATCGCGAAACGTCTCAGTAGATATCACTGACTACCCAGTGGCACTCTGGTTTCCTCTTGCCAGGCTACTACTCACAAAAGTGAGGTCCACTATAGAGGAGGCTTCACCTTTAACAAAAGTGGGCTTTGTACCTGCATTAAGTAGTACTACATCCAATAAGGACATAGCCTCAAGCAGAGCTTGGCCCTTCCTGTTCGTCACTTTACTACCCCATTCCACAGCCCACGCGTTGTAATCTCCGGCTATGGCTACCGGGAAGCGTTGTTTAGCGTCTGCGACTAAGTTGTCGAGAAAATTCTCAAACTCATAAGTCGTCAGACTAGGCGGTGCGTAACAACTGTAGAAATGAACTCCTTTGACTTTTATTCTCACAAAACCAGTTTCCGTCCGACTCGCAAGATCCTGAAATGGAAGTTTTCCGCAGGACCAAATTGCGGCCTTCCCACTTGCGTCAGATTCCCAAGGTTGCGTGTCTAGATGTCTATATGGTTCCGAGAGTATCGCCAAGTCAGGCTTCAGCTCGCGCACAGTCTGCATGAGCAGGTCCTGTGCTGCTTCACAATGGTTGAGGTTCAGCTGGAGTACTCTCATTTGCATCGTTTTTGGAGTGCCTGGAGGGCCTGGAGAGCCCGCGTATACGCTGGACACCGGCTGCTACCTGCGATGTGGGCTGTGGGTGCCCCATCTCCCGCTTCTGCACATATGACACACTTTGCACTTGCTGTGCATTCGGCAACTTTGTGGCCAGTGTTACCGCACTTGATGCAGTCTTTAGCCCGGTCGACGTTGCTCTTGCAGTTCTGTGATAAGTGTCCAAATTTCCAGCACTTGAAACACTTTAGTGGTCTCACCACCTCTCGGATTCTGCAATTACACCAGCCGACTCGGATGATTCCTGTATCCAGAAGTTTCCGGGCACCAGGCACCATGAGTCGTATTACCGCGGTCTGAGTTCTGCCATATGCTTTACGCAGAGACTTAAGAGAGTATTCCGTGACTGAATAGTCCGGTCCCAAGACTCTCTTCAGGGCCGCCGATATCTCCTCCTTCGTCGCGTCCTCTTCCAGGTCCTTGATCTCCAGATCAACTTTCTGGACTTTACTCTGGACCGTTGCTGATTCACCAAGAACACCTTCGAATTGGTTTCGCAATTCCGGTGCTTTGGCTGAGCTCTCCTCATTCAGAACGATCAGCAGATCTCCCGCGTTCGTTCTGCGTACCTTTTGGACGCATTCACCTGCATCCTTGAGCGCCGGATCCTTCTTTATACGACTCAAGATCTCCGCATAGCTCAAGTCACCCTTTTTGTGGATGACGAGAGCGTTGGGCAGAGTCGGCCGTTCGCGAGGTTTCTGCGCCTTCTTCTGAGGCTGCTTCTCGGATATCTTGTGCGATCTTTTCTTCTTTCGCGCAGTCTGCCACTTCTGCTCTGATCTCTCGCCCTTATCCTCGGATTAACCAGCCAATGGCTCCACCAGCTGCTTCTCCTTCGGCTCCTTTCCGTCGGTCGACGTCGGTGTAACCCGCTTTTTCCTCTTCGCCTTGCTTACTTGCGTCGAGGTACCGCCCACGTCCATGCCTTCATCGTTTCTCTCCTTGTTAGGGAAACTCGATTTCGCTTGGCTTATGGTCGGCGTGGTTTGCGTTCCTCCAGTCAACGTTGCCGCCTGTGGCTTTGCACACCACGCTACGAGGTCCTCTATACCTTTCCAAGTACTGGTAAGCATAGGAACCCACCGCTGGATCTCCTTGTAGAGGTTTTTCTTCTGCTGGATAAAAGAGGCTAGGCTCTCCAGCGTCTTTCCGTGCCTCTCCACCAACTTCAAAATCTCCTTTCGGTTTCCACCTGTCTCTTCCTTTTCTTCACTTGAAACATTGTGCGCCATGGAGGCCAAGTGGCCCACCTCCGTGGTACTGCGGTTGTTCGATGATGACGCCCGGGAGCCCGCTTGGTCACTTCCTGAAGGCGCCTCTACTGGGGTTCCGTGCCCCTGCACCCTAATAGGTATATCCTTTATTGGACTTCCCATATTCATTTGCTATCGAGGTTTGTTCCCCGTGTCTGTTGGTCCACGGGAGGTATTTTAATTGCCTCCTGCCCTGTATATCTATATAGACATTTCAATATCCATATCTATATCCACATAGATATCTCTATATGTATATCTATATCCATATAGATATTTGTACATCTATGTCTATATTTATATACGAGGGCTTTCCCCTATCCGCCGCCTGGGGACGTGCCACGTAGGGGTTTCAGACTCCCCACGTGGACTGTGTATGTGTGTGTGTGTGTGTGTGTGTGTGTGTGTGTGTGTGTGTGTGTGTGTGTGTGTGTGTGTGTGTGTGTGTGGGCGCGTGCGTGTATTTGTGTGGATGTGTGTGTGTGCATGTGCGTGCGTGTGGAACACTCACAAGGACTAGGTCTCTGCGGTTCTTAACTACCGTAGTATTTTTTTACTCCAAACCCTCCTTGTAAGTGTATTGTGATCCCTTTCTAGAGATGTTCAAATATCCCTCCATTCATGTTTAAACATGCCCGAACTCTTCTCGCGATTACGTTTTTTAATATCAAGATCTGAAAGGTAAGCGAAATTGAAGAAAACATGATTGGTACTACTGACATAGTCTGACTTTGCGGAATTCTCTTACGCACTTTTGTACTTTTGAGACATTACGAAGATGGAAAATCAACATTTTTTGAAATTCAACCGTTCTTAAATCAGAGAAAGATTCTGAGATTGAGCAACAATGGCGGATTTCAGACCCAACGAAATTGTTGATATGCTCCTCATTTTAGGGAGATGTCGGGGCAATTACTTACGCGCCGAAAATTTGTATCGACGCGAATATCCTCATCGTCGTCACCCATCACGGCAGACAATCAGAACCATCGAACGGCGAGCCAGGGCAAGTCGGATGATCCGCCACCGTCGACGTTACCAAAACGTCAACGATTTTGGTGACTTGCATGAGGCTCGAAACATGGCTATTTTAGCCATGATAGCAATTGATCCTCATTTGAGTGTTCGAGCGATCTCGGAACGATTGGGGTTTGCCAGATCCACAGTGCACCGAGTATTAAGAGGTGCTAAACTTCACCCGTATCGGGTACAATTCCACCAAGACACTCCTAATCCTGATCCGTTGCGAAGGGTGGCGTTTTGTCGGTGGGCGTTGAGACAAATCGAGCGATCTAGAAACTTTTTTCGGTACGTTATGTTCACCGACGAATCCACATTTAACAGCCGCGGTCAAGTGAACCGTTGGAACTTCCGATACTGGTCCGATCAGAACCCACATTGGTTGAGACAGATCGCTCACCAGCATCGATGGAGTTTAAACGTTTGGTGTGGTATTGTTGACGGGCAAATAATAGGTCCCCATTTCTTCGAACGAAGTGTGAACACTGTCCGTTACCTCGATTTTTTGGAAAATAAACTGCCCCTTTTGCTAGAAGATATGGATTTGGAAACACGTCAACAGATGTGGTTCCAGCAAGATGGTGCACCCGCTTACTGGGCTCGTGTTGTTCGAAATCATCTGGATGCAACATTCGGTCAACGGTGGATTGGTCGCGACGGTCCTATAAATTGGCCTCCAAGGTCACCGGATCTTACATCTCCTGATTTTTTTTTGTGGGGGTACTTAAAATATGCCGTCTACCGTCAAGCTCCAACAACACGGGAGAATATGAAGGAGCGGATAAGAGCTGCCTGCCGTGCAATCCCGAGAGATGTTCTTCTGCGCACAGTGGACGGTTTCGCGAGAAGAGTTCAGGCATGTTTAAACATGAATGGAGGGATATTTGAACATTTATAGAAAGGGATTAGAGTACACTTACAAGGAGGGTTTGGAGTAAAAAAATACTGCGGTAGTTACGAACCGCAGAGACCTAATCCTTGTGAGTGTTCCATAAGCACGCACATGCACACACACACACACACCCACACACATACATGCACGCGCGCCCGCGCACGCACACACACACACACACACACACACACACACACACACACACACAAAACGGCCCTTCTCAGGGCCAGGAATGCTAGACAGACAACCTCCACGTGGTGTATTCTGGGTAACGCGAATGGTCTGCAACAGACTCAGCCATGCAACCTCCTACGCTTTGGCTAACGCAAATGCCGGTGGTAGGGACAATTAGACTAAATGTCTCACGGCAAGCCGCTCAATGTTGTATTTTCCAATTTATGACCACTTGAACAAAAAAAGAATCAAATTTTTTTGTTGAAAATTTTGGTTTTTTTTGTTTTCAAATTAGGACGATATTTCGTGAGAAAATTTTGGAGGAAAATCGATGAAAAATAGTTTTTTTTCCATTTTAATAGCGTTTGTGCCATTTTCAGGCCCAAAAACGTGTTTCTTTAAGGTAACGGTACCAATGATCGGACGGTTAAGAGCATTTTTAGATTATATGATTTAGTATTCATTTAAGGAACGTTAAAAAAAAATGACCGGACCTAACGTCAAGCTCGTAAATTCTAGTTTTCAAAACACATGCATTAACTGCCGGTAAGTTAAATATTTTTATTTTTATACGCTCTAATGTTCAATAACACAAAATGTACCAATTTTCGGACAGCTGTTAGCGTTACGTACCTATGTTCGGACACGCTCATGTCCCAATTTTCGGACATGCAGAAATTGATTCCTATGGTTGCAAGGTTATGTTGAACTGGTACGTAAGATCTCTTTTTTATTCATCCATATAAGTACTGACGATAAGTAACACGAAATATATTATTGGAACAAAACAGACTTTTTATAAATATATATTGCTATACATTGAACATACAAAACATCTTACTCGCTACGCAATTCTATCCATTGACTTTCTTTCCTCATTTTTCAAGGTCTGCGCTTGCAGCATCTTTTTTCGTTCCTGTAATTGTTTCTTTGCGTCTCTTAGTTGTTGTCTTTCTGCTTGTTTCTGTTTCTTTATTTCCTCTTGTAGTCGTCTTTTTTCTGCTTGTTCCCTTTTCTTTTCTACTTGAATTTTTTTCTTCCTCTTGTAATCGTCTCCTTTCTGCTTGCATTTTTTCTCTCATTTCCTGTCGTTTTTTTTTCTCAAGCTGTAATTTTTTCTGCTCTTGCTTTTCGCGTTCGTGATATTCTATCCATGCATCGGACGTGGCTACAGCAGGCACCAATTTCTTTCTTTTTATTTTCGTTTCCTTCGCGGCCTTTTTTTTCGCACTTTCCATATCCAGGGGCCAAAAAAGCTGATCCTTATTTATAGGAAATCCCGTCTCAGCGAGGTAGAATACCCAATTCACCAAATGCGTCTCTTCCTCCGGAGTAAGGATAGTAGGCGGTCCCATCTTGGCATGAACCGGCTGGTGATTTTTGGCTTTCCCATGCAAAGTAGTCCTCGGTACTCCGTACTTTTCAGCTGCAATTCGTATTGAGGTCCCAGATTGGATCTGGGACCTGGGACTGGGATCTGGAAAAGTGAATTTCATCTGTGTCATTGCATAGTAGTGTTATTTTCATAATTTTTTGGTGACTCGACCCCCGTAAGCAATAATTCGATATATTAATTAAAAAAGTAACCCTCCGGGCACATTTCGTATATATGAGTGAGAAAAAGACGGCATCGATACCGTATAACCTCCCAGAAAGCCGGCCACATAACCTCAAATTTTGTTTGCGTCGCGACTAGTTACGTTATCTAATATATTATCTAAATATAGGACACATGTACTTACCAATTGATTTTCTCTTCTTTTTTCCCTTCTTTTTTCACTTCTTTTTTTTCAAAATCCCAAACTAAGTCAGTAATAAGTCATTTATCGCGAGGTACGCAGCGAAACGAAATCAACAACGCGTGGCGTCCGGCGATTTGGTCTCTATGGCTACGTGCTCTCGTACTAGTGATCGGACGAGATCACTGTGGATGAGCTTCGACCGTGGTATATGCGTGTGATACATGTCCCAATTAATGGGACACTGAATTTATTATATAAAACCTTATCCAAACCGAAATTTAACGACGGTTTCGAAAAGTCGGTTCGATTCACTTTCGATGGATCATAAGTCTAGTCTAGAAATCGATAAAAAATAAACTCCTATTACTATCACAAATTATTGCAACTCTTTGGTTCTTCGGTTTAGAAAAGTGCATTCATGACATGGCTGACTCGGACTCGTTAATATAACTCGTCAATTTCACTACTAAAATTCGTTATTAACGTACAATTTTCCAGTAATCAATTAATAATTGAAGGCTGAATAGAATGCAAGCGTTACTTTTCGTTAACTATCAATTATATATGTAATATAGTGAAGTATTCGAACTACTGTCCGAAAATTGGGACCCGTCCGAGCATTGGTACCGTTACCTTAAATCCTTGACGAACTTCGATCACGATGGGTAGAAAAACACACACACACACACACACACACACACACACGCGCGCGCGCGCGAATCCTGGATACATCTGAAATAATTGAAAATGATGTTCTCACTTGAAAACTATGAACTATATCAAACATTTTTTTCAACAAAAGTTTTTAGTTTTCAGCTGACAAATTTTTTGGCAATAAAAAAAGTTATGTTTCTGTTTGAAAAAAACATGTCAGCCTTTGTAACGCCGCCATTTTGAATTTTGGCTCCTCAAATAAATTTTTTTCAAACGTCCCCCTTCAATCCCTAGAAGTTTTGTTCCACACAATATTTTGTCCGAGCAATATTTTTCGAGAAAATTCAGGTGTAAGATTAAAATGGGACACCCTGTATATGCATGCCTGTCACACGACTACTAGCGCCACAGTGCGGTAAGGACATTTTGCGAACAGCATTTATCTACCAGTGTCAGCCCCCTGGTAGCCACTTTTTTCAAGTCTCTCCATAAGAGATCGGACTCCTCCCACTCTAGCCTCCCTGCACACAATCATAGGAGCGCGTGTCCGTGAGCGAGCGACGCTCGAACATCTTCGGAAAGAGCCGAGCGCGCCGAAGTTCCCCGACCGCGCCTTCGGCAGCTACACCAATACATGGACGCCGAGCTCGTTCATGTGCGGCCAAGCCGAAACGAAGGCTTCGAGGGAAAAAGCAATCTGAGCACGGCTTTTAGATGATTTTAATGCTTATTTAGCTCTTGATTCTCTGCGTTATCAATGTATACAAAAAATGTATCGCGCACCCTGATCGCTTATTTTTTGAGTTCATACGTTAATTTAAATATAATTATGAATCTAAATTACAACTTATTTATCTTCTAAAAAATTGTTTACGCTTTACTCACTAATTCTAATTCTCATACTTTCATCAAGCGATAAAGCATTATCCCCAAAAACAAGCCAATCAACCATCCGGCCACGAATCGTCAGTATCAGAAAGTGCATATTCTACAAGCGATGGGATGGTCCCGTTGGTAGCGTTCCTGGCTTCGGTCCGCAGGGGCGCAGGATCGTTCCCCGCGCTCAGTGCTTTTTAAAAATTATTATTACTATTAATTCTTGTTTGATTAGTTATTTTAATTAGTTATCATTATTATTTTAATTAGTTATCTTTTAGTGTCGAAAAATTTATCGCGCACTCCGACCGCTTGTTTGATTAGTTTGTACGTTAGTTTAAATGTAATAATAAATGTCAATTACAACTTATTTATCTTCTAAAAAATTGTTTGCGCTTTACTCACACCCATCCCTATGCCAAATAAATTGTAATTCATAAAAGTAAGCGGAAATATATTTATAGTCGTATTATTATATTCATTCTCGTAAGTTACGATTTGCGGCCGGATGGACAATTGGCTTGTTTTTGGGGATAATGCTTTATCGCTTGATGATAATATATGAGAATGAATATAATAATGGGAATATAAATATATTTCCGCTTACTTTTATGGATTACAATTTATTTGGCATAGGGACGGGTGTGAGTAAAGCGCAAACAATTTTTTAGAAGATAAATAAGTTGTAATTTAGATTTATTATTACATTTAAATTAACGTACAAACTAATAAAATAGGCGGTTGGAGTGCGCGATAAATTTTTCGACACTAAAAGATAACTAATTAAAATAATAATGATAACTAATAAAAGTAACTAATGAAATAAGAATTAATGGTAATAATAATTTAAAAAGAAGCACTGAGCGCGGGGGACGATCCCGCGCCCCTGCGGACCGAAGCCAAGAACGCTACCAACGGGACCATCTCATCGCTTGTAGAATATGCACTTTCTGATACTGACGATTCGCGGCCGGATGGATGATTGGCTAGTTTTTGGGGATAATGCTTTATCGCTTGATGAAAGTATGAGAATTAATATAATAATACGAATATAAATATATTTCCGCTTACTTTTATGAATTATAATTTAGTGGGCATAAGGACGGGTGTGAGTAAAGCGTAAACAAATTTTTAGAAGATAAATAAGTTGTAATTTGGATTTATTATTATATTTAAATCTACTGTAGGAAATAAATCTGTCCTTTGTGAGTATTTTGAGTTTGCCGCGCGTGACGGGCGGTCCTGGTTGCGAGATGAACGCCAACAACGTGCGAGGGAGCCACGGTCACGGAACTCTCGGGCGACGTGAGAAGGAGGAGACTGATAGATCCACGGAAACACGAAAAGGAAGAGGGTGGACGTCTCTATAGCAACAGGGGCACGCTCTCTCCAAAAGTCCGTGCCGCGAAAAAGCAGTCAATTCTCGGGGTGAAAACCGGATCGGTGAAAAATAAAAGTCTATGGGCTGAATCCGTTCCCAAATAGGGACAGAAGTGTGTTTATATCTCCAGTGAACACTTTCGTGCCCAAATTTCGGCATCAACTTCACAAAAGACGAGAGAAAAGAGGAAGCCGGCACGGACGTTCGAAGTCGTGTACCTCATCCAAAATGGCACGCGGTCGCCAGGATGAGGTCACCGTTGGAGCATTACGAGACACAAGTAGATCGGAAATATAATTCAGAGCCATCGAGAGACAGCAATTCCCCGTCGACGCGGACGACTGGCGAGAAAGAATCCTTGGGATCACCGAGAGCCACAAACGCATCCGTCGGAATCCATCGTTTGAGCAGCCCCGTCAACGTCGAGAATTCGTCAAGAAGATATTCGTCAGCATCGAGTCAGATTAAATAATGAACAATAGCAAGTAGATCGGAAACAACGTGAGTAGAAGGCCAGAAGCAAACTTATCAAATAAAAGAGACAGTAAAGAAATCCAAATTATATATTAAAATGTCATAGTGAATTACCTGGTGCTGGAGATTACATGGGTAGGGAGCGTAGTGAAATTATAATATGTGTTGAAGAGGAGGCGTTCGAGAAATATATATAATTGTGCCAAGTAAAAAGAGCGATGCGAGCGCTGGCGTCCGCATGATAGCCGGTTTTGAGAGACGATAGGTGTATATGTGTAAGGGATGTGTCGTATCGCAGTTCGTACTGTCGCCCTGACGAAAGGGATGTTTATTTTTCTGTATATAATTCATGATTGCGTAGCGCAGCTCGCACCGTTGCCCTGACGAAAGGGATATTTATTTGTATCTATATAATTAATGATTGCGTAGCTCAGCTCGCACCGTCGCCCTGACGAAAGGGATATTTATTGGAATGAATGCATAAGGGTGAAAGGGAGCGCGCACGACAGAAGCAGTCGGAAAGACCGTCGAATATAGAAAGTGGACTAGATAATACTCGCTTTTCATGTTTCAATAAAGAGGGTATGGTGGATACTCCAAAACGAAAATAAAAAGGTAGTGACAATTTCAAAATAATAATCAAATTGTTACATAATGGCGCCCAACGTGGGGCACGAATGAGAGTCGAGTCCCTTATATGAATAAAACATAAATAAGAATTAATAAATATAAAACAAAAAAAAAAAAAAACAAAAAAATGAGTATCCATCGAACTCCGCCGAAGACTCCGGAGAAGGGGAATACACCGATATCCCCTTCGCCAGAGACTAATACGGTGAAAGCAAGACGAACGTTGCACATGAGTACGGCTCAGAAAAATAAAACGAATGTCATGGATGCCATAGGTTTAGAAGAGCAGCGGCGAAAACTACATGAAGAAAGGATCCGGATTAATACCGAGAAGGCCGAAATCGAAAAACTCCGAATGGAACTGTCCGCGGGAAATATGATCATAGACGAAGTCAGACAGTTGAGATCGACGACTACGCGACAAGAGAAGGCGATAGAGGAACTACAAGCGGCCGCAGCAGCAGGCAACTTCAGATCGGCGGATCAACCGGATTCAGGTGTGCTGAGCGGTATATTTCGGGGATTTCAAGGATTAAAAATTGATATTCCGATTCCAAAATTTCGCGATGAATCGATCCACCACCCTCAGGAATTTTTGGAGCAAATAGATAGATATTTCAAAATGAAGAGAGTAGAAGCAGACATGCAAATGCTCGTATTGGATTCAGTTTTGGAGGGTAGGTCGAACGTTTGGTACCAGGCCAACCGCGCGAGATGTCACAATTTCGAAGCTTTTAAGGCGAACTTTTTAAAAGAGTTCTATTCGATCCCGGTCCGAGTGAGGTATAAGAGTCAATGGATTGGTAGTAAATATAGCAACCAGATGGGATCTCTGCAAAGCTACTATCTCAAGCAATTTAATGCAGCGAAATACATTACCCCTCCATTGGACGCTTACGAAATAAACTACACGATAATACAAGGCCTCCCGTTTAGGGTACGAGAGATCCTGATTAGTACGGATTTAAACGATGTCAACGCGGTTTCTCAAGGTTTGGCCACCCTAGATCGAACAAATGATGACAGGGAAAGAATAAGACGGGGGGGAGAAAGAGGAAACTTTCAGGAAGTACAACATCAAAATCTCGATGATGGAGAACCGCGAGGAATAGCGAATAGAGGTCGGATAGGGCAGCCAAACTTTAATTCCAACTACCGAGACAATAACAGGGGGATTCCACCAAGAAGGAATATCGAATCGCGTGGGGTTTCGAGTGTAAACACAACATCAATAATACCGGAGCAACCGCTCACACAACAACCAGCAGAAGCACAGGCAAATTTAATACCGTACCCCGATATACCACCACCAAGCATAGCGGAAAATAACGCCGACCACAGTATGCCCAGTACTTCGGGGCATTTAAACTGATAGGCGGTGCGACGTGTGGTGGAAATCCCCCGTCGCACCAAATGGATGACCTATTAGATGAGTTAAAAAACGGTTTAATCACGGATCCGAATCATTTCGAGAAGGGAGACCAGAATATCCGTAAATGTCCAAGGATTTTGCTTCAGATGTGCAAAATTACTATATCAGTTTTAGTAGACACGGGCAGTCAAGTATCGTGCATTTCGGAGGATCTATTCAAATATTTGGGGAAATACTTTATCGTACCAGACTTGCCAGTATCTAATTTGGTTGTGACAACAGCGGTGGGAAAAAAACCAACACGGGTGAAAAAACAGGTGCAACTGCCACTGATAGTTGATGGTTTAACGATAATGTCTTCTTTATTAATTGTGCCATACCTAACAACGCCAGCGATTCTAGGGAATGATTGGTTTCTGGACAATAAAGTAGCCATCGATTACGATTCATTAACGCTGAGAGTGCGAGGTAAGCAAATAGCCAGCGAGCTAGTATTCTTTGACAGCCCTGCGCGGGAGAAAGTTCATACATCAACGGTGGATGGGGTAATAGTTATCCAAGTCATCGGGCTTGAGCGATCAAGTTACGTTAGGAAGAGTGGGTCAAAGGAACAATCAGAGGATAGGAAGATACCATTGTCAACAAAACAGGGGGATCAAGAAAAGGAGGAGCCTCCACTCGGCGGTAAAAAGAGAGCGATGGCAATAACCCAAAACGCGAGTTTATCCGAGAATGCTGAGGGTGACCAACGTTGCGAAATTGTTGAAGTGAATAAAGAGATAGATGATCTAGAGGTGGTTATAGAAGAAGAAGAGGTAGTGGGGGAAGAAGGAATGGTCAAAAGCAGCCAAGTGAATATCGAGGATGAAAAGAAGCAGTTTCTCGTAGAACTGAGGACTATTATCAAAGAAATACCCCAGTTATCGGATGAGCAGCGTTCCACCTTAGAAGATCTAGTAACTAAATATCAAAGGCTATTTATGGTAAAGGAATCACATGCAGGCGATTATGAGCACACTATTCAGTTAAAACAATCAACGTCGGTTGTAAAGAAGTCATATCCAGTGCCGTACTCGCTCAGAGATCAGGTACAAGAAGAGCTAGAGGTGATGTTGGAACAGGGGATTATCGAGCGGTCCAACAGTCCGTTTTGTAATCCGCTTAGAATAATACGCCGAAAAGATGGTCGCTTGCGTATATGTTTGGACGCTCGTTTTTTGAACGCGAACATCGAATCCGATAACGAATCTCCTCCCAGGATCGAGGAACTCACGCAAAAATATCATGGTGTCACGGTAATGACAACATCTGATCTCGCGAATGGATACTGGCAGATCCCCCTGCACAAAGCATCGCGTCCCTACACCGCCTTTTTATACGGAACAACGCTATATCAATTTTGCAGAATACCCTTTGGTTTAAAAACAGCTGGAAGTGGCTTTATAAGAGCGTTGAGCCTCATCTTTGATAGAAGCTACGATCCCTTCTTAACGCTGTATATCGATGATTTGTTAGTTACATCACGTTCATGGCACGAGCATCTGGGTCATATAGACAAGGTTTTCCGAAAGTTACTGGACAATAATTTCACCCTGCGGCTCCAGAAATCACTGTTCTGTAGATCATCCGTGCAGTTTCTTGGTTTAATTTTGTCAGTTGACGGAATATGTCCGGATCCTGATAGATTGCGAAAAATACGGGAGTTCAGGTCACCTCAAAATCGAAAACAGTTACAACAATTTATTGGAGTCTGCACATATTATAGGCAATTTAGTGTCAGACACGCAAATTTCATTGACCCGTTTCGAACATTATTGAAAACCAAAGAACCCTGGATATGGACAAACGAGCATCACCAGGCCTTTGAAGCTTTGAAGAATAACTTTGTAAACGCCGTGCAGCTTTCACATGTCAACCCAGATCGTAAATTTAAGCTTCAAACGGATGCTTCGGATCAAGGGATTAGTGGGGTCCTATATCAGGAAGATGAGGAACAACGAAAGTATATAATAACATTAGTAAGCCGTTGTCTAAACCAAGCAGAAAAGAATTATGGCACCACCGAAAAGGAGTTAATGGCGATAGTTTATTCGGTGGAGAAAAATCGGCGCTACCTGATAGGCCATAAGTTCGAGATAATAACCGACCACAAAGGGTTAACGTTTCTCAACACCACAGTATTTCACACACCCAGACTCAAAAGATGGTGTTTAATTCTGCAGCAATACGATTATGACGTTACCTATTGTACGGGAAAGGAAAATACAGTGGCTGATTTTTTTAGCCGTAATCCCGATGGCCAATTCGAGGTGGAACAACACGCCAGTATCAATTTGCCTTCTTTATTAGCTACATTACCGCAGGATGTCGACAAAGCGGGTTTAGTGAACGTCGTCGCGAGCTTTATGTGCATTGAAAATCAGACACTGGCGAAAGAAATAATAGAAGAGTTGAAAAGATTAGCCGATTTGCAGGAAGAGGATGAAAAACTGTCGTCATTGAGGAAGGAGGTAGAAAAGGGGTTTCGTGTAGATCTATATCAAATTAAAAATAATATTCTTTTCCAGCGAAACGTAGTGCAGAAACGATGGGTCATTATCTTGCCGCGACCCCTTGCAAGTCAAATCCTGGCTAGTGTTCATGATGCATTGGGACATCCGGGTATTTCCAAGACCTTGGCATTTTTAAGTATGTACTTTTCATGGAATAAGATGAGGAGCGATATTAAGGCATACGTGAAGCACTGTGATCTATGTCAACGGATCAAGCCGATAAATTTTAAAATGGAAGGGGAATTTCAATTTGTGAAAGCTGAAAAACCGGGAGATTTAGTTACAGTCGATTTTTATGGTCCGTTGCCCCAGTCGACTGCCGGGGTGCAGTATATTTTCGTTGTGCTAGATGCATTTACTAAATATGTAAAATTATATCCTCTAAAGAGGGCTACTACCACAGCCGCGTTAAGAAAATTGGAAGGTAACTATTTTAGTGAAGTGGGAAAGCCAATAAGCATTTTAGCAGATAATGGAACCCAATTCACGTCACGCAAATGGAGTGAAACTTTACAGAAAGGCGGGATAAAGGCTCGATACTGTTCCGTCAGGCATCCTCAAAGCAACCCAACGGAGCGCGTTATGCGGGAGTTGGGGCGATTATTTAGGGTATTGTGCGTGGAAGCGCATCATCGTTGGGCTCGATACCTCACTCGAGTGGAAAAACTGCTCAATATAATTACGCATAGTAGTACTGGATTTTCGCCTTATGAGCTTCAGACAGGGAAAGATCCGACAAACGAACTCATGACTTTAATCGAGTTTCCTGAAGCAGATCCTGAGATATATGAGAACAAGCTCATTAAAGCGAGGGATAATCTGTTAAGGAGCTTCGAAAATCGAAAGAAGGGTCAGAAACCATCGACTACTCCGGTCGAAGTGGGTGACCTGGTGTTATTGCGTCGACCATATCCTTCCAATGCGGCGGATAAGGTTACATCTAAATTCTTCCATCTTTATTTTGGCCCATATAGAGTTGATAGGGCGCTCGGAATGAATGCCTTCAGGCTGGTGGATCCGGTAAACGATAACGTAGTTAAGGGTGTGTATAATAGAATACATTTAAGACCATACTATGTACCTGCTCAGCAAACCTGAATCACACGGAGTCAAATTTCCGCCTTCTCGCTATTAATCGGAGGGAGGCCATTAGCATGATATTGACTCGTACAATGTAAATATTGGTGTAGAAATAAGTTGCGTGAATATTTAACTATTTTTGATCATAGCGTTATTGTCATTTATCCTCTAATCAAAAATAAGGGGGATGTTGTAGGAAATAAATCTGTCCTTTGTGAGTATTTTGAGTTTGCCGCGCGTGACGGGCGGTCCTGGTTGCGAGATGAACGCCAACAACGTGCGAGGGAGCCACGGTCACGGAATCTCGGGCGACGTGAGAAGGAGGAGACTGATAGATCCACGGAAACACGAAAAGGAAGAGGGTGGACGTCTCTATAGCAACAGGGGCACGCTCTCTCCAAAAGTCCGTGCCGCGAAAAAGCAGTCAATTCTCGGGGTGAAAACCGGATCGGTGAAAAATAAAAGTCTATGGGCTGAATCCGTTCCCAAATAGGGACAGAAGTGTGTTTATATCTCCAGTGAACACTTTCGTGCCCAAATTTCGGCATCAACTTCACAAAAGACGAGAGAAAAGAGGAAGCCGGCACGGACGTTCGAAGTCGTGTACCTCATCCAAAATGGCACGCGGTCGCCAGGATGAGGTCACCGTTGGAGCATCACGAGACACAAGTAGATCGGAAATATAATTCAGAGCCATCGAGAGACAGCAATTCCCCGTCGACGAGGACGACTGGCGAGAAAGAATCCTTGGGATCACCGAGAGCCACAAACGCATCCGTCGGAATCCATCGTTTGAGCAGCCCCGTCAACGTCGAGAATTCGTCAAGAAGATATTCGTCAGCATCGAGTCAGATTAAATAATGAACAATAGCAAGTAGATCGGAAACAACGTGAGTAGAAGGCCAGAAGCAAACTTATCAAATAAAAGAGACAGTAAAGAAATCCAAATTATATATTAAAATGTCATAGTGAATTACCTGGTGCTGGAGATTACATGGGTAGGGAGCGTAGTGAAATTATAATATGTGTTGAAGAGGAGGCGTTCGAGAAATATATATAATTGTGCCAAGTAAAAAGAGCGATGCGAGCGCTGGCGTCCGCATGATAGCCGGTTTTGAGAGACGATAGGTGTATATGTGTAAGGGATGTGTCGTATCGCAGTTCGTACTGTCGCCCTGACGAAAGGGATGTTTATTTTTCTGTATATAATTCATGATTGCGTAGCGCAGCTCTCACCGTTGCCCTGACGAAAGGGATATTTATTTGTATCTATATAATTAATGATTGCGTAGCTCAGCTCGCACCGTCGCCCTGACGAAAGGGATATTTATTGGAATGAATGCATAAGGGTGAAAGGGAGCGCGCACGACAGAAGCAGTCGGAAAGACCGTCGAATATAGAAAGTGGACTAGATAATACTCGCTTTTCATGTTTCAATAAAGAGGGTATGGTGGATACTCCAAAACGAAAATAAAAAGGTAGTGACAATTTCAAAATAATAATCAAATTGTTACACTACGTATAACCTAAAAAAATAAGCCATCAGGGTGCGCGATACATTTTTTTGTAGACTTTGATAACGCAGAGAATCAAGAGCTAAATACGCATTGAAATCATGTAAAAGCCTCGCGCGTTCCGTCGGTCGACGTCACGCGCGAGTCGTGCTCAGATTGCTTTCTCCCTCGAACCCTTCGTTTCGGCTTGGTCGCACATGAACGTGCTCAGCGTCCATGTGTTGGTGTAGCTGCGGAAGGCGCGGTCAGCCCCCTGACACTGGGTACTATTCCTATGGCAATAAATTACTCGCGTGTTGTCCGGGATGTTTGATTGCGCTACAGTCCACTTCGTGGCGCTAGTAGTCACCTGCTCGATTTCTTTTACGCATGCGCGTTCCATGTTCGATATAATAATATCACTTTCGGAGTTTTTGGAGTTTTACGGTTGTATTGCGACTTGTGGCTTGTCAGTACAATACAATTTTCAGAACATTTTAAATGTCAAAAATCAATCCGCGATCTGTGAAGTGTATGTTTGTTTACCATGACATACCTTCTATATTGTGTGTAGGTTATAATTATCAAACGACGAAGAGCGGCAATTGGTTTGAGATAAATCATATCGATATGCATCGTCCCTGGTTGTACCTCAGGGTACAAATCAAACCCAGAAAAGGTGAATTTTTTCACAATACCCAAGAACCGGCAAAGTGAGCATTTGTGGAAAATAGCTGTGCGGCGGAAGAGCACCTGTGTGATAAGTGGAAGACAGGTTGCGAGAAGCATTCCCAGAAAACCGAAATAATTTGTGAACGCCACTTTCTAAGTCCCGATGGAAAAGTGCTTGGAATAGTGAGTTCGACCATTTTTTTTTTTTGTAACCCGAATTTTTATTTTTTTCCTCTTACATTCGAATTATGACAAAAATTCCGGGGAAATACAAAATCCCTCACTCAAAACAAGGGAGTGTCCCATCGCTATTTCCGTGGACCAAGACAGAACAGCTACAGTCAGAAAATGTGTTTACAGAAAATGAAACGGCATAAAAAAAAATTCGAAATTTTGTACCAGGTGAAAAATAAAAAGGTTAATTTATGTATTATAAAGAAAAACCGGTCATTTTATTAAAATGTATATTAAATGTTGATATTTTGAATTCAAAAATTATTCAAGGGAAATAAATATATTTTTTCTCATATTTATGTGTCGATTTATTTCTTGAAATTTTCATGCTTGTTTAGAACCTGACATGCACGCATACGCTTACTTCCCAGTATCTAGCTGCCAAAAAACAAATACATTTCGAGTTACATCATTTTAAACGATTGAAATAACCATATTATAATAATGATTATAATAAACATTTTCTCCATTGTTTGGTGGGTTCGGCTGGTTCACAGGTTATACGTCACATATATAGTTATCGAGCAGGTGACTATTAGCGCCACACGTGGCAGAGATTGAAAATAAAAACGACGGACATTACGCGAGCCATGTATGAGCGTTGGTGACAGGGGGCTGGGCGCGGTCGGGAAACTTCGACCCCGCTCGGCTCTTGCCGAAGATCACTGATCGTCGCTCGCTCACGGACACGCGCTATTATGATTGTGTGATTGGCGCGTAAGAGACTAGAGATGGGGTAACTTTTACGCGCAATCAGGGGGCTGACACTGGTAGATAAATGCTGTTCCCAAAATGTCCTTACCGCACTGTGGCGCTAGTAGTCGTGTGACAGGCATGCATATATATGTACGTTTCACCGGTGTTTCGAATATTTTACATGAATAAAAGTCTAGTGTAGATAACTTTACGAAAACCATTATTCGCGTGTATGATGGATCCTGTTATCGCCGTAACAGTACGTGCTGTTATCGCCATAACGATAACAGCACGTAACGAATCGTATAGGAATAGTGGCCAGTGTCAGGGGGCTGCGCGCGATCTGGCTGCACTGGCGCGAACAAACCTATTATTAAGACGCTCACGCACGCGCACTACAATTTTCGACACGAAATTTCGTGCCGAGTAAACTCACGTGAATAATCTCGTATTTTCACCAGGTGAAAAAAACCGTAATAGGTTGAGCCGCTTACTCTTATCATTTTCACCCACCGTAATAGCCCCCCTGTTGTAAGACGTGTCAGCAGTAACCTGTCATCAGGCATTTTGCTATTAGGTTTGTTCGCGCTAGCTGCACTCTACACTCGCCAGTGTAACGGAACTAGGGCAGTGTCTAGGGAGTGCAGTTTATTTCCTGGCGGGAAGCAACTCTAGCGCGAACGTGATAGTGTACAAGAAACATGGCGGCGACCTAGTGGACCACACCTTAACCTCAAACAACATATGAAATTACGGAGTCTCATCTAACCGTTAAGGAGATATACCGTGTAACCTCAAGTTTGTTGATCTCGTAAACTGATTACAATGGACGGTGTTATTGAAATTATTAACTTGTATTTGTAATTGCGCTCAGAATGGATGTATTGATACCAGTTTTACATAGAATGGAGTGTTAGTGATACGATTGTAGAAGTCCAAAACCTTCACAACTGCACACGTTGTTGTCAGCATCAACGACCAAGCCGCCTTCTGAATCTCGGAACAGCACTGCTGACTTAATTTTTTGCTCCTGTTCCATGTTAGCTTCTGTTTGCGTTGATAGTAGATTGGAACGTATTGTGATACTGCGAATTTATAATAAACACTTGTCATTATATCTTGTCAATTTTTTTATCACCTTGATCAATAGAAATTGATAATTATAATACTTTGTTATTTTGAACCCTTATTATTGATTGTTTTTCATAATAAATGAGAATTTGTTTGTGATTGCCTTATACATTGTAGGTCATGTCAATTTTTAAATCACCTTGATCGATAGAGATTGGTAATTATAATAGTTTGTTATTTTGAACGTTTATTATTGATTGTTTTTCGTAATAAGTGAGAACTTATTTGTGATTACCTTAAATATTTTAGGTTATGTCATCCTTACCTCTGTATACACTCACTGACAGTTTCGCTGGTTATGGGGTTATTCTAGTAATATCACTGTTATACATTTCGTGTACTTTTACACCTCGTCAAGATCGAGTGTAGAAAGTCTAGGGTTAGTGGCACGAAAGTGTAGCTACACTCGTAACGCGAACAGCGGCGCATGACGTCATTTCCGTTAAAACGAACGCGAAAGTGTACACTCCCTAAAAAAGTGTAGAAAGTGTAGCTAGCGCGAACAAACCTATTGTGATTTCTACGTGGACATCCCCAGCAGCAGGAAGACTAGAGGTAAGGAGTACGAACGCCGTGTCGTCGAAACGTCCGCAAAAACGAGGACGAGAAGGGCAGCGCTGCTCTCCTACCGCACCGAAGTAAAGTCAGCAACAAACCAGTGCCGTACGATATGCAGAACGCACTCTCCGTTGCTTCATATGGAGCGATCATTTCATCAAATTAATTGTACAACCAGTTGGTGAAGGCAATTTCTATATAGATAGACAGAATTCTTATATATAGATTGTTTTGGAGAATACCGGAAAACAGAAATGAAGTCAATGATTTTTTGTTGCGGAAGCTGCAACAAACAAAATTTATTTATAGACACAAGGAAATTCATAAGAAATTTGCATCGAGACAAAAATTTTACAGATTATCACCATATTTACACATGACACGCTATACAGATAAAGAATAATAACGAAATACGGTAATTGAGTCAGTTTTTTTTTCCTTGCCGAAACCGTTACAAACAAAATTTATTTATAGACACAAGAAAATTCATGAGAAATTTTAATCCAGACAAACGTTTTACAAATTATCACATCTCTTATTTACACATTATGATACGCTGTATAGATAAAGAATAATAACGAAATACAGATATTAAGCCAATGTTTTTTTTTCGTTGCGGAAGCAGTAAAACCATAGACACAAGAAAATTCATAACAATTTTGAATGCAAACGAAAGATTTACAAATTATCACACATCATATTTGCACGTTATGACACGTTGTACAGATAAATCGATCTTACAGTTTTGGCTTTTCCCTATTGTCTTTAGTTTTAATTTTCCTTGCGTGATTATTTTCGTTGACCGATCCCGCTAGAAAATGTCCTCTCATGACGAGATAATAGTTTAGAGAGAGTTTATCACTCTCTTCGTGAGCTCTTCGTTGTGTGCTTGGCATCCCACCCAATGCAAACTTTCCATGTCCAAAACTTTGTCGAGAACTTGATTGAGAGTGTTGATTTTAACGTCAGTTCTCGATCGACCGCTGCACACCAAGTTTGTCTCGCGTTCGGGCACTGAAAGCAACAATTCAAACAATATTACAAGCTTTTATTTAATTGGACTTTCTATGAAAACGGCAAATCGATATGTCACACACTCACCCACTCACTTCCCATTTTCACACCTCGAAAATAAACATTTTGTTTATTTTCGAGACATGAGACAAACCTTGCAATACATTTTTTTAAATCCATATATTGCACGTTTTGTCTCATCGACGGGACACTTGCTCCATATTTCGCGTTTGTGATAACTTTTATTTCACTCGGTACGATAATGGTACGATAAAACGAAACCATTCTTTTTATGAATGTAAGTACTATTTTTCTCGCCCACGATTGATTGTTTTCGCCGCAGATCACTAAATATATATTATATCGAGACACAATTATTTTTTTTTACATCTAAACCAATTCGCAAAATTGGTTAGCCCGAACACGCTTTATGCCGACACGGACGACGAGTGGAAATCATCGATAACACATGACGTCAATTGTGTTCTTGTCGCTTAGTTCACTTCGGTGCGGTCATGCACTAGCGACGCACGCCGTGAAAACACTAACTACTAAAATCCACAGTTTCACGGACGCTTTTGGATCGGGTTTGCCACAGGCTATCGTACTCCTTACCTATAGTCTTCCTGCCAGCTTATATAGTAATAATTTCACACTATCGATCGAGCTAACCAATCGATTATAAAAAATATCGATGTAATTGATTGTACAATAATAATATTGCTTTGATCGTGTTTTCCAAAGAGTAGGAGGTGAACTTCCACTATGAAAACAAAACATCTGTAAATTTTTATCAACAAGACCGCTGATAATTTTTTTGGCGACAAACATATTGGTGTACAAAGTGTTGACGACTGCGCCTGAAAGGCGGACTACCAGTGTTACCGTTTTTCGTTACTTCTAATAACCTTTGGATTTGGGTAGTCTTGCTACGTAAGTAATAACAGCAATGATAGTCGCTCGTTGATTGAATTCGAAGCAACCCTTTTCAATCCTTTTCTTCATCATATCAATGATTAAACGGTAAATCAGACCTTCCCTTGAAGTACTGTCACATGTGAACCAAGATAGATTTGCATTCATAGCAACCCTCAAAAACCCCATTGTTGCAAAATTAGGGCTGAAGAAAAATGTAACAAAAAGTCGGTATAATCAGTTATTCGTCACAGCGTAGCGCCCCAAGTCACAATGCCAGAAACAATAGAGGACGACATGAGCATGTCTGTGCGTTTGACCAACGACGACTTCCGCAAGTTGTTGATGACACCCAGATCATCGGTGCCATCCTCAACTCCTGCATCCGTGCCGGGAACTGCAAGAGATGCGGCTGCAAAAGTTGCGCAAACTCCTTCCACGAGTGGAGGCAACAGAGCCGAGCTGCGACGTAAAAAGAAGAGCTTCTATGCTAAGCTGAAGAAGCAGGAGGAGGACAAGATGGCTGAACTGGCCGAAAAGTACAGAGATCGTGCCAGGGAGAGGAGAGATGGGTCGACCACAGAATATCAGCCTGAAGATCCCATGAATAGCACCAGCGCCTACAGAGCAGTTGCGCCAGATGTTAAATCCGGTATGGATGCGGCAGAGCGTAGACGACAGATGATACAACAGTCAAAGTTCTTGGGAGGTGACATGGAGCATACTCATTTGGTCAAGGGCTTAGACTACGCGTTGCTCCAGAAGGTACTAGATCAAGTAAACGCCCCAGTGTGTTTCTAAAAATATTCAATAAAAAAAATTATAATCATGTGTTTTGGTACTAATACGGAACAAAATGTACTAAGTTCGTCGAATTTGTACAATGTTCGTCATTTGGATCACCCGCAAACATTACAAATGCTCCTGCTTGCTATTACCCGGTGTATGCTTCTAATGATAATCTTACTAAGTATGCTTTCTCTTTTCTTGCGATGGCCGACAATCAGGTACGTAGCGAGATTGAGGCAAAGGAGACTGAGCAGGAGCAGGAAATGGAGAAGTTGGTGAAGCCGAAAGAAAAGGAGAAAAAAGAGGAAAAGAAACCCGAGAAAAAAACAGACGAGATGCAATTTAAGACGAAAATTGGTCGGAATATACACAAAACGATAATGACGATGAAATCAAAGCACATTGAACGTAACGAGCTTTTCACGCCCGGTCGTATGGCATACGTGATAGAGCTCGACGATGAAAACGCGGAGGTCGACATACCCACTACACTGATACGAAGTAAGGCGGATGTGCCGACCGTGGATGCGACGCCGACCCTCACCACGAATGACATTGTCATTAACAAGCTTGCACAAATTCTCTCGTATCTACGCCAGGGTAACAGACACGGAAAGAAGGGAAAGAAGAACAAGGACGGCCGTACGCGTCCCGAGGAGACCGCGGACGCCGAGGGGCCACCGAGAGTTCAGGACGACAGTATTTACGGAGACATAGGTGATTACGTAGCTTCCGTGAGCAAAAAAGGCCCTGCGGCTGTCGCCGTCACTGCCCACCAGCGTGATTCCAAGAAGAAACCAGGCTCTTACTTCAATAAACCGGCCGAGCCCAGTGACGGCGTCGACGATACAGCGAATACGCCACAGTTGCCGAACATTCTCGCGGCCGTTGGCGAGGCAACCGGTGGGCCTAAGAAAGGAGCATTGCTGAACAAATTGAGAGCCGAGCCGGAGGGTTACGCCGAGTGTTATCCCGGCTTGGACGAGATGCAAGACGCCATAGACGACTCGGACGATGAGGTCGATTACACTAAAATGGATCTGGGCAATAAGAAAGGACCTATCGGTCGTTGGGACTTCGACACGCCGGAAGAGTACAGCGAATACATGAATAATAAAGAGGCCTTGCCAAAGGCAGCTTTTCAGTACGGTGTCAAAATGGCGGACGGGCGAAGAACGCGAAAGTACAACAAGGAGAAGAACGAGAAGGCCGAGCTTGATCGCGAGTGGCAAAAGATTCAGAATATAATGAACAAGAGAAAACCGCCGGGTAATAACGTCGAGGGTGCACCAGAGTTCAAAGTGCCTAGATACTAATGTACTTCTTTCCTTGTCGTTGGAGATTGACAATCTTCGAGTCGCTCTATCGATTCCGTTTTTCTCTTGAGAATTGGACATTTATAGGGAAAATATTGTTGGACGATATCGTACACAGTGTGTTTGCGAAACAAACGCGAACGATTGCGATGTTTATTGGAACGAAAATCGACAAAGCTCGTTTCTGCGTACGAATCTTATACAGCGATGGACACGATCTCTCACGTAATGTTTTATTTAAATACTATGTAACATTTTACATAATAGATCATGTGTGTGTGTATGTATATATATACGCTAAACTATATACATACAATAATACACGAAATAATACCTTTCGTTTTTTCGTTGTTTACCCTTCAACAGTGTCAAAATCTTTTTGGCCTCGCGTACTTCCGATAAACCTATCTATGGAATAGCTAGACTCAACAAAATTTCATCCTCCCCCTCTAATTAACAACGCTTCCCATGATCTTTCCTAAAACATTTACGATTAGAGATTTATCACGCTAATACCTAAATAGATCAAAGCGGCACGATAGAGGAACTATTTCGTAAAATCTTTTGTTGGACTATTCGACTGCGATTAATTTTAACTTTCGAGTTTCGAGAAAGTCGTCGCGAATGTTGTGACGATCAACGATATTTTTATATGCGACTATCCGAAAACTCTCCTCTTCGTGTTAATTGATGGTTAAGGTGGCAGGGTCTCAACATCTTTGAATACATAACCACATAGAGAGCGCCTAACCTCGAGGTTCGAACGTCTTTGCTTGTCCCGAGGTCACACGATTATATGCGAAGCTTAACGATGACGTGTTCTAAACGCTTCGAAGCGATATCCGCTTCTGATTTTGTCTATTTTTTCTCTGTTCAAAATTCAAATGATGCACAAACGAATACATGGACAGTAAATGATTTCAATTGTTTGCAATAAGCGAACAAACGACGTTTAGCTGCCGATAGTGCAAGCGTTATTATGCTTCCTTTATTTTCGATTAAAAATGCAAACGATTCCACATGGTGCAACCTGAACTTGACACGATCAAAGCATATATTGGCGTATCATCGGAGACGGGCACAGTGTATCCGAAAAATAAATAATCGAGTATTTTCTTAATACCGCACGCGAATACCACACAGTAAGGAAAATACTAAAATCATCGATAATTTTTGGTGAGCGAAGTATAGGTACGCTTTAAGAATTTAAGAGATTAGGCTACTGTGAACAATAAAAAACACTCGTTCGTCGCTTGAGGCAACTTAAATTGGAAAATTGAAGAGGAAAATTGAAGAGGCACTTCAACATATAGTGCAGAAATCGCAGATTAAAGGTAAACTTATGATTACAACGATAGAACCGCTAGTAAAACGTTAAACGCGTTTTTCTCGGAGCTATGTTTTGAAAACGGTGTACACGCTTTCTTTACATCGAATGAACAGACAGACTTGAAATTTGGTACACTTATTCAGTGTAATAGTAGATTAGCATTGAACGACGTTTTTCTTCTTAACATTTTTAAAAATTAGTTATTAACAATAATGATGTGATTTTGCCTCGAAAATCCGAAAAAAATTGTGTTGGCTTATATTATCTATTTGAAGAAAAAAGTCGTTTTTTTCGTTTCAGATGACCCGAGTGGCCAAAATCAAGTACATCGTTGAGCTCCTCACATTCAAACGGTCTTCACGAGATTGTGTATAACTTTTTAAATTGTGAATATTTTTCCATTAAATTTGGTGAACAACTTTGTTGATGTACCTACAAATAAATGTCCTAACGATTTTTCGAACATTTGACTTATTCCTTCAAAATAATTTTTTTTAAATAGCCCCGATTTTCGATTCACCACAGTAGCATAACCCCTTATCTTCGTCTACTTCTTCGATACTTTTTTTTTTTGCGAAGAAACCGATAATTGATTGCCGTAAAACACTCGGCTACAGCTTTGTAACAGTCTCGTGTAGGAATTTACAAAGCTGTCGCCGAACTTTGTAAAGTAAGTACATAGGAACAAGTTAAAAAAAACTTTTTTGAGAGCGAAGCAATTTGCCGATCTCCGATTTTAGCGCTTATATTAATCTCTTCCAAACTTTCAAAAAATTGTACCCTTAATATTTAGCTAAGCTGTATTTTCCGTCTTGTCGCCCTGTGCGTGTTTGATTCGTGTGAAGTGTGTGTTTGGGCATGCTTGTTCGTAGATATATTTATATTTTATTTTTTGACTTTCCCAGGGCGATCCTTCTTTTAGCACGAAAAATATATATGTAAATATAAACACACACACACATATTTATACATATACATATACACATATATATATATATATGTGTGTGTGTGTGTGTGTGTGTTTACTTTACCAACGTTTTATGGCGAAATGGCGCATTTTTGCATATACGATTAATCGATGATTGTGCAGTGTTCAATCTTCACGCTGCGTTTGGGAGTGGAGTAATCGCGTAAGTGCTTCCTATACCGAGAATAACAAGCATTATGAGCATAAAGGTGAAAGGTGATGTTTGGTTCGCCGATGATGAGGAGGTTGCCGGTGATCCGTCAAGGCTAAAATTTCTTCCCCAAATTGCAAAAGTCATGAGACCAGCGCGACTCTTCTTCAGGCTTAATTGCAAATTAGCGTGTGTCTGGTTGAGATTCGTCGTAATGTAAGCAATATCGCTTGAGTTCAGAATCTGAAGATCCGCGTTCAAGGCGATTGGCATACGATAAACGTTAGATCCGACGCTAAAATTTCCAGCTATGATGATCGAATTGAACGTTATCGGATGAACGATTATGTCGTTGGTGTCGAATCTGCGATTACAGCTCATCGGCGTGTCGTCAGTGCACGATATTAATCCACAAATTTCCACACCGCCCGTCGCTTTGCCGTCGAATGTTCGAACCCCGTTGAAAACGGCGAAGCGATATCTGGAAATAAAGAGGGAAGGTTTTGTATAAAATTGCGAAAACAATTCACACGGTATTTACGGTGTTTTGCCGAGACAGTGCAAATTTGGAGAAAAAAAAATGATGGAGAAAATTTTCATCCATTTTTACTTGTGTATTTTTAATTCATAACTTTTTTCACTAGCAACATCGGCAGCTTGAGTGAGAACTGATGATCGCCGTAGCCAGCATTTTTTCTGTGCGGGGCTCGGACCGGACTGACCAAAAAGGTGGTTTTCTTCACAATCATGTTTTTTTTTAAATAAAATTTAACGCAAGTCAATAACCACGTATTGCAGTCAAAATATGGAGCTTTAATCACACGTTCATGTTCATATTAATATCAAATTTTTGCAATGCCTGAAAAAATAATCAACTAATTTTTCATCATTTTTTAATCCAGTTATCAGTCTTTAAACTTCATTTTCAGTACTCAATAAAAGAAGGCTTAATTAAATAAGGTTTCGTATGTTTTTTAGCAAATTGGAATTTTTTTAAACATTGTAATGTCTTATTTTTAGCTTCTAAGCCACGTTTTTATCCGTCTCATGGCAGATAAACTTCTCTCACAGCTGGCGGAGCTTAATGGGCGTACTATTGCTGCTTGAAAGAGTTAATATAAGTTAGGGATATACTCCTTTTTAATTATGCTTTCTCAAATTTCCAGCATTTATTCCATCATTTTTAAATGAATGTATGTTTTTTAGGACCACCGCTTCATTTTCCAAGGCTAACGTATCAATTATCAAGATTTTTCAATAACTGTTGATGAAATGCTCTCCGTTCTTCGTATTTAATTTTGAAAAATGCGTCAACTGCATGGGCCAACGGTAGACTCTCAAATCGGCGTTTTAGATCTACAATGATATCTATCCATTTGTCGATAGTAAATGTTGATCTTCCAGTATGCATCTGTTTGTGTATCAGCCGGAAAATCTATTGTATTGATTTTGTCCACAGTTAAATTAGCCGTAAAATTTGAATATTTATTTAATTTACGTAATGAAATAGCTACTTTTCACACAAGTTGCGAAGTTACGACGAAGAATATAGGTAAAGTTTTATCAAGTCGTTTCTTTATGCAAGCTTGGGTGAAACAAATGAGATTAATCGATTATTTGCATTGAATTACCCTATACCCTGCTAGTTACTCTAATGGCACTCATCATTTCTGTCAAATCAATTGCCCTGCAGGAATCTTTTTTTCCGAGCAGAATGACATAAATCACCGATGGACTCGTATATCGACGCCGCATGTTTCAGTTACCGAGGGCGTGTCTCGTCGCTAATTGAATCGTTGTTGGAAAAACGTTTCGGTATTTAGGGCCGCGTTCTTATTCCGTACCCGTATTGCAGTTCGTTTGACGTCTCGTCTTACATTAGAGTGGAATGTAAGGTGGGACGATCGATATCAATAGTACTGCGGAAAAAAAGGTGCGTAGTAGCGAGGAGTGACCTAAATAAATGTGAGTACCTGAAGTGCTTGGCGTTGTTTTGTCCAATGGTGTTGTGATGAGTCGTGTCGGTGGAAAACTCGCAACAAAGTCCACGATCGCACAGAGTCAGAGTATGAGTTCCATTGGTCGGTGCGAATAACTTGGTGGTGTAGGGTGTCAGATCGTCGGACAGCAGTGTCTGTTGCGTCACCGGCTCGGGCCCATCGATCGTTGATATTTCGCTCTTGGTGAAGAAGTAGGTGATCGAGTCGACGGGATTGGAAGGATGATCGCGACGTCCGTTCGTGACCTTGGGGATTTTCGCGACGAGCAAGGCATTGGCACGTTTCTCGGACCAGAGGCTCACCAAGGGACCCTCGACGCCAGCGTATATTCCACTACCGGCGCTTCCTTTCGCCGGATTGTTGTATCCGGCGCCGAGGAAATTCACGTTGTTCGCGTAGGACCACGAGGACTGTACAGCCGTGGACATGAGGAACGGTAGCTCCGAGTACCATTGGGTCGAAAATACGATATCGGTTATCTTCGATTCGCTTATCAAACGAAGAGCTGGATCCTCGAACAAGACGTCGAAACATATGAATTGTCCGAATGTAACGTCAAAGTCGGTGCGAAACGTGGACATTTCGGCCTTTGACGTTTTGTTGAAACCGGCTTCACCGAAGAGGTGGTACTTTCGGTATCTCGCAACAACCACACCCTGACGATCGAATACGACGTTTGTATTGTACAATTCGTAGCCGTCCGTGCTGCATCCCGTTGTTATTTTTTCGGTAGCGCATTTCGCCTTTTCGCGGACGTTTACCACGATGTACGTGGAGTATTGCTTCGCCGCGCAAGATATGGCCTTCAGTGCCTATCGTCATAGAATAATCGATACAAAAATTGCGCTTTTTATATGATCCTTCGTATAAGATGTGTATTAAGGGGTCTTCTCACTTTGGACGCTAAAAAACAGGCGATTTTCATGAATTTTTTGATAGGTTTATACTATAGATATTGATATAAAAGTCGTTACACTTTCGAAATACATTTTAAAAATTTCAATGTATTCATGTAACCCAAGCAAAATTTAAAAGCGTTTTTCTCGAAACAACGTTTTTCGACCGCTTGTTGATAAAATCTTCGAAACTACTGAACCGATTCTTCTGAAATTTTAATCACATACTCCTTACAACTATAGCTATAGCGCATAACAAGGATTTTTTAAATTTTGATATTTACTGTTTTTGCCAAAAACGGTGAAAAAAATACGATCCCGTTTGTTTTTTGTTTCAAAAAATGTCCGCCATTTTGTTATTTTTGCATGTATCAAAAGTCATATGATATGCGCTATAGCCATTAACATACTGAAACTAAAACCGTTTGATTTTTTTTTGTTTCGGACGATCCATCTCCGACATTTCATCACCAGCGCAGACCGGCAATTTTTTTAAGACATTTTTTTAACTACCATTTTCGTGTATAAATAGTAACTTAAATAAATATATATACACTTTTTAAATGTATTTCAAAAGTGTATTTATTAAGGTAGTACGAGCGCGCAATCTTGTTTTCTATAGATTTTGTTCAAATTTCAACCAGACATTGTTCATATCATTATGCATGTTTGAGTGAAATTTCACAACAGTCGACTATTTCGATTGGGAGATAATGGGTTTGAAAATTGCAACTTGGAACACTGCAGGGTCTGCATTGAAATTTTTACAGAATAATTTTCTGTAAAAAATATTTGTCCCCTATAACAAGAAGACATATGGCAACACATGCCTCGATGGCAACATACCTCGATGATTTTTGTATCATAATTCGTAATTCCCTGTCCTCCTGTAATGATTTATTTCGAAGAAAATATTTCCTCTAGCAATGAAATTGAACCTATAACCTACCGGCCCATCTTCTGCCCATATACACACGTTGCCGCTACGCTATCGTGTGCTTGTGACATCTTGATCGCAGATATGGTCTAACAGTGAAAAGAATTTCTGGCCGTACTTCCGAATAGTTATTACCTCCGATGTAGGTGAATTTTTGCACAGATCTTTTATTTTATAATATAAGTCACTGCTTAAATGGATTTTCGGTCCGTCGCGATATTTTTGTACATACAATGGTGATTTACTATAGAAACATATTATATGATACTGCTATATGCATAGTAAGGTGTTTCCTACAAAAACAGAAGATGAACTACAAGAAGTGTCGAACTGATATCTTATTTTTGCAATGCAACAAATATACTACGTAATAGTTTGTGAGACACGTGTATTATGGTGGCTCCAAATGCAAATTATTTATGTCTTTGCTATAATCAGACAAGACCATAATTTTTTTCGAATAGTCTCTTTTCATAAGGTCTTCTAGCAAATAATACTCGACAAACGTTAATGTTAACCATATGATACGTTCAAACTTGAATAGAATAGTAGAAGTGTAATCTGAACAAAACCTAACCCAAACAACATGAGTATTTGTGCGCCGATTTTGTGATAGCACTGATTTAAGCATATCTATATTATGAAACCTTTTATAATAGTTAATGATTATTTCGGGGATAATAGATAGTCAAATACGCCATCCAAATCGCATGCTTCGATATACTTTACGCTTATAGTTGTGTTAACCATATTATGATTGCGGTGTCAATAAACTATAGGGAATTTTACTGTCCCCTCTTTTGCCATAGCCATTTTTGGTACATACCATGGACTTTTTTCTCGGTGACCGCGATCAAATTTTATTCCCCTCTAACAAATCATTTTCTTCGCGATATATCCCAAAACACTTTCCTTTAGGGATTAATCACAGTAGTGTCTAAATAGATAGTGGCTCGATAGAGGAACTATTTCATTGCACCGTTCGGCTGGAATCAACTGTAAATTGCAAGTATTGAGAGAGTATTCAGAAATTGTAAGGCGTTCCAAAGATACTATTGAGCACGACTATTCGAAAACTCTCCACTTGTCTTTCTCTGCTGGTACTCCGAAATCGAAATTCAAGACATCGTAATAACTCGAAAATAAAAATCGCTAAGCACGTGTCGAGTTGATTCGAAGGGCGAGTAAAAGAGCAGAATTAGATTTTCATTTCACGGTCGTCCTTACGGAGATTTCAATGTCGATATTTTTTTATTTGAGATATTCATTGTTTATGGCAGAATTACATGCTGCGTGAAAAAACAATTAACGTGGGTCCGTTTTTCTCATACGAGCAATGCCTTTGGAGATGTACAAAATAATTCCGGTCTTTATTGAAAAAGAAATGACTAAGCATGATGGATGCTCAAAGGAATGAACTTGTACTTTTAAGGACTTGTTAATGCGATTAATACCATATCGATACACTTGTAATGAAACCACTGGACGCATATCGCGACAAGCATTTCGGATTCTATTCTTTATATTGTCTGCGGCGTTTGATCGATCGTGATAAAACTTTTTTCCATGCAGACGCCCTTTAAGCAGGGTCGTAGAAATTAAAATAATTTCAACCATGTCCGCAACGACAGAGTGTTCCACAATCAACTAAAAGTCCAGTCTCATGAATCCTATTTCTTTTACTCACTGATATAAATGCTATCAATTGTTTATCGAATGAATATCTGGCAGAACTCGAGCTATAAATCAACCGGAGGAAATGATTTACGAAAACCTTAAATACACGTCAGGTATTGTTTTTGCATTTACGAACTGAAGTCTAATTGTGTTCACAAGTGAGTAGATTGTTCAATAAAATAGAGATCAATACAAATACTTTTCTATGTCTTCATTAAAGATGTCCATGAGATCGTTTATGTTATCGCGATCAATTTTTTTGTACTACATCAAAAAATAAAAATGGAAATTCGTTTGGAATGGAGTTTCGAAAAATAGGCATTCGATATTCATGCAGGACGTCACTTAGGCAACTTCCTTAACTTTATCTACTGATTCCTTCTTCCACAAAGATTGTTTTCAAAAAGTCACTTTTTCCTAGATGTTGCAAAATTAGCAAACATATTGTTTCAGGCAATACCGATCGGCGATAGGTGTAACATGAAAGGACATGTGCATTTTCACCTGCATGACGTTTGATGAATCGTTCTTGCATGGTATCACGCGGTCTTGCGGGTCAGGCACGTAGGAGCTATGAGGCAGATAACGAGTGCGTTCCTTAGCTGGAAATGATCTGCCCGCGGTCAAACTTCCCTCCGGAAATACGATGATATCCACATCCTGTTCATCAGACACATAATATATTTTCGCGAGAAAAAATTGCATATACATCCCGATCTATAAGAGAATGTTTGATTCTCCTAGTTTTTTGGAGACTTTGAAGCTCAGTAGTGGCGAACGTCGTCGATTTTTCTCCTATTATTCGCAGCAATCTTCTGGAGAGGGAAGGAAACGTATTGCTCTACGATATGCTTAGAATTGAAAAAAAATACAATTTATAGTAATGATCAACTCAGAACTGTCCATTAGGGCTAACGAATCCACAGATATCAATCGACAATCAAATTAGCATCAATCAATCGACCAAACGCTATTAAACGCGCTTTTCTCGTATATCCATGTATTTGATCTTAAAAACTGATTCAGCAAATTATAAAATGAATAATAATGAATTGGGTCAAATGTACGGTTTTCAGGTGCTAGAAAGCGATGTGGCTCGATCTTGTCTTCGGAAAAACGAATTTAGGTGCTTAAATAACCATATTGATTTCCACGAAATAATAATAAAATAAATATGCCTCCGATTCATCTTATATTGTTAATCTCAATGATTCCTACTTGATATTATAATCTTGTAGACGACATGACAAAATGTGATTTCTTTTATGTCCTCAAGACTCTTTTTTATCGTGCAATGCTCGGCCGTTCTGGTAGTATACAAAATGTGTGTAAATATACATTATTCGAATGTTGTGGATCATTGGCCAAGGCAATTGGCAAGCGTCCCTTACTTTTTCGCTAGCTTTCTTCAGGAACTTCAAGTAGTTCTTGGCATTCTCGTCCGCAATAACCGTTCCATTTTCACCCTTAATCACTGGGTGGTATTCGACAGCCGCGCCTACGTAGTACGTCGAGGTTGGCGAAGATGCCTGAAATATTTCGTCAATTCCGATGTAGAAAGATTTTATTCCGTTTTTTCTCGCGCAATATTGCATTAGCGACGAGAGTGCGTAGTACGGACACGGTCACCTTTACGAAAGCTAATATTTAGTTTCGTACAGTACGTACACAGATATGTGCGCTCGTTTCAAATGAACATTTTCAAAAAACATCTCGTTTCGAGTATAGTATTGATTTTCCACTATACGGTTCCGAAATGCGCGGCTCACGGAGCGAATTTCACTACCGTTTCGGAGTCCAGTTAAAGCTTAACCGAGCGACGTTATATATTCTCAAACTTTGACCCAACACACACGCGCTTCCGCTTTTACAATTATCCATCATTGATTAGAACGATAATCCATACGCGAGCAGCTTTAAAAAATGGACTATGCACATTGAACTTTGAAATCGATACGGTACAGGCGTGAAAAACCGGGCGTGCGTAGATAGTTCGCGATTCCGTTCAAGCATATACGACGGAGACACGATCGGATGTAAAAAGATTCTTTTTTCTTCTATCATTTACCTGGAGCGTTATCCTTGCGGAGAGAAGAATGCTGAAGAGACACAACAAACTTTTTCCTCGCTCCATTCTCGTGTTCTACAAGTGTAAAATCAAATTAAAGGAAAACGCGAAAGATTGAGCGCGCACCCCGCAGTGCTAGTTGAATGAATTAGCAACGAGCAACGAATGAAATGATAAAACCAAGAGTGGGAGAACACCGAAAACGCTTGATTTTTCTCGTTCAATAACCGCGAGTCGAAGAGTGTATTTCTTTCACTATTACGGCATACGCTTTGGAAGTCTGCGGTTGCGTCTTGCAAATGCTGTCTTCGCTAATGAGGGATGCAGAAACTCTAACGATACCCGGAGAGATGGGATCGGGAGATAGCACGCGAGAAACTCGTGCGATTGAAACCCTTGAGCCCGCGTCGTTCCGCGACGATAAAGTCTTCGGATATGCGTTGAGAATGAAGGCGAGTGATACGTATGCGGATCGACCTAATCGGTATATTCTTCGCTCGTGCGGAGCCTCAGTGGGAGGAAGGTTTAATAGATCGCAAGCTGATACGGTAGTGAGACAATAGGGAAATAATATCTTTGCGCATCCGTATGTGCCTGTGTGGGTGATCGTGCTTGTGCGTGTGTACAAATATTTGCAAGCGCGGGTGTGTTCTCGAAGAGATAGAGAGAGTACTACGGAGCCGCGTGATCGTGTATCTCGCGAAAAGTACAAAACGACCCGAGTGACGTGTGGGAGAAGAGAATATGCCAGGGAATATAAAATATACCGTCGTCCCGCGATCGCGAGCTACCGTAGAATGTCTGGTCTTATAACCGTTCTCTTCTACGTCGGATCGACGCGCCTCTCTTCACCCCTTCCGCCTCTCTTTCTCTCCCTCGGTCTCTTTCTCCCTCTCTGGCATGACCTCGTCGAGGTCGACCCGGAGTGGGATTGACTCCAAGAATCTTCGCGCATGTGTCCCATTGGGTCAATCCCGAGATCCATGCCGAAAGCTCCAACCACGAGCAGGAAAGGCAGCAGCACCTATCGAGCAGCAGCATCCCACCAGCCCCTTTCTGCTCCAACGTCTCGCTCTCTCTCTCTCTTTCTCTCTCTCTCTCTCTCTCTCTCTCTCTCTCTCTCTCTCTCTCTCTCTCTATAACGCATAAAGCACCGTGGCATTTAAAAAAACGCATCAACAAGGGCAATACATTTTTTTTCAATCTACCAGGGATCGTTTATCGGGCGCGGATTGTTCTTTTTCTTGATTTTCGATAACACTGCACATTCTCACCCGTCTAGTCTAGGCGCACTGGTCGTGTGATGATATATATATGTATGTATGCATATGTGTGTGTGTGTGTGTGTGTGTGTGTGTGTGTGTGTGTGTGTGTGTGTGTGTGTGTGTATATGCATACATATTCGTATATGTGCATATATATGTATATATATATCAGTAAAATAAAAAAAATCCCCTTGAAGCAGCGGCTCAATGACTCGGAAAAGTAAGTCATCGATTAATTGGCTATAGTGGAGATACATGCATGCATATATATTCTGGGTGATGCTGCGCGTATGCTATCTCCCTCTTTCGTCCCCACCCTCTCTTTCTCGGTGTCTCACAGGGAAAACTATAACACAATGTAGAGAAAACGCGAAGGAGAGCCTGGGAATTTGCGTTATATTCTCAGGCGCAAGGCCAATGAATCTGATATTGAGATAGTCCCATTCGGAACATGGGTGAATCGGAATTTCGTTGGTACGAGAATCGTGTAGCTCTCGCTGCATACTGAAATGTTTTGAGTTTTTGAAGGGTTAGGCTTGGTACTGTGAAAATGACGAAGAATCGTTCGTCGCTTGAGGCAACTTAAATTGAAGAGAAAGGTCCAACATGGTGCAAGAATCGCAGCTTAAAGGTAAACTTATGACTGGAACGATATAACTGCTGGTAAAACTTTAAGGTGTTTTTTTCGCGGAGGGCCGTATTTTGTGGGGGCATAAGGAGGGCCCTTTTGAATCATTGGTAAATTACAGTGACGCCAAATTAAAATAAGTCAAAATCAATTATTATACCCAACGATAGACTGGAATACAAAATTTCGCGCAAGTTTAGTAGATTTGGACATTTTTACATTTTCTCTGAAAAGTTGCGGCTACGAAAATTCTTCTGCTAGTCACATTGTTCTAAGCTCTATGATTAATATTTTCTTTAAACGTTGAGTGACCCTATGTTTTTATTGTCGTTACGGAATCTTTAGATTTTTTATAACGCGTGAGCAGCTTATATCAGGCATCTACAGTTATTTGGTGTATAAATTATCGAATAGAAATATGGGCAGTGTCATCTCCATAAAGCGCCGTATAAATGAAATGAGTTTTAGAGTCGTAATTTTTCGTTAAAAGTTCGATAACTTGGCTCGACATTTTACTAGTATACTGGAATGTATTTTTACTTAATTATGGACAAAAATCAGTTCATTGTTAAATATTCAGGTTTGTGAAAGGAATACCTGAAACGCGTTTGTCTCGATACTATGTTTTCCAAGACGGTGTACATGATTTCTCGACATCTAATAAATGGATTGACTTTAAACTTGGTACATTTGTTCAGTGTTATAGTAGTTGAGTCTTGACCGACCTTATTCTCCATTTAATTTTTTTTTCATTAGTTGTTAACAATAATTATGTCATTTCTTCTCGAAAAATAGAAAAACAATTTTTTTTTAAGTTTGATGATTGAAACACGTTATAAGGCTTGACACGTTATTAGTCTTGGCTAATATTATCTCTTTTAAGAAAAAAACTCGTTTTTTCAGATCAACCGGGTAGCTAAACTCAAATACACCGTTGAGGCCCTCACGTTCGAAGGTCCTTCATGAGATTGTTTATAACTTCTTTCATTATTGATATTTTTTTATGAAAATTCGTACACAATTTTGTTAATGTACATACAAATATATGTCTAAACGATTTTTCAATCATCTCACTTATTGCTACGAAATTAATTTTTCAAATAACCCTAATTCTCGTGTCGTCACAGTACCCTAACCCCTTAGGTTGGCTTAATGAGCAATGTATACAAATTGACGTAACCTTGATTGAAAAGTCATCAAGTCCCTGTGGAAGTTTTTTTACAACTTTTTTTTGCCTTATCTGGTTTAACGTGTGTGATTATTCAACTTATATAAGGTATTTAAAAGACCGCCATTTCGTCGCCGTTATTCACCAGATCCCAAACAAAATTTTCCAGGCTGAAGATGAACAAACTTAAGAGGGCACACGAACAATCGAAATAATAGTTAATTAGACTAGTCGCGCATAATAATCCTGAAACGTAATTGACGTGTCAGTTTTCTGCACTGTTGTTCGAGAATTTGAGAAAATTGGCTCTCGTACAAATGTGAAACGTTGCGAATAGTTAGGTTTCGAAAATCGCCATATTTTTTGGCGCTGCGTTAATTCAGTAGCGAGTCGACTTTGAGCATAGTGAGAAAGTTCGTACGAGCTTTTCCGCTGAGGAGAATGTTGGGGGTTGAAAAGCTGGAGAAGCTGTGTGCACATTGTGCTGTCGTCAACCGGCGCGCGAATACACTCCACACCCCGCCATAGAGATTCGATTCGGTGACCTACCAACACATACAAACCCACCCATACACAGACTAGAAATTCCGGGCTCTCATCCAGTGTACGAGAATACGAGGAAAATGAATACATCGCGTGGAACGTTCAGTTTTCCCATATAGCACGAAGCAGGGTATAAACGTCTCCAGGAACGAGAGGTAAAATTCTATGATTGCCGGCGTCGTCCGTTCAACCCCTTTTTACTTCCAGCGTCGCGTGTTTCCAACAATTTCTCATGCGCCGACGAGTCGTTGCCTTGTTTCGTGCCTACACATTTTGACTATGTGGAACGATCGATTTGCGTTCTCGCTCATCCAAGTCCGAGCGGCTCGCAAAAAAAAACGGCGTTCCGTTTGGAAAAATTCGTTTTTCAAAGACGCAAAGTAATAGCTTGCGAGTAGATGGGGTTAATTTCGTGTTTCGTCGATTATCTTTGAAAAGGATAATCCAATTCGAGGATTTGTGATTCGTCGACTTATGTTTCATCGATTATGTTTGGAAAGGATGTTCCATCAGTGATAATTTATGGTGAGACAGACTTTTGCGTTAAAAAAGAACAACCTCGCTCTGTAAAAACCGCTAGATTTACCCGTGGAAATGTTCACCGGCGTTTTATCAATCTCACCATGCTTTCTCTGGCACGAAAGAAAGCTTCACAGCCACTCCGATTGATTAATTTTACAATTGAGAGAAGAGACGGCGCTATTAACCATTTTCACTCGAGAGGTGACTCTCGCTCACCACTTTTGTCCGAGCGAAAACGTCCTCGAGTGCAAAGCGTTGAAAAAAATACTGCATGCCATTGCCGATAAAATTTTCGTTTAATTTCCCGTAACAATATTGGATTTTAACGATATACTCAGAGTCATAAGTCTGCCCGTTTATTACAATCATTAGAGAAGCGAACATTTATCCGTTCGTGTAGAGATTTCGTCTGTGAGAACAAAGCGATGTTATCGAAGCACGTATAAAAAAGGATTGCTACAAGCCCATATACAGGGTGCCCCAAATGTCACGCAATAATATGCATAAGCCGCGAAAGTTAAATGTTGCGTGATATTTTGGACACGCGCATGAGCGTGTGTGTGTGAGAGCATCATCTCAAACTACAAGATCCTAATCAAAACCGTGTGGCTGCGGATCATAATAAAATAAAATACGATTAAAACATAAAAATAACATTATATCGTAAAAGATCAGTCAGATCAAAAAACGAATTAACGTGTTTTTTTTTCAAGAGAACGGTATGAAATTTAAATGTGTCTTGTTAAGCGATACCACCACTCTAGCGGCAGAAAATGAGGCTTAACTTTGACAATTTATTTTGGAAGTATGAAAAAAGGAATTAGATTTCTTATGAGAGGGTTTATTCAACACATATTAAAGTATTAAAAAAAATTATCATAATTTTCATACACAATGGCGGCGACAGAGCCGATCTTGAAAAACGTGTTTTTACAAACAACTTCGCGGAAGAACGGTTTCTCGTAAAGTATAATACATGGAACAAAAACAAAAACAAAATTATAATCTATATATTATTAGCTATAGGACTATGTAGGAATTTTTTTAAATCGAATTTTGAAAAATGGCGTACTTTAAAAGTAATAATTCGATTTATTTCCCAATAATAAGCAGTAAATAGTTTATAAAAAAAAAGTTTACATTTAATCAAAAAACCACTACGTACTCCCATAGAGAATGTAATTTTGAAGCTACTATCAAAATTTCAAATCGATCCATGCAAAGGTGTTCGATTAATCCCTCCTTCCACTTAAAAAAAAGTCGTTTCGAGAAAAACGCGTTTAAAGTTGTTGGAGGCGCCTGAAAGAAGTACGAGGCGCTGCGGCAAAATCGATAATAAAACCTTAAAAAAAAATCGCTACAGGACCAATTGCATATTATTTTTATGACCCTAAGGTATTTTTTAAGCCAAAAACGATTTTTCTAAAATCCTAGAGTGGTGTTATTCTTTAAGTTCAACTTATTCTACATAAAGTATGCGGAAAGTCCTACGAACCTTTACATATTTTCCTTTTAATTGCATGAATTTCGGGCTCTGCCGGGTCTCTGTATGCGTATAAACAGGTATAATATTATCGGGTACCGCCATTATCGGCAGATTCTTATTGTAATTGATGTTTGGAGATAAGAGTAGGGTAAAAACAGTAATTGAAAGAGATAAACGTGGAAAATAGAATTGCGGTGAGATTGCAGATAAGGATCGTTCATTTTTCTCCTACCGTCGCTTTCTATCAGCGACTGTCTTTCTATTATACAGGGTGGTGCATTCAAAGTATTACATAGCAATAGCACTCAAACTATTGGTGATTTAATCGAACCGTATATTGTTACGACGAGTACAGTGATCTTACAATACAAAGTTATTCTAGTCACGCAAATTATGAAAATAGTCGAAAAATCGAATGAAAATCCAGTCGCTTGACTGGGCAAGTTTACCAGTTTACGCAAACTTTCTGTAAACCGTACTACTTCAATTACTGGGAGATGTGCCCTTGCATATTCGGATGAACATGTGGATGCAACACGACGGTGCACCACCCCATTACGCTCTGTGTTCAAGACGAGTCATGAGTTTGTGACAAAAAGTGGATAGGACGAAGCGGTCCAGTAGTTGGTCACCTCGTTCACCAGACGTAACACCACTAGATTCCTTTTTATGGGGTTGCGTTAAAGAACGCGCAATGGCGGTAGCACCTACCACGTCTGACTATATGAAAGAAAGCATACACTGCCAAACAAATATATTCAATTCAAATAGGATCTATTTAAATGAAATAGTTTTTTCCTTGTCTCACGGCCTACTACGATCTTATTTGTTTCAAAGATATTTTTTTATTTGTTTCAGCTATTCTTTTTAAATATTAAATTTGCTAAAATTGAATGAATAAAGATTCGATTCAAAGAAATCTTCATTTACTTGCAATGTACACTGTAAATTTAAGTGTGCTATATGCATAAAATATTCCATAATATCCAAAATGAAATAAAGCACTTAATTGAGAGTTTTACCACAACGATTTTGTATCGTAATTCGTCATTCGCTGGCCTTCTGAAATCATGTTTTTCGAAGACCATATTTCACCTAAATGGAATCGAACCTGAAACCTACCTACTTATAACTTCGCACGCTGCCCCTATGCTACCGAGTGCTTGTAACATCTTGGTCGCAGATATGACATAAGAAACCACATCAATTCCTATAATCATTTGTTGTATCACATGAATTATATCAATTACTCAATATCATTGTGATAATTAGAGAGTTTTATGGAATAACATATTATAGATTTTTCAAACGCCGTGAAAAATTTGCCGGCCCTTAAGATGCGGCCGACGCTTGGTACGATATTCAGCACCAACCCAGCACAAATACCCAGCGTTAGTCCTTTTTACGGGTCAATGATTTGGCCATGATTCTGCCAGTGCTCATTTGAAGCATGGCAGACCAACGAACACCGAACCTTGGGCCAAATATCGATTACCAACTGTCAGCCGACTATCGGGTTCCAGTGTTGGCCCTGAACATGGGCCAATCGGTTGATCATGGGTTTGCCAGTCTCGAATTGAAGCTCGGCACACCATCGAAGAGCCAACGCTGGGCCAGTACTAATCAATGACCGTCGGCCAATTGTCGGGGCGAGCGTAGGCCCTGAGTCTGAGCCAATCGTTTGACCGTGGTTTTGCCAATGCTTTGTTTTAGCATGGCAAACTGACGAATTGCCAATCCTGGCCTAACACTGGCTTTGAACGGTATAGTCCATACATATATACAAGAATTCTTTTTTACGTATATTATTATAATATATTTTTTTTTATCATCGCTGCATGCAATTTTATACATCCTGTGATAATAAAAACTCATAATTACGGTTATTTGAAATTACTTTATTAAAAATAAAATTGATTTATACCAAAGTTTTGTGGTGCATTAAAAAATGCCGAGTTATTATGATAATATTAAGAAACGTCGAGTGTTAAAACGACGACAAAAATTAGAAGGCTCTTCACAGCAGGTTAGGATCAGAGGTAACGGAACAAAAAGACAAGTAGATAGTGAAACAAATTTTGAAACATTCCACGAACAAGTGATTGTGCATAACGACGTTAGTGAATCTAATAATACTTTCGATGAGTAATCATCGAGCAAAGAAACTTGTGAATCTGATCGATGTGCAGGAATAAGGAACGATGCATTAGCTCTGAAAGAAAAATTGAGGATTTTAGCTGTCAAACATGCTGCTACTGTGTACCATAACGTCCTCACTGATTTCTTGCCTCTTTTCCGTTCTGAAGGATTTGTGAATTTGCCGAAGACTGCCCAAAGTCTTTTGGGTACCTGTAAAAATACAATAATTTCAGATATGAAAAGTAAAAACGGGAAATCGGGTAAATATACTTACATTGGTATAGAGACACAGTTGACAAAGCAAATTGAATCACACGTTTACGATAAGAACGAAATTGATGTTCTCATTGCCATCGTTGGTGTCCAAGTGTATCGGAGCACAAACAAGCAATTTTGGCCAATTATAATGAAAATACACGCCAATAGTTTCCGAAGTGTACCAGCTGTTGTCGCTCTATACCTTGGAGATTCGAAGCCAGGGAACGTTATTGATTTTTTTAAAGATTTTGTCACTGAAGCAAAGGAATTAATTAAGAACGGAGTGGTCATAAGTGGCAAAAAATATAAGTTTAAAATCGGTGAATTAATTTGTGACTCACCAGCACACGGCGCATTGTAAAAGGCATCACCGTCAACAAAAAAAAAGAGTGTATTCGGACATCAACTGTACGAAGCGAACAAAAAAATCCTTTCGCTCACAAAGTGACAAAAATCACCATTCAACATATACTATGTCACCACTTTTGGAACTACCGAAATTGGATATTATCAAATCAGTCCCGCTAGACTCAATGCACCTCCTGTATTTGGGAGTGATGAAATTTCTGTTAGAAAAATGGTTTCTGCCAAGTAATCCACATCACATAAAGAAAGAGAAACTGCAACTTTTTACACACCTGATGGCATCGCTAGAACCGACGATCCCTGCTGAATTCCAGCGGAAAACTTATGACCTAGCTGAAATCTCTCGATGGAAGGCAATGCAGTATCGCTTTGTCTTACTGTATGCTGGTCCGGTCGTACTATCCCAAGTTCTCTCGAATGTACATTACAACCATTTCCTGTTGTTCGCAGTAGCATGCAGAATCATATGCCACGAAAGCACAGCGGTGATATTTGCAGATTATGCGAATGAGCTACTGCGAAAGTTCGTCACACTTATGCCTTTTTTATATGGACCTGATTCACAAGTATTGAACGTTCATAATCTCATAGATATTACTGATGATGTAAATAATTTTGGCTCCTCGATGACAGAGATTTCCGCATTTTTGGCCGAAAGCTATATCGGGAAGCTAAAAAAACTTGTGCGTACTCCCAAAAATCCATTGGCTCAAGTTGTCAATAGATTGTCAGAGCTCGATGGTCTTCCAACGACAAAAATACATTGGCGAGGGATTTTTGAAGATCTGAAAATGAACTAGGAACAGTCATCAAAGTTCGAGTCAGAGGGATGTTAATTTCTTCAAAGCCGCCCAATAATATTTTTAAACTGAAGAATAATAAAATTATGAATGTACACAATTTATCGATGGCAAATGTCTGTACGGATTCGAAGGACGACGACAAACGTGAAATTGTAATGATTGGGTTCGTCCTTACTGAATCACGTTCTCTTTTTTCAGAACCCGACGTATCGACGAAATTTGGTATGTTTGGAGTTGTTGAATTTTCAAAAACAATGATTTCTGTACCCGTGGATTCGTAGAATGTAAGTGCTTGTGTTTGAATATTGCCAATGTATCGTACATCATAACCCCCTTACATTGTGATGAGTAAATAAAATGAACATGTTCATTTATATATCAAGAAAAAGGAAATACTTTTTTATACACCTGTTGATTATTTGAATTTACCACCGTCGGCGATTCACTGGCAGATGGTGACACCATACATGCGCCCATCCATACATAACACGTATTTTCTGTGCGCAAGCGTCTATGTAACGCCTCCGATTTGGCATTTTGGCGGGCCAACGTTTTCCCCCCGCATGCCCACGGCTCGCGCGGTTGATCGGTGCCTCGTGGATTTTCATACGCGCATTTTTTATACGTGAAAATAATTTTATTGTGCTTTTTTTTCATTTAACGGCGTAAGTAATATCCTGGAGTAAAGTCGTGAGTTTTTTTTCTACAAAATATAAAATAGATATTATTTATTTCGTTATTCTCACATAACCTTTCTGTTTTCTCTTATGCTATAGAGTAAAAGAAAATATGCGAACTCAACGATTCTACCAGTTTCATAGTAGTCGAGTTCGATGAAAGAAATGCCTCTGGAAAAGTGATGATAGAATTGCTGCCGCGATCGTGCCTGTGTAAAAATAAAAAAGGACGATTGGCGGCATACTACCCTTCAAGTATGCACGGGAAAAGAATCGCGCGATTAATCGCTCAGATGTCACCACCGGATCAGGAGACCTGGCTGAAATTTATCATAAAAAAAATTACCTCGGAATGCAGTGAGTATAAAAGTAGTGTTCATGATAATGTTCTTTTGGTGTCTTTCCTGAAACACTGTGAAACATTAAAATAAAAGTGAGCATACATTTATATGTTTGTGTTTTTTTTTTGTTACGTAGAAGATTATTCACAAGGCTTACGGCGGGTCGAGAGGGCCATGGTCACGCTACAGCCAGGGATGAGCACTGATGCCGAGAGTGTATGGGACAGTCGAATGCATAGCAGATGACGTGCAATGAATTGGAGAATCTATTGATTACGCAAACTCCGCTTCCTAACATAGGGGACATGACATTATCAATGAACTTGAATGGTAAGTCATTTTCACATATTGATTTTAGATTATATTACGAATCAATTTCGTATTGTTAGCTTGTCGATTCTGTGTTCTCGCTGGCTCATTCTCTTACACTTAAATTGTCTCCGGCAACTTTTGGAAAGTAAATTATATCGGCGGATAGTTGTTCATATTCAAAAATCAAAAACATCTATCGATATAACTTACTTTTCAAAAGTTGTCGTAGACAATTTAATTGTAAGCGAATGAGCTAGCGGGAACACAGAATCTTATTGTTCTTAGCTTGTCGATTCTGTAACGTGTCGACGTGTGTTCATGTTGGTAAAGGTGGGGTGAATACGGAAGGAGAGCGTGAGAGAGTGGGGAGAAGGTCGAGAGAGTAGCGTGCGAAAGGAAAATTGGGAGATCGGTTGAGATTTTTGAAGAGAGGAGGTCTCGGGGGCGTACGCCCCGATAACGCTGAGAGGAATATCGAGTTCTCATCAAGTCACCCGAAATTTGGGATTCGAAGCCCGACATCAACCGGTGGTATAAACCAGATGTAGGTAATAATTCACCCGCATCTGGCCCCGGGGAAAGCGAATGCGTCGGTGCATCGAAAGAGCCTGCTCGCCTCCCGTACATCGAATTAACTCCAGTCATCGGAAAAGCAACGTACTTGCGAACATCGTTGGACGTCACCCAGGAGAATTTCGGATCGCTCATCGTCAGCCGACCTCTCTCGATCTCTCCCTCCCCGAGAAAAAGCGTATGTAAACGACCTTACATTTTAAAACTGTGGAATTATCGGTATCGTTCAATGTGGCCATCTTGCACAAGAATAAAAAATGTAAAATTATTGTTGTTACGCGAAATAATAAAAACTCGCTGGGTCATTCGCTTACAATTAAATTGTCTTCGGCAAGTTTTGAAAAGTAAATTATATCGGCAGATAGTTCATACTCAAAAATCGAAACCATGTGCGGATATAGTTTACTTTTCGAAAATTGTCTCTGGCAAAGGAGGTATAATTTACCTCTCCTTTGGAAAGGTAAATTATATCGGCAGATATTTCATAATCAAAAATCAAAACCATGTGCGAATATAATTTACTTTTCAAAAGTTGTCGTAGACAATTTAATTGTAAGTGAATGAGCCAGCGAGAACCCAAAAACGGAAAGTCATTACACTTATTCTGAATAGTTGCGATACAGTAGTATCGCAATAAATGAAGTAACTTTCCCTTACCATGTCCAGCAGATTTCAACAGCAACGAAGCCACTACTATAGTCGAAAACAACAATATTCCTGTCTTGATAGTGCTCGGCGAGACTCATCTCGATGACATTAATAATAATCCACGTACATATTGTTTCATTTTCACGGGAGTTTTATTTTATTTTTTGATGATCTTTTGCCATTTTCATATGTTCATATTCTATGTTCTAAAAAAATAATTGACGTTTAATATGTTGAAAAATACGTTTACAGTTTGGATGACGTACATCGACGTAAAGTTCGATGCTATAAGTCGTCAACTAGAATCAATGAAGCGGTCATTATTGTACGACTACGGAAAGAAAATAAACGATTTGAAGCTGATGTTAACGTCGCGTGGAATAGCTGCTTCACACGGGCCAATCCTATCCGAGCTTCGAGCAACATTACCAGCGAAAACACTGGAAGATTTCCTGGCAATCGATCGGTTTCTTAAAGAAGACCCAGAAAAATACATCGATATGGTACGTATTTCACTTTCAGTTTTCTCCCCTTTATCGTACCTCGTCCTCAAGACAAGGCAAAACTCTTAAGGGATTAAATATCTTAAGGGATGACATGGGTTTCGGTTCGATTCGGGGTTAATGGTTCGAAAAAGGATATTTTTTCTAACTTTTTTAAAATAAAAGAATTATTTTATAAACATTTTCAAGCATCTAAAACAGCAACATTTAAACAATATTTCATTAAATTTTCATTAACATTTTTTGAAAATTCAGCCGTTGGTACCTGGTTTTCTGAGACCGCCGTAGAAAAACGTATTCTCGCGGTGTCGAGGATAATTCATGATGGCTTTATCTGAAATCAGAAAACCATTTATTTTCTGTTAGTAAGTGAGTATAGCTCGTGATTGAACGAAGGATTTAAAGAAAAATTGAAATCTGAAGTTTTGGCAGGTTTGTATGCAACAAAACGGGCTGTACATTTTACCGAAATTTGTACTTTTTTGCATACCACTCTACGAAAAATTCAATTTTCAATAAAAAAAAATTCTTCGTTCAATTATAAGCTATATTCTCCTACTGACAGAAAATCATTAATTTTCTTGATTTCAGATAAAGCTATGATGAGTTATCCTGGCCACCGCGAGGATACTTTTTTAAAATCGGTCTCTGAAAACCAGGTCCCAACGGCGGTCCCAAGGTGTTTAAATGTTGCTCTTTTATATGCTTGAACGTTTGAATAAAATAATTCATTTATTATATTCTTGAAAAATTAGAAAAAATATGCTTCATTTTAACCTTCGAAACCCATGTAACCCGTTAGTATCATTTTTTGTCTACGGTCGATATTTCTCGACTTGAACCTGAAAAAGCAGAGTTAAATTATTGGATTATCCGGTTTATTTTAAACTTCAGCTCACAAATGATGATGAACATACTTGTAGAGAATGCAATTCTCTGTAATACGATTTCATATCATCATTTGTGCGCCGCACGGTTTAAAAAAACGAGATAATGCAATCATTGATTTAAATAAATTGAGAAAGCAAAAACCGTTGCGTTTTCCAACGATGCAAACTTCAAAGTCATCAAACTTACCTGTTATATACGTGCCCATCATTCTCACCTGCTTTATACTTGCCTATCATACTTACCCGTTTTATACGTACCTGTTATATACTTGTCGATTATACTTCCCGATAATATTTAACTATTGAATACTCAATTATTATATTCCTTGTTTTTTCAGACGTTTTCTAAGAGCGTTTTAGAATGGAGCTGAATTTACAAGAATTCAAGAGCAACTTCATTCGATACTTTTATGATTATTTCATATATATAAAAAAACGATGTGATTGAACTATGTAACGAGTTCTGTGATACTAACGTATGTCTTCAGTGTGATATAATTCAAAAAAAGACTTATAATCTCGAAAGCGACTGTTTGAAAAAAAGACTGTTATAGTTTATAAAATAAAGACTAATAATATACCATTTTTTAAACTTCATTTTTTTTGTGTGACGTTTTAAATAATAGCGGGTGCCCATAATGCCATCGTCGGTCCATTGGTTGGCCAACGTTGGCTAAGCATTCGGTTGTTTTGACAGCCCTACACTGGGCCAACACTAGCCCGAGTATGGCGCCAACAATATGAAGCCGACCTTAGCCCTACCATGGGGTGGTGATCACGTCAACCGTCAGCCAATGATCGTGATCCCTTCAGCCCAATGATGGGCCAATACCCGGCCAACTATTAGGATTTCCGGTAAGCCTACTATTGGCCAACCGTACATCCCAGCGTTGGGCCGAAGAGATCACTCCTACCGTGGCGCAACACTAAACGGGTAGTGCTGCCGTTCATCGGCCAATGGTAGAATGTGATTGGCGTGACGCTGGCTCGAGGTTGGGTCGGTTGCGTCGTTTTTCAGGAGACGTAACTTATATATATATATAAGCCTCACCTACCCTCACCTACCCTACCCTCACTCCCCTTTGATATGTGTGTTGCAATAAAGATAAACCATTAGTTTAATCAAATAGAAAAATAGTTGACTCTACGAAAATTCTATTTAACATGAATTTTTTTTAAATCAAATAGTTACATTTAGTGGATTCAACTAAATTGTTTTACGAACAGATTAAACCGAATCAAAAATTGTTTTCCTAAGATAATATTTAGTTATTGGACAATATTAAATAGATTTTGATTTGAATAAATAAATAAATTTAAGATAAATAATTACAATAATGGAATGCAATGACAAAAATTTGATTTCGCGAAAAAATCTAGTTAATCCAAATTTTAAGAAATCAAATAGACGCGGTTAGTTAATATCAATCGAATTTTCCTGTCAGGGTAGGCCGAGCCTGTGCCCAAATCGCATCACAAATGGTGTCTGGAGTTGGACGTTCTTTTCATCAGAGAATAAACAAGTGCTCACAAGTCCATTTCATTAGGTTTTCCGACATTTTTCATACCTTGCGTGATTAAAATGACCTGTAGGTCACTAAACTGGTCTCAATGCCAGTAATGATGCCATAAAAACAAATACGTGGTTTGATTGAAATAAGTGGAGTTGGGCTTGGCGTAGCCTTGGCGCCTTCACAGCAAAAAAAAATACCATGATCCCGTATGATGTCCTCCGCGAACAATACAACTCTCATGTGAAACTTTTTTAGATATCAATAATAGTTCGCCTACTATTTCTCCGTAACACTTTAAATACATTTTACACCCGGAATACAATATCAGAAAATGGACTAGTCGTGTATATCCGAATAATGTACACGCGTTTAAAGGCCATCTCTATGTTTTCCGTCATATATTACCATCTAGCCAAATTGATGAGGATTTGGTTGACGTGAAAATTCGATTGGAAAAAAGTCAGCGACAAATTATTATAATAATTCCGCTGAAAAACAATGCAAAATCGTAAATGGAGGCACTATTGAAAAAAAAACGCACAAACGTTTCCGTATCAAATATATCGAATATCAATTTGTTTTCGAATTCCTCCATACGCCCATCCACAGCCTAATACAATCCAGCAACAATCGTAAATCGGGTATAATCAGCTAATCTAGGGGGTATCCTCTGAATTCGCGCAATTTATTTCAAAATTAAATTTCCATCTAAGTTATTCTCTCTCACCGTGAAGTTGACGGCCACGGATAATGCTCACTGGAGCCTTCAGAACAGTGTGTTACGCGTCTGACTGACATCTATCGTAATATACTTATTTTTAACCCGTCCACTATTGACGCATCCCACAAGAGCTTCGCGTTGATATGTGTTTATTTATATATACTCATCATCATCGGTGAGCTCGTGTGAAAAATCCTATCGAATATAAAATACGTATATTTACGCATCTTTATCATTTTTGTGGAATAAAAAAATCGCACACGAGGTCGCACAAGGTGAAACTCTCAGGCATGTGTATGGATAAGTAATGCTGTTGTATCGGCGACCGAGAGATGCTTCATGGTCGGTACAGTGAAATTGGTCGATGATATATGTATACGTACGCACGGACGCATGTGAATTGATATGTTCATACACACATATCCGTATATATTGATGCGCGTACACGCTCGCACGTATAGACCGTCGAGCCCAATTAACGGGGATATTATTGGGAGTAAAAATAAGTCTCCGTCGTTTGATAAAAGATGGCTTCACCAGGAGGTTATGGTTAAAATTGTCAGATGTAAAACGTCATATCGTAAGGTTGGGGATCTGGCAAGACCGTAACCTTGAAATATTAGCAATTGTGTATGCGCGTCACATAATTTTTTTCGTGCGAAAATGTCGAGTTTTGAGCCGAGTAAGCGTCATTTGCGGGAACTTTGTAACTCTTCTTTACTTCTTTAATTTGAAGAAATTTGCAGCTGAGGCGCACCGCTTGCTTCTAGAAGCATATGGTAAGGCTGCTTTAAGGGGAGATATACACCTAGGAGCCGGAAAAAAGGTCATTTTTGTCAATTTTTTCAAGGAAAACTATTTGAAATTTCGGATTGGGGTTTTGATTATCTAAAAGTCTATACATTCAAAAATATGTTTAATTTTCTTTATTTAAAAATATTAAAAATATACAAGGATATTGTATCCCATGTAGAGGTTGCCATGAGTTGCCCAATGTTACGATCAGGCCAATATTGGGACCATCGTATAAGCCAACAAAAGAGAAATAATATTGGCCCATTACTGTTTCGCTCTCAACTGAAAACTGGCACAATATCGGCCCATCCCTAAAGCCTGTCCTGGCCCATCTTTAAAAACTAATAAACAGCCGTGATAGTTAAACTAAATTTGCCAATTTAAAAACTGGGGATACTAAAATACTGACAATTCCATTGGCCCAATATTGTTCCGTTATAAATTGAAAACCGGCACAATATCGGCCCATCGTTTAAAACCAATAAATAGCCGTGATGGTTGAACTATATTTGCCAATTTAAAAACTGGTAATGCTAAAACAATTACATTGGCCCATTATTGTTCCGTTATAACTTGAGAACTGGCACAATATCAGCCCATTACTAGAACCTATCCGGGCCCATCTGTTAAAACTACTAAACAGCCGTGATAGTTCATCGAAATTTGCCAATTTTAAAACTGGCCATGCTAAAATACTGGAAATTACATTTAATTAATCTAAGCCCTTTATTAGCTAAGTGGGTCAGACCATATCTGCTTTTATTTTATTTAAGCCTTGGGTTATTCATTATCTGTATATTGGGCCAGAATAGGCAAATAACTGGCACGTCATATATTAATCGTCTATATTTTGTAGGTCAGTTTTTGTAATCAAGTCTTGGCCTATTATTGGCATTTGTAAATAACCAACATAAGTAAGTGAAATATGCCAATTTTGAAACCTGTCATATACGCAAATCACAATTTATTTCAGGGTTATTCCATGAAATATGTATCCATATGTACCAATCTCGGGCCAATCTTGGCCCGATGTAGGTTGAATATTTATCACGCACCCAAACAAACTCACGGCCCAATATTCTAGATACACTAACTTCTAGATAGCCCAACTGTGAAGGCCCATCATAGAGCCAGTGGTCAATTTCTACATAGGCCCTTTAAGAGGGTCCACATAGGGCCAAGTGCAATCACCAACATTGGCGGTACAATGAATTAAACCATTGGCCCAATAATTGTTGGCTCTGTTGGCCGATATCGGGCCGTTCTTATCATTTCTACAAAGGCACCTCATTGGTAAATACTCACGGCCCAATATTCTAGAAAGGCTAACTGTAAAGGCCCGTCCCAGGCCCAACGGTCAATCTCTAGATGGGATGATCCTTGAAGCGTCGTAAAAAAAATCTGCGTATACGGTACCCACTGGCGTTTCTTCGAAAATCTGAAAAAAAAAACCAAAAAGATTATCAAATTAGATACTATAATCTAGTACTTGTCATAGCCGGTTTTGAAAATATCGATTTATGACAAAATGGCGGATGTTTTAACATAAATAGTCATTTTTGGGCCAAAAATTAGTTATTATTTTACCTATAAAACGAAAACTAAGTAACGGAAAAAGAATCCTATGACAAGTACTAGATAATGGTGTATAGAAAACCACAAAAAACCTCAAGGCAATCGGTTCATTGGTTTCAAGAAATTTTGGGTACCGTTTTGAAAAACGTGGTGTTGAGAAAGACGCGTTTGAAAATTTGGGAATGAATAAATCATGGAATTTGTCAACTCACATGAAATCATCGATACCAGGCCCATAGTGTAGGTCTTCTACGGTCGACGGAATGTTCATAGCTTCTAAATCCTCGACCTCGACCATCTAGGTGTATATCTCTCCTTAAGTGAGAGAAGTTGTCGTGAGGGGTTTCAAACGTTTAAGAACGGTGAGATTGACGTTGAAGACAAAGAACGTAGCGGAAGGCCGACACGAAGACGCGGAATTGGAAGCATCATGGAGGGAGATTCGTGCCAAACGCAAGTATTCGCGCAAATTACGCTTATTTGGCTCAAAACTCGACATTTTTGCACGAAATAAAATTATGTGATGCTGATACGAAATCGCTGATATTTTAAGGTTATGGTCTTGCCAGATGTCCAACCTTATGATATGACGTTTTACATCTTAACAATTTCAACCATAACCTCCTGGTGGGGCCATCTTTTTTCAAACGGCGGAGACTTCTTTGTACTCCCAATATTATTGGCGTAGCCAGCATTTTTTTGTGGGGGGGGGGGGCGAAAAGGTGGTGTTGTTCACGATCATCTTCTTTTTAAATTAAATTTACCCACTTGTCGATAATCACGTAACCCATATAAAATACGAAGCTTCAAGCACACGTTCATGTTAACATTAATATCAACCTCTTGTAATAACTAGGAAAATCAACTAATTTTTTATCATTCTTTAATCCACTTACCAGTCTTCGAACGTTATTTTCAGTAGGTACTTAATTAAATAAGTTTTAGCCGTCTATTTCTTCTGCAAATCGACCCAACGCTTTTTTAGTTGGTTTTTTTTTCAACAATGTAATTTTCTATGTACAGCAGTGTGTTGAAGCATTGTGCTTCTAATTCACGTTTTTGTCCGCCACATGGCAGAAAAAATCCTCTCACAGCCGGCGGACCTCACTGGGAGTGCTATTGCCGCTTGGAAAAGTTGATGTAAGTTACGGCGTCTGGCCACCTTGGCCGATCGAAAAATGGGTATATTTAAAAAAAAATAATAAACTCGAGAGTATGGGCCGGAATATTTTTAGTTTTTTACACAACGTCAGAATGGGCTTTAAGAATGACGTTAATAAATTTCCGTTCAAAATAGTTAAAAAATGGCGCCGTTATGCATATTGCCGTGGAGGCCCTCGGCACGATACGCGCGGTCGTTGTCCCAGCTGTTACCGGATCATGTCGCATCTGAAAAAAAAATCAGCTCATTCGTGAGTAGTGTCGCTACAATGTAGCGGAGCGGTTTTTTTTCGACCATTAAAAAAATTATGGTGATCCATAATTTCGGTGAAAAATACAAATTTTTTTCTTCGGCTCACCATAATTTTTTTAATAGTCGAAAAAAACCCGCTACGCTACATTGTAGCGACACTACTCACGAATGAACTGATTTTTTTTCAGATGTGACATGACCGGGTAACAGCTGGGACAACGACCGCGCGTATCGTGCGGAGGGCCTCCGCGGCAATGTGCATGACGGCGCCATTTTTTGAAATTTTGAACGGAAATTTATTAACGTTATTCTTAAAGCCCTTTCTGACGTTGGGTAAAAAAATAAAAATATTCCGGCCCGTACTTTCGAGTTTGTTTTTTTTTTTCAAATATACCCATTTTTCAATCGGCCAAGGTGGCCAGACGCCTTAAGGCAGTACTCCTTCGTAATGTCCTTTCTTAAATTTCCAGCATTTAGTTGATAATTTAAAAATGAAAGTATGTTATTCATGACCATCGCTTCGGCTTCTAAGGCTGACGTATCAATGATTAAGATTTAAAAATAATTATTGATCAGTCCTCCCCGTTCTTAACATCCAATTTAAAAAATGCTTCAACTGCGTGAGCTAACGGAAGGTTCTGAAATCAAGGTTTTAGATTTATAATTATATATCATGCATTACCTCATAGTAAATGTTGATCTTCTAGTATCCTTCTATGGTTGTGTATCGGACGGCAAATCTAATGGATTGCTTTTGTCCGCAGTCGACTTGATTGTAAAATTTGAATATCTATTTTATTTTCGTAACGCAATAGCATCTTTTTATACAAATTACGGAATTACGAGGAGGGAAATGGTTCAAGTTTTATGAAATTATTTACTTATGCTTGCTTGGGTGGAACTTAGATTAAAGTAATCAATTATTGGAATTTAATTATTTTGTAACGATTCTTTTTCTGGGGGGAGGGGGGGGGGCGTGCCTACCCCTATCCCCTGTTGGCTTCGCCAATGGATTTAATAATAATCATTTTTTCCCGATTTCAGCAATATTAGCCGTTGGTGGAAAATCCAAAAAAAATTCTCTGCGACTTTATAAATCGGTTAAATTACATCGCACAGTGGAGAAAAGAAAATCGATCTCGTTTCACTCCAGTTGGGCGTGACTGTGTATAAATACTTACGTACAAATATATATATATATATATATATATATATATATATATATATATATATATATATGTAGAGAGCGATAGCGTGCCAATAAGCAGTAAAACTTTAAAGTTCGTGAGCTGCGTCTGAACAAGTTGAGACTGCATATACCTATGTATATCTGTTTCGTCCGAGTTGGCAGGGACGTGTGTCGGGTCATCGTACCGTAAGGGGCGCGGATACACCTGAAACGACCAAACCCGCGATCGATCAATACCCGCGCGTTTATCCCTCTCAGACGAAAAATTCTATTTATACTTCAATAACTATGAGCCGACGAATAACTAGGGGTCTACGCCCCGGTAATAAATTAATGAAGTGGGATAAAATCAGAGACGTTCCTCGAATTTGCGGTGTTTCTTTTTATCTCATCGATTTCGTGGTTCAACAGGGTCATTGCGAAATACAGCCTGTAATGGGATCGTGAGTACACTGTCGCTACAGCCTTGGGACTATAAGCAGTTCTTTTCCAGTTGTTGTGGAAGAGAATCATCTCGAACCACCCTCTCGTATAATCCAACTCGGTCTTATTTATTTACATGACGCATGATTTTTGACGGCACATAAGCTATTGCTCGGTTTTCGGATACGACTTTTTCGCGGTAGATTGATGGCACTTGAGGGGTTACACCTAGTTGGCAGCACTGGGAGGTTTGCTGTATGGTCCGGGCATCGATGATTCCATTTAGAGGTAATAAATTACATTTTATCTTTGTATATACCTGACGTAAAACTTTAAACGCGTTCTTCTCGGAATTACTTTTTCAGAATCGGTGACCAAAATATCTAAAAAATAACTAAACCGATCTGCTTCAAATTCCACAGACATTTTTTGTATATCAAAAGGCAGTCTTCAATCGAAGGATTGTTTTTCAATGCATACTTTTTTATATCAAGGAAAATAGTGTTTTTTCACTGAAATTTCGACGATTACTTTCGATCGGCGACCACTTATTCAAAACTCATTATTTTATTGAATCCTTCGCTTAAAGACTGGATAATACGGTACAACGACTAAATTAATTTGGTTTTTTGATGCCAGATGATTTGTTCCCGAGCAGGAGTGGTCACCGCGAAGGACCTTTCTTGCACAGCGGTCTGTACAATTTACTGTATCTCCGTCGTTTATAAATATTTTCCAATAAACAAATTGTCAAAGATACTTGAAATGATACCCTTTAATATGAAGAAAAAAAACATAAAAAACGTGCACCTATTTCCCAAAAAAAAAATCACGCAAACACCTCTTTCTTCCGGCCGCGAACTAGATGTAACCCCTTAAAAGGTTTTTGTTTTTCAATTCAATCGTACAAAACTTGTATTCCGTTATTGATTGTCTATTAAGGAGTAACACCACCATATTGGGCCGGAAATTCACATATGGGGACTTTCTAGGTACTTAAAAAGTGCATTCTGTGGAATATTTACTTGGGTCCTAAAATGGTTCGAAAATTTACTTGGTTTCAGAATCATAGTGCACTAGCATCTTTTTTGCTAAAACCCCGAGCCATAGAATTTTTTTAATTACCTAATTCATTGTACCTGGAGAAAATACCAAAGCGCTTTTAATGTGGATGTAAAACACTAGAGAAGTATCAAAGATGTTTTCGAAGGGTTTAAATATTTTTTTGCAATCATCATTTTTATAAGTTCTTTTCCTTCAAAAAAGCGATTTGGGGGTTATTTTCCAAAAAGCAATATTGTTCGAAATGATTTACTACTTATCTAGTGCTCTATTTACCCCTTAAAAAGCGCTGGTATTTTGCTAATATTTCATAAATTGGAAAAGGGTAGCTCTTTTAGTGCAACGCCATTCAATGAAAGCCTATTTGAAACAACTTGCTTGTTCCCTTTTTTCTGTATATTTTGACAAAGCAATTATGAATATTTTTATTTTTACGAACTAATTATGAACATTTTCATTACATTATCTTGAAATTCTCAAATCTGTTTTGCCTAACTGGCCTAGCATGGTGGCTAGGGTGGCACAACTTTGAGCTCTGTTTTTTCCTTTTTCTCACGATCCAATTGTCTGCTTAGAAAAAAATTGTCGCGGAAGCTACGAGCGGTCGAAAAATATTTAGAGGTCGCTGAAACCTCCCAAAAATTCAAATCGTCATTAAAAAGACGATTTTTTTCCGTCCCCTTCTTACAAATGAATTTTACGATTTATAATTTTTAAATTTACTTCGCAAAAGCTCTCGCCGGGCAATAAATATTTAGTGGTCGCTCTAGAGCTTCGAAATTTCCTATTTTCGCAATTTTTTTTACTCTTCTCACTCATAAAGTTGACGATTTATAAAATTTTCAAAACAATTAATCCTTTTTTCTTTAGAAACAGTTTTTTCAAATTCACCTCACACTTCTTACCCAAGAATTATAATCGTTGTTCTCATAAAACAATTCTTTAAAGCTCTTGTCCGTAAACAAAATTATAGGTCGTTTTACTCGTAAAACTGAAATGGCAGCTGTTTCCCGCGCATGGTAATGTGTCCCACAGTTGGTCTCGTTAGTCAAACTGCGGACCAATCGTAGCTGTACTCTGTGACGAGCAACGCCATAATACAATAATACATATCGTCTCATTGGTGTTTGTTACAAATGATTATAATAAATTATGCAGAAAATGTAACACTTCGCTGTTTATTTCGTTTTTATGCTACAAGGAATTATAGTGCATGCAAGATTTATTTTTTGGCGGAGATTCTGAATTCCGAAAAACCTTGAGCGACCACGTAATTTTCATTGGCACGCTTGAGCTTTCACGAGGTCAATTTAAAAATTATAAAGCGTAAAACTCATGGGTGAGAAGTAGAAGTCTGAAAATAAATCCATTTTTTGATGAAAATTTGCATCTTTGGTAGGCTTGAGCGACCTCTAAATACTTTTTGACCGCTCGCAGCTTCCGCGACAATTCTTCTTCAAATAAGATAATTGGATGGTGAGAAAAGGGTAAAAAAAGTAGAGCTCAAAATTGTGCGACCTCAATGGTGGCGATGTCCCGCAAGGAGAAGACCGATCGCAATATTTCAGCCACACTGTACCTAATAATATTTGCTTGTTCATGGTACTCACGGCCCGAGGATGTTAGTCTGATTGTAACATCGATATCTTGGAGTATTTTTACGCATCCGATGTAATTTGTTGCCGGGGGATTCACCGAGTCGAGGATGAGACAACGAAAATTATACATGTGCGTTATCATCTTGTGACGAGCGATTATACAGTCGGTCCGACGGCAAATAAGACGCTCCAGTTGTTCCTGCTGGGACTGCGTGTACCTTGCGCAATTCGATGTCACCGGATCAAAGTTAATACGGTTAGACACAGTTTCCATTGATCCATCCGACCTGCAACCGAATAAAACCGGTTCGAGATGGCAATGTAAACGTCTTATCAGTGTGGCCTGCGGCCTCTCGATAGATGTTCATACTTTCCTCTTAACCAGTTTGGTCCGGTTTCTCCGACTATCATTATCACATGGCCTACTACAAATCAATTAGGCCAAAAATTCAAATATGTTTCGGCAATACAGGGCACGGTGCTCAATGAATTATGAATTCACAGAAAATGTCTCATCAATTTTCGATTCAGTGCTGAGTTACTCACAATTTATCGAAACACGTACTTCTTATCGTTTTTTATGCATGACTTATCACAAAATCACACCTCACACTCTATACTTCAAGAAACTCACTCCATTGTTAAAAGACCACGCTCTAAATCTCGGTAGTAAATTTTCCGAGTTTTCCAGTAATGTATGATTGAATTTATATTCAAACATTCTTCGCGGCAACTTCCGAAAACAAAGCTCTATTTGAACAAAATAGCAATGCGAATTGTTTAATTTGACAACATAGTGAACGGGCCTATTTTCTACAATTGTTTAAACAAATGTTCAAAAATGTTTACGCCTTTTTTCAATCCAGTTGGCCGTAACGATCTATAAGATGTTGCCCGTAACATCCAGAAGATGTTTTACATACGGCTGTTCTCTTTTTATCATTAATACTCGGACCAAAGGCATAAAACATATATATATATATTCGGGTATCTAATTTTCAAAGATCGTAATGCCATCTAAAACCATTAAGATTGACAATATAAGACAAATCAGAGACAAATAAATTTTATTATTAGTAGGTGATAAGATCGTAGAAACCAATTTGGTTATTTAACCCCCTAAATGATTTTCCTCGAATTTGAGATTTGGCGAAGTTGCTTTCTGATCTGATCCCAATTAAAAATCAAATTTCATAGAATTTACTAGCTTGGCAGTTTTTAATTTTGTCAAAAAATAACTTGATTACTTATGCGCAGCTGCTATCTCTACTTCCAGGTTATCACCTATTATATGAAGATTTTGCTTTACGCGATGTTCGTAATGTCTGGTACGCAGAGCCAAAGCGTGCTCGCAAGTACGAACTTGTAATCGTTTTTGTCTTCGTGAATACGAATGAATCAGGAAAAATGCACTGTACAGTATCAATCTCTGTATTGGGCACATTTATCGGCTCTTTTTCTCCCGAAAACGCAGAATCGCGAATTTCGAAGGTCGATATGATAAGAATAACAAGAAAGCGAAAAAGTAAAAAAAAAGCACATGGACGCGTTGATGCGTAAATAGATAAGGGTTGAATCGCCGAGGTCTTGACCCTTGCTGAAGATAGCGAGGTTTCATATAAAAAACAGCTCCCTCTCCCACGATTCAGTAAAGTTTGTGAGAACGAAGTGACGGTCGATAGTTCTGAGACAGTTCGGCTCGAGACTCGACGTTGATCGGTAAACGAGCTCTCGTTTCCAATACTTTCTTCTCATATTCCGCGACTACCTGTAGCCGCAAAAATAAATACGTGAATTTCCTTGTTTTTTCATTGTTATCTCCGATGCTGGCACCTCGACGTTTCTCTTATCTGCATAAACGGGCCTTTGCCGTGTATACCGTAAGTGATTATAATATTCACCGATTATCCTGAAAGCTTCGTGCTCTGTCGCGTATGATCAAGAAAAATATGTAAGGATCGTGGGATAAGCCCGTATGACAATTACACACGGGTATGACATAAAGCCTTCTGAGAATTGATGTGGACGCAAATGTTTACACTTTCAACAAGAATTATGATGTAATGTTTGCGAAATGTGCGTACACGTATCTCGTACTTTCAAATTAGTGAATTCAAAAGTATAAAACGACGAGGACATTCCATATGTCTCGTCGGTAGGTTGGTATTCGGATTACAAAAATATCGAATTCACTTGCGCGCAATACACGGTGTGTGGCGGACACAAGGAGTATAAGTTAACGAGAGAGAAAGAATCGGCTGCATAAGTAAAAGTTTATTATAACGGTGTGGGGTACATGGTGTCGGATAGAGGCGGAACTGCACAGTTGCGAGCCAAGAACACATTTGCTAAAGATGGACAAGCAGTTTCTGCCCGGAAATAATATGTAGCGCTTAATATCGCGTAGGACAAAAAATGGACACTTCGATCGCACGTTTATCCCGTTTATCTTGTTCAATTCCAGCACTTTTGAGAACCCGCGGCTTTAGCAACGCACTTACGCACTTTAGTATTAATCACAAGGTACGTACTCGATAAACTACCGCACGCAAAATTATCAGCATGCCAATTAACAGTTGCAAAAAAATGATCAATTGCCGCAATCAAACGAACCAGTAGAAATCAATGTCATTTTTGTTACGATAATGGTAGAAATTCTTTTATTCCATGGAACAAAATGTAACGCAGCGAAAAATAAGAAAAAATTTAACAAATAAAATCATCGAAATTTGATTTCCCTGCATAATGGAAGTTTAGGTCCACGTCATTATTATGATTGTCGATTGAAATTGGCGTATGCTTCAGGAAAGGTCGCATTAAAAAGAGACATACATAACGTTGCACAAAATTCCCCAATTTTCTTCGTATCTATAGACTTATTTATCATCAATCATACTGTAAGTATCACTAAGTGTTTTTTTTTAACTGTGCATTTTTAACTATCATTGCACTAAAAACTAAAAGATTATATTGCCATTGAATTTCACGAAAGAAACTATCTGTACAGTGTTAACTAAACAAATAATCCGAGAGTAGCGAGGTACATTCCATATCATATTCTTCCATATCATCCATGTTCGTTAATATTTTTTAATTGTCGATCAAATAGATTCTACATTCAAATTGTAGGCTACACTCGCTAATGTATATTCACTGGAAAGCATATTGAAAAGTCTACAATTAGAAATGCGTACATTCTTGCAGTAGAATTCGTAAAGCCGGAAATTTCTTATTAACAAATAACACTGAAAAAAGAAACATTAATTCCATCAGACGGCGATGGCTCAACTGAAAGTAGCCATTATTGGCCAAAGCAACTTCGCGGCCGAAGTTTACAAGCTGTTGAGACAAGATGGTCACAAGATAACCGGGGTGTTCACGATACCGGACAAAGGAAATCGCGAGGATCCTTTAGGTAAGAAATTACCGTTTTTTTTCGTGCATGACCCGAGTATAATACAGAACACTCACTTGTTTGATTTCCGTGATTGGCACGATCACAGCGAGCACAGCGAAGGCTGATGATACACCGGTTTTCAAGATCAAGGCATGGCGAAGCAAAGGCGTTCCTCTGCCCGAGATATTGAATCTCTACAAGAGCATAGAGGTCGACCTCAACGTTCTTCCATTCTGCAGTCAATTCATACCGATGGAGGTGATCAATCATCCACGTCACCGCAGTATATGCTATCATCCGTCGTTACTTCCGCGTCATCGCGGGGCTAGCGCCATAAGCTGGTGAGTCGGCCTCAATTGGTATCATAACTAGGCATTTATAAGTAAGCCAGTAATTGTATTATATTATTACGTATTAAAATGTTATATCAATTAATATAATAATTAGGTATATTTTATAGATTAGGTAATAGCCATTAATTAGTCATGCAGAAAACCGAAACATACGAAAGAACGCTACATTTCGCTGTGCACCATTTTTTTTCATTCGAAACTCTTAAGATTTTTCAAACTTCAAAAAACCGGCGATGTAACATCAAGTATACGGATTGATCATGGATATTGAAATTAAATAATAAACATGTCCGATAAAACGGTTATTATACAATTTTAAAAAATCCATCAAACTGCTTTTAGCGTATGCCGCTAAATTGCTAATAAAAAGCAAACATGTGCGCGTTCCGTTCGATTGCACATGCACGATGGAACAAACATTGAGAAAATGTGCATGGGTGGTAGAAACTGCGATCATATTTCGTTTCGCAACGAACGATTGTAGCTCGTGCGAACCACCGACCGATAGTAAAATAGACCCGGGGAAAGGCTCACCGTGGATGCATGTGCTGTGTCATAGAATGTAGAATGTTGCATTTCCTGATCAACAAGCGAGCGCAGCGATAACCGGTTCAGCCTCGTTCTCCACACTGTAGAAACGTCAAGATAATGTTGACGTACAATTCTTTCCAATTTCTCTTCGCCACGTTTTCGGCCGCGACCGCTTTTCCGCTGAGACAGAGATGTACCTCGTGATAAAAAGTGGCAAATACTTTGGCACTAGTTGCAAAACTGTGTCAATCCTTGCGAAGATCAGAGACTATCGAAAACTAGAGACTATCGAGAAACAAAATTTTTGGACTGATTGATTCATCGCCGAGAGATAGAGATGTAGCCAAAGAGATTCGGATCCGATAGTACTGTTGGAATGATGAAAATGTTCTGAAATCGTTAATGGTTGCAGGACTCTGATCGAGGGTGACAAACGAGCCGGTTTCACCGTATTCTGGGCCGACGATGGTCTCGACACAGGACCAATACTTTTGCAAAAATCCTGTCCCGCCGAACCGAACGACACGCTCGACAGTCTGTACAACAAGTTCTTGTATCCGGAGGGTATAAAAGCGATGGGTGAGGCTGTGAATCTCGTGGCCAAGGGCAAAGCTCCGAAAATCGTGCAACCGAGCGAAGGCGCAACATACGATCCGTTACTGAATAAGCCGGAACTCCAACGGCTCGACGTGACCAGGACTGGTGTGGCAATGCACAATTTTATTCGCGGATTGGACAGTACGCCGGGTGCGTGGACATTGTTGAACGGCGAGGAGGTACGGCTGTTTGGGTCGACTGTGTGGAACGAGAAAAAGCCGGAAGGCGATATGGTTGATGTTGCTGGTAGATTAGGATTGATACACGCCAGAGGACTTCTAATCGAGGCTGGGGATGGTACGCTCGTCAACGTTGAGAGACTGAAGATCGGCAATCGAACCATTTCTGCCTCCAAGTACGGAAAGACGGACGAGAGGAAGGCGGATGTTGATTTTACCGAGGAGGAAGTGAGAGCGGTGGAAACGATCCGGCAAATTTGGAAAAGTATCATCAATGTCGAGGTTGACAATGACACGGACTTTTTTGCGAGCGGTAAGGCTGTGAAAAATATTTTTGATGCGAAGTGTGCTCAATCGAGTTATCCCGAGGGCCGTATTCGTGGCAGACCTGGAGTTCAATCGTAACAGTGTAAGCCCTTATATAGCTTTGAGTGGTCGGAAAACAAAGCTTTTTGGAATTTTTTTCGAAAATGCCAATAATGCAATCGAAATGAAGTTTGGAGAATTTTTTTTAAATATCTGTAGGTACACAAATCAATTTATTATTTTCCAAAGAAATACATAATGGCGGCCCAGTGGTCGATAGAAAATGAACGCCTTTTTTGCGGCCCTCTATTGGTGAGCTCGTTGGAGATGCACATGAGCACCTAGAAAAAAAACCATTTTTTTCGTAATCTACATGAATTTTGCTAGCGAAGTAGACATTTTGAAAAAAGTCGCATTTTTATTTAAAAAACGGCCTCACTTTGTTAGGAAAAACCGTAATTGTTAATCGACTGTACAAATCGGGTGTACTTCGCTAGAAAATCTATCTAAGAAGCTGCAGTTGAAATTTGAAGTCAATCGGTTGGAAATTGTAGGAGCTACGATATTGAAGCCATGATTTCAAGAAAAACGCGTTAAAAATGTTTAAAACCTTTTCTCTCCGGACCATATCATTCTTGAGATGTTTATACATAATTTATGCCAATAAAAAAAACGATAATTTATTTCAAAGGTATATAAGGCCTTACGCTTGAAGTTTTTGAATGATATATTAGAGTCAGTAATATACGGATGGTTTCCAAACGCAAAAACCTTTTTAACTGCAGATAGCGACTTCCCTCGTTGTACGACGAGAAATTTCATGTGTATCGGCATTCCCTCGGGACGTTTCATCGTCCGAATGCCTTGGCGCGTTCCCAAATTCTCTTAGGTATTTCCCGACCTACCCCTCGCGACGAGTCGTTGTCGGTAGGTCTTGAACGACCTTGCCCTACTTCCTCCTCAGTAGCTCCCCCCGAATATCTATCCGATCCTTCGGAGATTTCGGATATACACGCATTGTCTCCTATTATTGGAGTTACGGCTTGCAGTTTGACCAACCAAAACACTTTGATGCACTTTTACTCGACTTTATTCGCTCAGCTGATAAGCAGTGCAGAGATAAATTCTACACTGAGAGAAAAGTCCATAGTATTTACAAAAAACGGTTAACACAACTATAAGCGGAAAGAACATCTCAGCATGCAACTTGGGTGGCGTGTTCGACTATCTATTATCCCCAAAATCATTATCAACTATTGTAAAAGGCTTCACAATATAGATATGGTTAATTCAATGCTATCACGAAAACGACGCACAGATACTAATGTTGTGTACCATACATTACGTTTTGGCCTGATAATACTTCCACTATTCTATTCAAGTTTGTACAATTCATAGGGTTAACGTTAACGTTTGTCGAGTATAATTTGTTAGAAGATCTTATGAATAGTGGCTATTCGAAGAAAATGATGGTAATGCTTACTTATTGCGAAGAAGTAAATAATTTGCAGTTGGAGAAACCACCACTGAGTTGAGAACTACACGTGTCTCACAAGCTGTTACATAGTATGTAGGTTGCATTGCAAAAATAAGATATCAGTTCAACCATCCTTCGCGTATTTCACTACTATTATATGGTACAAAACTATTGCGATACGCCAAAAATCTTTTCAAGCAGCGACTTAGATAATAAAAAGAAGATCTGTACAAAATTTCTGCTAAATCGGAGGTAACAACTATTTGAAAGTACAGCCGAAATGACTTTTGGCTGCTATGACATATATTCGATCAAGATGCCATAAGCAATCCATAGCGCAGTTGCAGCGTGCGTAGTATAGGTAGAAGATAAGCAGATAGGTTGGAGGTTCGCGGTGTAGGAATAGAGAAAAAATTTTGAATTTTTTTCTCTTCCCAAGATTTAAAGAAAAGTTTTTGCCGAACTGTGAGAAAAAATAACGGGATTTTTTTTTTCATTTTAATCATCATTATTTGACATTTAAGGAACAATAAATGTGTTCCTTTGATTTTCGATAAAATTTTGACGGTTCGGTAAAAAATAACGGTTCAGCCGATCAATTTTAAATTATGGGAGGGTCTTTGGGCATGTATTGAACTCGAATAAAACCTAGAAACATGAGTAATTTTCGCAATATTTGCAAAGATGATGTGGATTTTCCAAAACGGGAAAAAGGTCATTTTTTCGTACTTTTTCAAATCAATATTAAGGTTATCAAAAAATTCTCTAAAGTACCAAAATGTGCTTTTAGAGAATTTATTCGAGTTTACCAAACCCACCTTTAGCTCGCTGTACGATAATTTATATTCCTACACCCCGTTTTTCAGGCAAACTTGGATTTAGCACCCGCGGCACCTACAAAATCACCTGTCAAAAAACCAGCCTTCTTCTAATTTTTTGCGCTTCCAATATACAGCACGACTGTACTATAAGGTAGATCTTGTTTTGGACTCATGAAATATTCTATGTATTTAGTAGACGGGCATTGTTGCCTTGAACTAACACACATGCAGCGTATAAAAAATAATCGAATAACACACCAAATACGCATATAGCAGCTCGTACCTTATAATATGGTACAAATCACTATAACCATCGTCGCAAATCGTAAGCAACATTTTATACCAATGTATATATTTTTTAGTCCTATTCACTATTACGATCTTGGGCGAATACATTTCTGATAGTGTCAGGGAAGATCTATTTTAAGAAAAACCTACCATATAATATAACAGTGAACAATCAACGTATGCTTCTTAACATACGTGCATAATTTATGCAACTGCTAAAATATCAATAAGCAGTACTACATTTCTAGCAGTCAAGCCGATCCACACGCTGTTGCACAGCAAAGCATAACGTATAGTAATATAAACGCCCGTAGACGTAGGTGATTGATCGAAACATCTTTTGCTACGTTATGCTATGCAAAAACGTGTGTGATAGGCTTAACTATGGCTATCAAATATTATTGTCCCCTCAGGGAAATATAAAATATAATAAAAATATGGCGGAAAACACCATACATTTTTCTCAGTATATTCAAAAAAAAGGGAAAGGTTCCGAATTCCCCCCCTCCCGATCGAGCTGAAATGTTGCAAAAACGTTCCTTTAAATATTTTAAGGGAACCCCTGAAGGGATTTTTGGCGTCGTGCAATAGTTTTTAGGTTTGAGCTTGTTTGGTTTTATTTTGGGTATTTTTGTTTGGACAAAACGTAGAGCGCGATAACATATATGGGTATGAACCACGGTCTCACATACAGGTCTGGAAACGAAGCCCGATTTCAATGGAGCCGGGTGGTACCGTTGAGCGATCCACGTTTTATTCCGCTAGCCGCCACATGCGTCGCTGCTATCGGAGGGTACCCCCCCCCCCCCTATCCTCTGTACCCCACTATCTTCTGTGATCTCACCCTTCCCCCCTTGCCGCTTATTATTTCCCGTGTTGTCAAGTGAACCATAACCTCGGTCCGTGTGTCATCGCATGCCCTTGAAGTATTTCTTTAACGAACTCGAATATTTAACAGCTAATTGATTTTCGTCTATAATCAAGTAAAAATACATCGCCGTATACTGGTAAAATTGAAGAGATAATGACCCGATTAATACTATTTTTACTAATGCAGAAAAACCCTCAACAAAATAAATCAATAATTGCAAAACAAATATTCATTTAATTTTTTTTACTGCCATTAATTAATCCGAAGACCGTAGAAACTGGAAAAGAGCTTACCCGTTTTGTATACAATACGTATACAAAAAGAAAGTGACGAATAAATGTAACAAACAAGTATTTAACACATCTGAATTAATAAACCATTTTGTTACCTGAAAACAAGAGAAAAACTTGCTTAAGAATCGAACCCTGCAGTTTAGGGTTACCAAACTTGGTGCTAACCATTTAGCCAAGCTACGATTTGGTAATTTGGCATAAAAATCGTTTATGTTCTCAGAATTGTTATATGATGTGCAGATGACCTCAATGATGATGGTGTATCTCAATCATTTTGGTCTTCAGTAAGCTTATTATTTTTTTTTTCTTCATTCGTATCCCTATCAAATATCCGATAAATTGGGTTAGGGGCACGGTCGTCGACGCATGCGCCTCCATCAGGAGAGTGAGACAGACAGAAGCTATTCTGTCCTTGTCGCGCCGTACCCCTCAACAGCAATGCCGCGGAGCGGCGAAAAATGTAAAGAAACGTGGATCGGCCAAGCGTACCTACCAAATCGCGATCGTTTCCAGACCTGTATATAAGACCGTGGTATGAACGGACACGTAGCAGATATATCCACTCATTACAAAAATTAAGGGACAAGTAAATTTGCACATTTTTTTCATTGATTTTTGAATAGCTGTAACTTCGTGAAAAATAGCCGTCTCGTAAAAAGAGAATAGGGTTTTGAAGCTTGAAATCTCTAGTTTACGAATCTCATCGGTAACATTTTTTAAGCAACACGCTCGGCGTGAATCTAAGGAATAGGGCGAGGCAAAAATATTCGATTTTTTTTTAAATCGGGCTCAAAAAAAATTGAGCTTGATCAATACTGGAGTCATTTAGCCTGATTCTTCAGCTTCAAAACGGTAGTTGTTGGACCTCTGTACGACCATTTGTCGCTGAGATATCGGCGTTTAAAGAGAAAAAAAGGAGCTTTTTTCGTAGATCATCAATATCTCATGAACAAATTATCGTACAGCGAGCTAAAGGTGGGTTTGGTAAACTGGAATAAATTCTCTAAAAGCACATTTTGGTACTTTAGAGAATTTTTTGATAACCTTAATATTGATTTGAAAAAGTACGAAAAAATGACCTTTTTTCCGTTTTGGAAAATCCACGTCATCTTTGCAAATATTGCGAAAATTACTCATGTTTCTAGGTTTTATTCGAGTTCAATACATGCCCAAAGACCCTCCCACAATTTAAAATTGATCGGCTGAACCGTTATTTTTTACCGAACCGTCAAAATTTTATCGAAAATCAAAGGAACACATTTATTGTTCCTTAAATGTCAAATAATGATGATTAAAATGAAAAAAAAATCCAGTTATTTTTTCTCACAGTTCCGCAAAAACTTTTCTTCAAATCTTGGGAAGAGAAAAAAATTCAAAATTTTGAAAAACAAATAATGATTTCAAAAAATGGTCTACAAATTTTCAAATGAAAAAAAAAATTGTTTTGAAATCTTTTTTTTTGAAAATGTTTTTTTTTTATTTCGAATTTTATTCTTTTTCCAAGATTTAAAGAAAAGTTATTGCGAAACTGTGAGAAAAAATGACGGACATTTTTTTTCTATTTTAATCATCATTAATTGACATTTAAGGAACAATAAAAGTCTTCCTTTGATTTTTGATAAAACTTTGACGCTTCTGTCAAAAATAACGGTTCAGCCGATCAATTTTAAATTGTGGGGTCTTTGGTCATGTATTGAACTAAAAAAAAACCTAATAGAAACATAAGTAATGTTCGCAATGCTTGCAAAGTTGACGTGGATTTTCCAAAACGGGAAAAAAGTCATTTTTTCGTACTTTTTCAAATCAATATTAAGGTAAAAAAAAATTCTCTAAAGTACCAAAAGGTGCTTTTAGAGAATTTATTCCAGTTTACGAAATCCACCCTTAGCTCGCTGTAAGATCATTTGTTCATGAGATATTGATGATCTACGAAAAAAGCTCGTTTTTTCGTTAAACACCGATATCTCAGCGATGGTCGTCCAGAGGTCCAAAAAATACCGTTTTGAAGCTGAAGAATCACTCTAAATGAACCCAGCATTGATAAAGAGGAAAAAAAATTTGTATTGTATATATATATACATATATATATACAGGGTGTCCCAGAAGTAACGTACGCCCTTCTAGCATCTAGTAGGAAAAAAAATTCTGAGACGAAAAGTCCTCAGTCATTTTTCGATCAGACGCATAGATAATTAATTATGAACTAAAATCAATAGCCAATCAGGTGCGCGGCACAGCGGAAAGGCAGCGCAGAGGGGAGGGATAGGGGAATGCGTTGTAATTGCGTAAATGTGTGCGGAGGGATAATTCCGAAAGCATGTGTGTGTATGTGTGTGTGTGTGTGTGTGTGTGTGTGTGTGTGTGTGTGCATGCCTGCGTGCGTGTACGTGTGTGTGTGTGTGTGTGTGCAAGTCTGTGTAACTGAGAGACCCGAGAAAAAAGTTCATATCTGAATATATCTGAATCATATCTGTAGAATCAGATATGATCGGACAAGAAAAATGGCCATATCTGTTCATGTAGTGTCATGACAGATCGTGTATGCTTATATCTGAGCATGTATGATCATATTAGAGCCATTTTGGCTATTTATTTAGAACCTGATTGGCTATTTATTTCAATTCATAATTAATTATCTATGCGTCTGATCGGAAAATGACTGAAGACTTTTCGTCTCAGAAATTGTTTTTCCTACCAGATGCTAGAAGGGCGTACGTTACTTCTGGGACAACCTGTATAGTGGGCGCTGGTTTACAAAAATTCAATTCGATATCTCGAGAACTATTGCGAGTCGCTAAAAATCCCTTTAGGGGTTGTCTTAAGATATTAAAAGGAAGGTTTGTGCAACATTTCAGCTCCATTGGCGGAGCGCGGGGTTCGGAACCGTACGCTTAAAAAAAACTTAAAAATTCCATGTCTCGGAGACTATTGCGAGTCGCCAAAAATCCCTTAAGGGATTTTAAATACCTTAAAATATTTAAAGGGACGTCTGTGCAAAGTTTCAGTTCGGTCGGGGCAGGGGGAGGGGGGTCGGAACTTTGTCCCAAACAAATCCAAATTGATACGAATTCACGTTTTGATGTTTGTTTGATTGCTGACGAAGAGCGCGATTCTTAAAATGATCATTTTACAAGGCTTCATTGATTGCTTCCTCTCACTCACCAGGTGCCGCAAGTATGGACGTTGTCAGGCTGGTCGAAGAGATCAAGGATCTCCTCGGCGTTACGATGCAAAATACAGACGTATTTATGTGCCCGACTTTTCTGGAATTCGTCACGTCCGTAGTAATCGCTGGCCGCGGAGCCTCGGGCTCGAGCCGCGAGGCCGAGTACGACGCAGTTGAGCTGCGAGCCAACAATATGGATCTCAGATTTCCTAGGCAACTGTTCATCAATGGTGAATTCGTGAATGGTGAGGCCAAGCCGATACCCTCCGTCAACCCTCACGACGAAACCGTCATATGCGAGGTGCACAGCGCTTCGGCGAATGACGTCGATCGTGCGGTAACAGCTGCTAAGAAGGCTTTCGAAGAAGGCGAGTGGAGCAAAATAAGCGCGCGAGAGAGAGGTGCTTTACTTTTCAGGTATGGTAATAATAATTAAAAAAAGTAAAAAACACGCACGTCCTTTCCCCTCCCCCTAGAGAAACTCGTGCTGGATTTGAAGCCCTTAAGGCATAGCTTTCACGAAGTGAAATCCCAGTTTAGTGGTAAAATGTCAACTTTAAAAATTGACTCTTCTTTACGGCATTTCATGGGGATGACACGTTTGCCACATTTCCACCTACTAAAATGTACAAATGTCGAAATCTACTATAAATGCGCGAAAGTTTTGATTCAAGTTCAGCGCAGGATATAATATTGAGAGTACAAATAAGTCTTCGCCGTTTGACGAAAGATGGCCCCACCAGGAGGCTATGGTTGAAATTGTCAGATATAAAACGTCATATCGTAAGGTTGAACATCTGGCAAGAACATAACCCTGAAATATTAGCGAGTTTGTATCAGCATCAGATAATTTTTTTTCGTGCGAAAATGTCGAGTTTTCAGGCAAATAAGCGTCATTTGCGGGAACTTTTACTTCTTCTTGACTTCTGCAACTTGAAGATATCTGCAGCTAAGGCGCATCGATTGCTTGTAGAAGTATACGGTGAGGCTGCTTTAAGTGAGAAAAGTTGTGAGTGATTTAAAAAGTTAAAGAATGGTAAGTTCGACGTCGAAGACAAAGAACGTAGCGGAAGGCCGAAACGAAGACGCGGAATTGGAAGCATTATTGGAGGGACCCATGTAGAGATTGACCGTTGGCCCTGGGACGGGCCTTCACAGTTAGCCTTTCTAGAATATTGGGCCGTGAGTATTTACCAATGAGGTGCCTTTGTAGAAATGATAAGAACGGCCCGATATCGGCCAACAGAGCCAACAATTATTGGGCCAATGATTTAATTCATTGTAGCGCCAATGTTGGTGATTGCACTTGGCCCTATGTGGGGCCAAGCTCTACATAAGCCCTTAAAGGGCCTATGTAGAAATTGACCACTGGCTCTATGATGGGCCTTCACAGTTGGTCTATCTAGAAGTTAGTCTATCTAGAATATTGGGCCATGAGTTTGTTTGGGTTTGTTTAGGTGCGCGATAAATATTCAACCTATATCGGGCCAAGATTGGCCCGAAATTGGTCCTTATGGATAAATATTTCATGGAATAACCTTAAAATAAATTGTGATTTGCGTATATGACAGGTTTCAAAATTGGCATGTTTTACTTACTTATGTTGGTTATTCACAAATGCCGTAATAGGCCAAGACTTGATTACAAAAACTGAACTACAAAATATAGACGATTGATATATGACGTGCCAGTTATTTGCCTCTTCTGGCACAATATACAGATAGTGAATAACCCAAGGCTTAAATAAAATAAAAGCAGGTATGGTCTGACCCACTTAGCCAATAAAGGGCTTAGATTAATTAAATGTAATTTCCAGTATTTTAGCATTGCCAGTTTTAAAATTGGCAAATTTCGATGAACTATCACGGCTGTTTATTGGTTTTGAAAGATGGGCCAGGATAATCTTTAGTAATGGGCCGATATTGTGCCGGTTCTCAATTCATGACGGGACAATAATGGGCCAATGTAATTGCTTGTATTTTAGCATTACCAGTTTTTAAATTGGCAAATATAGTTCAACCATCACGGCTATTTATTGGTTTTAAACGATGGGCCGATATTGTGCCGGTTTTCAATTTATAACGGAACAATATTGGGCCAATGGAATTATCAGTATTTTAGTATCCCTAGTTTTTAAATTGGCAAATTTAGTTTAACTATCACGGCTATTTATTAGTTTTTAAAGAGGGGCCAGGACAGGCTTTTGGGATGGGCCGATATTGTGCCAGTTTTCAGTTTGGAGCGGAACAGTAATGGGCCAATATTATTTCTCTTTTGTTGGCTTATACGATGGTCCCAATATTGGCCTGATCGTAACATTGGGCAACTCATGGCAACCTCTACATGGGGAGATTCGTACCAAACGCAAAAGTTCCTGCAAATGACGCTTATCGGCTCAAAACTCAACATTTTCACACGAAAAAATTATGTGATGCTGATACACAATCGCTAATATTTCAAGGTCTTGCCAAATGTCTAACCTTACGATATGACGTTTTACATCTGACAATTTCAACCATAACTTCCTGGTGGAGCCATCTTTTGTCAAACGGCGGAGACTTATTTGTACTCCCAATTTTGATTTATTTTTATTAAGCATCACTGTAACTTACCAATGATTCAGAGGGCCCTCCGATGTTAAAGGATACTGTTCTTTAGACGCAGTTCAATACGTTCAATAAAAGCTCAGCTTGACATTTTTCGTGCATTCCAACACGTCGGTTTCGCGAAAAAAAACATTTATGAAATTCTGAATAACTCAACCCACGTTATTGTGAAGAATCGCAAAATGAACTGGCATTTTATTGTCGATGCGATCTGAAAATACGTCAGCAAAATATATCGAATGCGACTAAATTCACGATTTCCCATTTAAAAAACTGTTTTGAATTACGTAGATTTTAATTTAACTATTGGATTATAAAAAAACGATGTAGTGTAATCTATTGACACGTCGAAGTTAAAGTTTTCTAGAATCTATCTATGTCTAAATAAAATGAAACAATGAGCGCGAATTTTTTTTCACCATCCATTTATTCTAAAGTTACACGCAATCGCTTCTTTTTCGCAAGGAGCTAACATATATCTCTCCTATTACATGGACGAAAAACATCTTTAATTTCGCTCTACGATCACACGATCAGGAATTAGCTATGTTGAAATCTTTATATCGCTGGAAAATCAAGGAAAGAAAGAGAGATATACACGTACAGGGAGAACTGAGGTCTCAGATCTGATACGATAGGTGTTCTTACTATTCTGCAGACTGGCTGATCTGATGGAACAGCATAGAGAGGAACTGGCGACGATAGAGAGCCTAGATTCGGGCGCGGTTTACACACTGGCGCTGAAGACCCACGTGGGGATGTCAATCGAGACGTGGCGTTACTTCGCTGGGTGGTGCGACAAGATTCAGGGCTCAACGATCCCGATATCGCACGCGAGACCCAATAGAAATTTGACGTTCACGCGAAGAGAACCGATTGGCGTTTGCGGCCTTGTCACACCCTGGAATTATCCGCTGATGATGCTGTCGTGGAAAATGGCGGCTTGTCTCGCAGCTGGAAATACAGTGGTCATGAAACCTTCCCAATGTTCGCCCTTGACGGCCCTGAAGTTCGCCGAACTTACTGTAAAAGCTGGAATACCGAAGGGTGTTGTTAATGTATTGCCGGGCAGTGGTACCGTCGCCGGTATGGCGATCGTCAATCATCCTCTGATAAGAAAACTAGGCTTTACCGGATCCACCGAAATAGGCCAGGTAATCATGAAGAATTGTGCCGAGAGTAATTTGAAGAAAGTCTCGTTGGAGCTCGGCGGCAAGAGTCCGCTGGTTATCTTCGAAGATGCCGATATCCAGCAGGCAGTGAGACTCGGGATGGGTGGAGTGTTCTTCAACAAGGGCGAAAATTGTATAGCGGCTGGTACGTATCGTTTTCCCCGTCACAATCGAAACATTTCTAGTCCACAAATCTACAGCAAATCATTTAGACTTAAGGGGTCTTCTCACTTTAGGCGCTAAAAAAGGCTATTTACATGCATTTTTTTGATAGGCTTATATTATAGATATTGATTGAAAAGTTGTTACAGTTTAAAAATACACTTTCAAAATACATTAAATTTTTTTTAAATGTATGCACGTAACCCAAACTGACTTTTAACGCGTTTCTCTCGAACAAGCTTGTTCCACGGCTTGCTGATAAAATCTTAGAAACTACTGAACCGATCCTTATGAAATTTTAACCACATATTCTTTACACCTATAGCTATAGCGCATATCAAGGATTAATTTTTTTTATATTTACTAGATTTTTGCTTTTTTTTCGCAAAATGTCCGCCATTTTGTTATTTTTGCATATATCAAAAATCGTATGATATGCGCTATAGCCATTAACATACTGAATTTAGAACCGTTTGATTTTTTTGTTTCGGATGATCCATCTCCGAAATTTCATCAGCGCAGACCTACAATTTTTTAGGACATTTTTTTAACTACCATTTTCGTCTATGAATATTGACTTGAAAAAATATATAAAAATTGTTTAATGTATTTCGAACATGTATTTATTAAGTGTGAAAACTTTTATATCAATATCTACAATATAAACCTTTCAAAAAAATTCATGAAAATAGCCTTTTTTAGCGTCTGAAGTGAGAAGCCCTTGAGGAAAGATCTCTTCACTGCTTTTAAGAATTATATTTGTTTTGTTACGACTTTTGGCTGTTACATGTATTTTTTCTTCCAATTAATCGTCAATATTTGCGGAATTATGGCACAGTCTTCTGAACGAGTTGCAGCGGATGTTGTCAGACGGCGTGACACGTAGCGTCGGCGAGATTGATCGGAAAAAACCAACGAAGATTTTTCTTTCACTAGCACTCATACGTAGAATATGAGCCAAGAAAAAGTGAGAAATGTTGAAAATCGATAAAATGGTACGCTTTGAAACAAAAAGATTGGACTTTTCGAAAAAATTGCCACATTTTGCAATAAAAAAATACTTTTTTTATTTTCACAAACATTTAGGTCCATATTTTAGATAAAAAGGTAGAAAAATATATACCAAATTGCATCATAACCGGTTGATTGGTTTTTTTATCTATACGTCACGCCAGTTTTGAAAATGCAGTTTAGAAAACTGTGTCAACCTCCGTCATTTTTAGAGATTAAAAAGAAGAACTATCTAACAGCCGTAAGTAGTAATAAAACATACCCTAAGGTTGAAAAATGGTAAAGAAATCTTTCCTTTTGAAAAAAAAATCAGTAACTCTCCTCCTCGCCTAAATCTCCCTTCTTGAACGAGCACGTTCGAGACCCTACTTTTAAAAAATCGTTCCCGCGGGTACTTGCAGTCCTGAAAGCTGACAAATAACTGTGACCAACGATCGCGAATGTAAAATACTTGAAGAAAAAAGACGTGTCATTTTTCAGGCCGACTGTTCGTGGAGGAGAGCATTCACGACGAATTTGTGAGACGCGTGGTCGAAGAGGTGAAAAAGATAAAGATCGGTAATCCTCTGGATCGCAAGACCTCGCACGGACCCCAGAATCACAAAGCGCACATGGAAAAGCTGTTGGATTTCGTACGTCAGGGTGTCGAGGAAGGTGCGACTTTGGTGCACGGTGGAAAGCGTCTCGAAGGCTCCGGCTGGTACTTCGAGCCAGCGATATTTACCGATGTCACCGATAACATGTACATCGCCAAGGAGGAATCATTCGGTCCGATTATGATTGTATCCAGATTTAAGTCAAACGAATTCGAGAAAACGATATCGCGTGCAAACAACACAGAATTTGGTCTTGCCTCGGGAATTCTCACCAAGGATATCAGCAGAGCAATGAGATTCGCCGAGAAGATCGAGGCTGGCACCGTATTCATTAATACCTACAATAAGACCGACGTAGCCGCGCCTTTCGGTGGCTTCAAGCAATCCGGATTCGGCAAAGATCTCGGACAGGAAGCTCTCAACGAATATCTTAAAACTAAGACGATTACTATTGAGTACTAAAGTCGCACTTGATAGTACTCTCACTAATTGATATATTGCTCGTTAACTCCACATTTTAGATGTATATTCAGTATTTACATATCATTTTATACGTAGAAATAATTCATTGCGTATACATTTTTCGTACATACTTATATATGAAAATAAACCGTTGTATGCAATAATATTGAGCGTCTGCCACCATTTTTATTTTTATTAAATAAGTTTAACGGAATGTATAGATGTTACTCTCCCAACAGGTATTCGCGTCTAAGAATAAAAACAGAATGATTTTCAAAACGTTTTGTTACTTCGGCCGAAAATGATGTCGCATGGGTTCGCGATTACAGCTTTGTCGGATTATACGAGAATTGATTTTCTTTACAGTGCACATATATAAAATTAGATGATCTCTGAATGTAATACACATTACGCACATAATTGTAGATTCATATTTTTGTACGAAATCACATCCGCTCATAGATAAATAATTATCTCTCTATCGAAAATGAATTTTGCTACCGCGTGTGTTTTTTTTTGCGAATAATGGATCGAACTTTAAGTTTTAAAATAAAAGACGTGACAAGGATTGTCGATAGCGGATGTGAGATCGAGAGATGAGCGACGAAGGGTACGGTGTATAGCCCGCTGGAATGTTTATTGTGCGAGAGTGGATGAGCAAAGCGTCGCCTAGTAAGATGTAGCAGGAATATTTTTAAAAAAACTCCCACGCACATGTATACACCACGAGCTGGGTACACGAACACTTTTTGTGCGACGTAAAAACGGTTCTCTGGCGCGACGACTTCTGCGGGAGCACACACTTGGAAAGCCTTTTCTTTTTTCTGCCCCACTACACTGTCGAGTGTTGCTGATGCAGAATATTTTGACGTTGCACGCATCGGGGGGTTCATAGAAGCAATCGTGCAAAATGAATTGGCAATTTCTATTTTAAATTCGTTCAACTTTTTTTTTAAATTATTCAACTGTAAGAACAAATATATTGCGCACGTCGCGGGATACCATTGGCGTAGCCAACATTTTTATGTGGGGGGGGGGGGGCTGACAAAAAATGCTTTTATTCACAAGCCGCGTGTGTTACAAATAAGATTAACATAATATTCGATAATCACGCAACACACATAAAATATGAAACTTCAAGGTGTTCCTTTCACGAATTCGAATATTCAACAACCAACTGATTTTCGTCTATGATAAAGTGAAAACACATGCCAGTATACTGGTAAAATTTCAAGCAAAGTTATCGAACTTTTAACGAAAAATTACGACTCTAAAAATCGTTTCATTTATACGGCGCTTTATAGAGATGGCATGCTGGCCACATTTCTGTCTAATAATGGTTAACTAAATAACTCTAGATGCCTGATATTAACTGCTCACACGTGTACAAAAATCTGAAGATACCATAACGACAATGAAAACATGGAATCACCGAACGGTTAAAGACAATATTAATGATAAAACATGATAAAATGTGACTAGCAGAAGAATTTTCGTAGCCGTGACGTTTCAGAAAAAATGTAAAAATATCTTAAATGTACGAAATTTTCGTAAAATTTTTTAGTCCCCGTTTATCGTTGGGTATGATTATAACTTAATTTTTACTAACCCTACGTTGATACACTGTGTCATTTTGACCCGGATGATTTTTTAGTAACATGCTCACTTTTCCGGAACTGGACATTTTCACTAATTTTTTTCAACGATTTAATTTCATATTTTCCGAATTTCAATTATGCAGACATATCAAGAAACGTTTCGAAGTGTATCCGTGATTTCTTTCAATAAAAACTGACCGGACGGTTGTTAATGGCAGGTGGATGAAGTACTATCCGGGTCAAATTGACCCAATGTGTGAAAATCGTGGCCATATAGAGAGGTGTGCCAACGAATGGCTCAGCGCCACTGTAATTTACCGATATTGCAGAAGGGCCCTGCTTAGGCCCCCACAGAATACGGGCCTCCGCGAAAGGAATGCCTTAACCCTCTATAAGTATCAGTTATTGCTCCAGGAAAAAAAAAGTTTTTGTACTCTCTGTATCGATTTGAATAAAGTACAAAAAATGACATTTTCAGGTGCGCTACTTTTTGTACTTTCTCTATCGATTTGAACAAAGTACAAAAAAATGTCATTTTCTGATGCGCTACTTTGCAAATAATGATCAAAGTAGGCTGATGTTCCCAGGTTTTTTCATTCGTCTTTCCGTTCGGAATGATCCAAGTTACGAAAAAATGTAGGGACACTTTTGTTGCTTTTGAACATCATTTAATGATTGTCAACATGAACAAAAAAATGCTGTACTTTTCTTACAAGTTTACATTGATTTCTTGTCAAATTAAGGGAAAAAATAACGAGAAAGAATATTTAAAAACAATCGATTTTTTCTTTCATTGTATTGGAATTTTTTAAAAAATTAACGAAACAATACCCATTCAGTTTCGACAAGATTTGGACTGTTAATTTTCAACCGACGACAATTTCAACAAAAAATTGCTTGAGCTCTGTATCGAGCGGAAACACGAAAGCTCGCGATGTTTATCAAGCTCTTGAGGTTTTGTAAACGAAAATCTCCCGGAATGATTTTTTTGCAAACGATATTGCGCATTGTTTAGCCTTGGCTATGAAAAAATAGCCCCACTGTCGACTATGAAAAATCGGATGCTTCTCTTTGCTATTTGTTTTTCATGTTGAAAATGCGAATATTTATTTCCGTAATTAATATGAGTTGTAAAGAGTATCTCATAGATTCACGTATATGTTGAAGGGAATACGCGTTAGTACAATTGCGCACAGTTCCAGTCATACGGGAAAGTCTAAACAATATGTTCTTTTTCCTTTCTTGTTTCATTTTTTTTGTTCTCGATGCAGCCGCACGTACGAGCAAATTTTTTGTCCCTTATCGTTTTTTTTCCCTCAAATCTACATTTCAAAGCTGTACATTTGCATAGATATTTACTCCGTGAGACACACGGAAGAGATGCGATCGATCGTGTCGAATTATTCACAGTGGCGCATACATCACGACAGTCAAAATATCGGCGAGACCGTAGGGATTTTGAAGAATCTCGACGGTGTGGAATTCGCATCGGCGTCATGAAAAATAGAAATGTATACATATACGAAGTCTATGTGGCACTATCTCGGGGGCTAAAATTCTAACTAAGCAAGGTGATCGCCTGAGATTGACTCTGTACGGGTAAGCGCAGAGCAAATGACTGGACATGAAACAAATGCAAACAACGGGCTACATCTACCTGGGTAGGTAAAAAAATTGCATAAAAAAAATATTTTGATTCGTCAGTATCATCTTTCAAGGTGCCAGTCCACTTTGGAGCCACGAAAAAGGCTATTTTCGCGATTTTTTTTGAGGATTTTATAAAAGACATGGATATAAAAGTTGTTGGGCTTGATAAATGAAGACTTGAAATACATACAAAAAAATTGAGTTCAGTTTTATTCCTTTTTAAATACAAAAACTATAGTTTAACGTAACGCGTCAAAAATAGGTGGGCTAGGTAGCTCCATCACAACTCGGCAACGGCTTGTCTGAAACAAAAAAATCAAAGTCCATTAGATTCAGTATGACACCAGCTACAAAATGACCTTCGGATATAAAGTTTTATCAAAAAATAAAAAAATGGCAGATGAAAAACGAAAAACGTAAAAAAAACGCGTTTTTTCGCAAAAAAGAGTAAAAATCAAAATTTTTAAACCATCGAGGGTCATCTTGTATCGAATCATGTTCACAATATGTGGTTCGAATTTTAAGAGAATCGGTTTATTAGTTTTAGAGATACGATGGAGCTAAATTTGAAAACGTTGTTTTGAGAAAAACGCGTTTGAAGTTTATACTATGAAAAACTCTTAACATAAACTCAATCGGCAATTCCTGCACCTTACAAAATCTCTTCTGATTGCTCATCATCGTCAATTTCTTAAAGTCTTGCTTGCTTTTGATTTTTTGAAATTTTCAAAGTAGACTGGCCCCTTAACTATATTCCCTGAAAAATTGGCACGAGTACGAGATCCGGGGCGCCAAGATTTAAGGGTGAATTTAGGATTATGGAGTCAAAATAAACATATTCAAATTTCGCTTATTTTGTGTTAAAATTGGAATTTTTCGTTGGTTATCGAAAATTACGATTTTTCGCATTTGAAAAGATCAAGAAACATCAGGCAAGGTAACTTGGAAATATATGTTTTTAACAGTGTCTCAGAAGCCAAAAATGTATTTTAAATACCACTACCATGTTTTTCTCGCTTATAGGTGCGACTAGACAGGGAGTTAAGTAGTACTTTTAATCACTAGGAGTCCGAAGAGGGATTAAAAGTATACGGTTCATCCCTTTTTGGACTTGTAAGGCTTCAACCCAAACAAACGCACGCACGCACGCACGCACGCGCACGCACGCGCGCACACACACCTACAAACCTACAAAGAAACACTAAAACGGCCCTTATCAGAGCCATGCATACTAAGCAGGCAATCTCCACGTGGTGTATTCTGGGTAACTCAAATGGCCTGCATGCGCCCAATTGGGTCTCGGCCAAGCAAGAGAATAACATTTTGCCCTCGAGGCACTACTAAACAAATACGTTTTCAAGCTCGCCCGGTCAATTTCCAGTATTTGTGATCAAATAAAGATATTGTACCCATCAGCCAACAACAATTGTTGAATTTCGGCGTATTTCAAATTACTGGTAAAAGCGGTCATAATTCCTTAAGGAAGCCGAAACGGCACATTTTTTATTCTTGAAATTCTCATTATTTTGGTTCAAATATCAAGAATAAACGGTCAAAACTTGGCGCCCCGGATATCATACTATCCCCCCATCGTTCAAACTTCAACGCGTTTTTCTGTGTCCAAACGAAAACACTGTTTTTGTTTACAAAGTTTAAAAACTATGTTTACAAAATCGGTGGCCACGATATCTCGAGAACCACTTAATGGATTGTTTCCAAATTCACAGGAGATACGATTTAAAACATTTAAAGGTCGTTGACGATCTCACTGTTTCAAAATCGATCGTCATTTTTTTATAGTTCCGTAAAAGTTACGACGTTTTTCATCGACTTTGTATGCTTGAGTTTTAATTCGTCGCCACGTTGTTAAAGAAAATGATTTGAAAAATCGACAATCGTCAACGACTCAGATTTATTGTTAATTTGAATAACTCGTATGGTTTTTAGTTTTTAGTTTTCAGATGGACCGTTTAAACTGGAGAGCCAAATTTTATCATCTGGCGGCGACCATGCTTTTGTTGTTTTTATGTATTTTTTGGTGATTTTTCTTAAAGGCTCTCAATATATGTACCTTTTTGTTAAAAAAAATGCTTTTCTTTTCCACCAACGGTTTTGCCAGAAAAAAATCGGAAGGCGGCCATTTTTTCCGGGCCTTTAGGTAGCCTAATAAATTGTCCTAATGTGATACGTGAATACGTATATATACGCGATTATATGTGAGTCAATCGCTCTACAATGTTGAATAGTCAAGGGTGCCCACGGATATTTAGGTATAATTTGATTGAAGCATAAATAGCCCCACGATAGGTCGATGAAAATTGCTGTGGGAACTTTAGAACTGGTTTACAAAAACTGCGGGAACTCTATTGAAGATTTACAATCGATTTCTCAAAATACACACAAGGAAGAATATAAAGAAATGTTAAAAAAATTTTCCAATACAAAATAGCGGCATACTGGAAAAGTGTTCAAAGTATTCCAAAACGTTGGGTAATGATATTTTGAACAAAATGTCTGTGTGTACCGATTTGCTTTGCAGGCGAAAGCAGATGGTAAGATACTTGTCTAAATGTTTGCACCCTAATACGATACTATAGGCAGTATGTTCTGAAGGAAACGCTTTATATTATGTTATATAATATCTAAGTTATTTTCACAACTTGTGAAATACCTGGCCAAATATTTGTACGAAACTAAAGTTGTACCAAAGAAGATATTTTTTCAAATGATATTTTGCGGAAATCGATGGGCGTATTAAGGGTTGGAGAAGTTCAAATTTCATGAAATTTGAAGTTGTACTTGCAGGTAAATTCGTCTCCCGTGGTCGGATACCGGACTTCAGATTTTTAGGTGACTTGCATTCGACTCCAATACGAATGAGGACGAAATTGACTGCGTAAAGAAATAAAACCAAGATTTTTCGGACCTTTTCTTAGCTTTATTTTTTATTCAATGACTAGTCCCCGTATCGGCGTAGCCATCATTTTTTTCTGGGGAAGGGGGTAGGGCAGCCGGCCTGGCAAAAAGGCGCTTTGTTCGCAATCATCTTTTTTCTTAAATAAAATTCACATATGATATAGTGAATAATATCATCAGTGGCGTAGCGTAGATTTTTGCCGCCCGGGGCTAACCCTAAATTTGCCCCCCCCCCCCCCGCCCTATTTTCGCAACTAAGTGCCGCTCGCCGCCGCTGCCCCACATCTGCGCCGCCCGGGGCCATGCCCTCCCCCCCCGCGCTGCGCCACTGAATATCATAATACACTTAAAATATGAAGCTTTGACCATCCGTTCATCAGACCCCTGCCCCCTCCTCCTGGCTCTTTTAGCGCGAACTTGGATTCATCTCCTACGATCACGCCTTTTAAACCAATATGAAAAACACGTAATTGAAGGAGATGAAACCGATGACGTGAATTTTTTTCCATTTTGCATTTGTCATTTTACTATACAGCTAGTTGCGTTGGTCATTGGAGTCATTTCCCAACGTCGAATACCGGACTTGAGATTTTTAGGCGACTCGCATTGGGTTTATATAATAAGATGTCGTTCAAGTTAGCATATCTTTATCTAGTAGATCAAAAATAAAAGCCCGTTCTTCTCGAATGCATCCGATTGCATGCGTGCATCGAAAGTAGTGGTAATCGGTTTGATCATTTGCCCCGCTTTTTTAATCGATTTTAGGCTACAAACATTGAAATTCCTGTTTCATTGTTTTTTCATATTAAATCCTAATCAATCAGCTTGAAGTTTCGTGTGTGAAGTAATTTTCGGGTCCCCAAAATTCTTCGGAAGAAACTAGTGGTTCTCTTATGTGAAATCTCGAACGCGTCTTGGAATCGCCTTGAAATCTCCGAAGCGCCTCTACTTGGATGAACCGCGTAGCCACAACTCCAGAAAAGTTTTCGGCTAAGGCTGACAGGTTTGAAAATATTTCTACTGGTAAAAGTTGTTGCCTCATCCTGTATATGTACACTAAGCGCAAAAATTACAGGATCACTTTTTTTCTACGAAAAATAGCCCTTTTTCAAACGGCTGTAACTCAGTGAAAAATGATTGAAAAAAAATTTTTTAAAGTATTTTGTAGCATCAACCTTTAATTTTAATAATCTGATTATAATAAAAAATTATCGTCTTTTGTTAATAAAGATATTTGTTGCTAAACAAAACAAAACATAAAATCAAAAAAGTTGCTCAAGTTTGACAAGGTGCACGGGGAACAGAATTTTTTTCTTCAAAAATCTGTTTCAACCATTCAAAAGCTTGTATCTTCCCCTACAATTTTCTTTTTTAAAAATCTCCGTGCGATTTTGTTTAGTCGAGTTATCGCACCTTAATGAAAAAATGCATTTTTTCACTTTAACCTGTCATAACTCTGGTCCAAATCATCGCACAGCATCCAGACTGAGATCGTTGGAAAGGTTGGATTCCCCCCTACAAAACTATTTACTTTGGATATTTATTTGAATTTTTTTCAACATAATAAAACTTATTGTTTAAAAGAGTGTAAAATGCCCGTTTTTACACTTTTTTGTTTATCATGTAATAACATTATAAAAAATGCAGGGGCACCAAAGGTTGTTGCTTTTTTTTTGAGTTAAGGGTATGTAGAAATACTCTACCAAATTTCAGATCGCTGCCTATATTCTTTATTTGGGTTGCAACCCCGTTTATTTCGACAAAATCGAAGATCCGTCAATTTTGACTAAAATCGAGATTTCTCAAGTGCCAGAGCAGAGTGAAATTTCTCGATTTTCAAACAGAAAATTATAAAATCACGAAATGTTGTGTCCAAGGGTTTTCGAGGTCGCTCATTACGAATCTGAAGTTGAAATAAAAAAATAGAAAATGGCGGATCCAATATGGCGAATCGAAATGCAAAAATTACTCGAAATCGGATGAAACGCTGTGTTCAGGGGCTTCCGAGGTCGCTTATTACGAATCTGACGTTGAAATTAAGGATCGCAAATTCGAATTGAATCAAATTTTGCATTTCGATCCGCTATTTTTAATTTTTTTATTTCAACCTCAGATTCGTAATGAGCGACCTCGAAAACCCCCGAACACAGCGTTTCATGCGATTTCGAGTAATTTTTGCATTTCGATTCGCCAAATTGGATCCGCCATTTTTTATTTTTCAATTTTAACCTGAGATACGTAACGAGCGACCTCGAAAACCCCCGAACACAGCGTTTCATCCGATTTCGAGTAATTTTTGCATTTCGATCCGCCATATTGGATCCGCTATTTTTTATCTTTCAATTTCAACCTCAGATTTGTAATGAGGAACCTCGAAAACCCTTGAACACAAAATTTCGTGATTTTATAATTTTCTGTTTGAAAATCGAGAAATTTCACTCTGCGCTGGTACTTGAGAAATCTCGATTTTCGTAAAAATTGACGGATCTTCGATTTTGTCGAAATAAACGGGGTTGCAACCCAAATAAAGAATAAAGGCAGCGGTCTGAAATTTGGCGGAGTATTTCTACATACCCTTAACTAAAAAAAAGCAAAAATCTTTGGTGCCCCTCCATTTGTTATAATGTTATTAAATGATAAACAAAAAAGTGTAAAAACGGGCATTATACACACTTTTAAACAATAACTTTTATGATGTCAAAAAAAATTCAAAAATATATACAAAGTAAACAGTTTTGTAGGGGGGGGGGGGATCCAAGCTTTCCAACGATATCAGTCTGGATGCTGTGCGATGATTTGGACCGGAGTTATGACAGGTTAAAGTGGAAAAATGCATTTCTTCATTAAGCTGCGATAACTCGGCTACATAAATCGCACAGAGGCTTGTAAAAAAGAAAATTATAGGGGAAGGTACAAGCTTTTGAATGGTCGGAACAGATTTTCAATGAGTTACAGCCGTTTAAAAAAGGGCTATTTTTCGTAGAAAAAAAAGTGATCCTGTAATTTTTGCGCTTAGAGTATATATGTACGCACACACACACACACACACGCGTGCGCGCGCGCGTATATGTGGGTGCTAATATTGTTACCCGTAATGTGTTTTATGCAGCTTGAGGTGCTCCACAAGATGGTTGAAAAAAATGTACCATTCCATTGAAAAAGGTGGAGGTAACCTTCACTGTGCATCAGCGCCTCCACCAAATTAAAAAAAAATGGTCGCATTTGATGGCCCCCTTCACACCATACAACTTTTGTCTGGAACATTTTTTTGCGACGTCGGTAATTACCGAGTTACTTCGGGTGGCAGAGATAAGAGGGACACCCTGTATGCATATATGGATTTTGTATGTACGAAAAACACACTAAATAATTGTAACGCAAAATAATAGTTTGAGAAACCGTGATATGCAAGCTTTGTATGATTTGAAGTTTGTTAATGAGATTCTATTATTTTAGGATAGCCAACGATCATTTATGCAACCAATAAATATAACGGAGAGTACCGTGAATGTATCGTGAAAAATTGCATCGCGCCTTTTACCGCTGACCCAATCCGCTTATGCAAACATATAGTTAAGATCCAGTCTACTATTTAAAGTCTCACGATCAGGCTTAATATCTTTATATACATACATTGCGAAGGGGTCCTCTCGAGTTTGACTACGAAATTTGGCTTCGTCGGGATATCCCAAAGGGACGATGTAAACGGGAAGGGGTTTCCCCCTTTACGTGTGGCTCTTGGAACGTTACGAACGCGTGTATACATGTGGCTCGACATTATATGCACAGGATAGCGAGCCCTACGTGTACATACTCATAAGAATTTAAGAGCACGATTCGTGAAGCATCATTACAGAGTCCCAGAAAGTTTCGTCTCGCTCACTCCGCTCTCATCATCTCGAGGCAAGAGAAAAAAAAATCGTGCTTGTGAAATACGTCGCGACGAGTAAAAAAAAACGGGAACGAAAGAGGGACGGAGAGCCAGAGCGAGTAAGAGAGAAAGAGGAGGCCACCACGTGTTCCAGAGCCTCCCCCCTCGCTTCGTTCGCTCCGTCTTTCGTCCACCCCTCGGGTTCACCGCATCCGATTCAGTTTCGCTTCCAACTCCACGCCAAATGGTTCACGCGCGCGTTTATTCAAAACCACATACCGACGCATAGATGAAATGCCAAAATAAATTAGCTCCTACTAATTCTTTCGAGTGAACTCGAAAAGAGTCACTGCAAATAAGTCTCACTCTGCATTGCATAGTTCTCCACTTTTAGATATTGAGAGTGCATTTTTCCCAATGTCTATCTAATCTATCTCAAGCTGGAACGGACGTTTTTTTCGAGTCTCTCCTCGTGGAGTCCACGTAAGCGCTTTTTGTTCCGAATATTATAGTGACATCGTGTCGGTGTCAGAGAGAGAAAGAGAAAGAGAGACAGAGATAAAGAGAGAGCCCTTTCGTGTTTTGGGATGCCGTCAATAATATCGCTCAGTCATACGTGCTGCGACGTGTTGTACACGGCGGAAATGAAGAATCAAAAACTATCGCAGACACTATCGTGCTTTGTATATACAGTACACACCCTATACTACACATATCAGTCTGCTGACCGCAGATAAATGTCCCAGGCGATATGATGAAAATGGGAGTTCCCAATGTAGACATGGACACTTATTTGACATGTTGCTTCACGATAATGAGCATTTCCTTAAGGGGTTAGGCTACTGCGCCGACCCAAAAATCAGGGTTACTTGAGGAAATTAATTTTGAAGAAATTATTACGATGATTGAAAAAGCGTTTGGAAATTTATTTGTTTGGACATAAACAAAGTTGCGTGCCAATTTTCATTAAAAGATATCAATAATTTAAGAAGTGATAAGCAATTTCGTGAAGGACCCTCAATGATGTACTTAATTTTGGCCACTCGGTTGAGCTAAAACAAGAAAAAAAATGAGTTTAGTTCTTCGAAAAGATAATACTCGCTAACAAGGAACATCACTTGAAGATCCGCCTTCGATTTTGTTGAACCTTATATATGTGATAAAGCATTGAAAACTATAAGACACGTATTTTTTTATCTGCGGAAAAACGTTTTAAGGGAGGGGAGAAACCCTCGAAGAAAAGCTCTTAATGTGATTTCAAAAAATTACTCTATAGTAGATTTTTCATCGCTTTACACGAGAAGGATTTTGGTTTTTCTTTCATTTAGATCGGTCGACTGCTCGTGGGTAAAACTGCAAAACCACCCCGCGACACGCCATTCCTTGAAGGGTGGTTCCCCCCTTAAAATCGTAGTTCCGCAGAAAAAAAATACTCACACATATGAGTTTCAACGAAATCGAGGGCGGACTCTTAAATGATGTTCCTTGTAAGATTTAACTTGGCTTTCTTTGCTATTGTGGTTCAATCATAACAAAAAATTGAATTTCTTTTTCGCTTTGTCGAGGAAAAATCTTATCATTATTGTCAACAACTAATGAAAAATAAATTTTGAGAAGAACAACATCGGTCAAGACTAATCTACTATTACACTGAATAAGTATACCAAATTTCCAAACAATCCATTCAGATATCGAGAAATCGTGGACACCGTTTTAAACAACATAGTTTCGAGAAAAACGCGTTCAAAATTTGACTAGCAGTTCTATCGTTGCAATCGTGAGTTTACCTCCAAACTGCGATTCCTGCAGCATATTTTGGACCTTTGTCTTTAATATGAGTTGCCCCAAGCGACGTTCGTCATTGTCACAGTAGTGTAACCCCTTAATCTTTCTGCACGTGTGTGTGCGTGTGTGTGTGTGGGTGTGTGTATTCCGACATACCGAGATCATAATTTAGCGCTAATTATTGGGAATATTACCGGCACCATATTTGTACCGCATGCTATATGTGATTGTCTCTTTTATCGCTTGACGCCCAAGAAATCTCGAAAAATCTGGAACACACTGAAAGATGAATTAAAAAATTTAATTCGTTCCTCGTTGCTTCTTGTGCGTTCATCGTTATTGGGCGTAAATAATATAATTTTCTCGCGTGTAGCTTGGAAAAAATATTATTCAAAACTTCCATCCGTGGTCTGCAAACATACGCGTTCGTGGTGACGGCGAAACGAACGACTATGATAATCGGATGGTACGACAAAAAACGTTCGTTTGGTTATCAAATGTTTCGTTCGCAGTAAACGAAAGTATGCTGGCGAAAGTTTTCAAGCGGGCTGAGTTAGCTTTAGTCGGACGAGAGGAACAGATGCACTTTTTCGGTATGACACACACCGCATACACAGCTATATAGTTGCGTGTAGGGACCGTTCAACGCTGAATCTGACGCCGGCACACGAGACGCGTGCAAAGGGAGAGGGAGAGGGAGAGAGGGGGAAGAGAGAGAGAGAGAGGAAGAGAGAGAGAGAGGGGGGGGGGAGAAAGAGAGAGGGGGAGAGAGGGGTGAGAGAGAGGGAGAGGGAGAGGGAGAGGGAGAGGGAGAGGGAGAGGGAGAGGGAGAGAAAGAGAGAGAGAGAGAGAGAGAGAGAGAGAGAGAGAGAGAGAGCCTCTCACAATTGGTTGACAATTTCTCGAAGGCTAAATAAAGCCACAATACACATGTACACACTCGCATACCCGTGCAGAAATTGTGGTAGGGATCCAATTGGATTCCCATACTTGTCCCCACTCCCAGATAGAGATCCAATGGGTCATCTCTAAGGTGGCACAAATTTGAGCTCTATTTTTTTTCTTTTTCTCACCATCCAATTATCTTCTTTAACGGAAAAAAAGTTGTCACGAAAGCTGCGAGCGGTCAAAAAATATTTAATTGTCGTCCAAAAACCTCCCGAAAATGCAAATTTTCATTAAAACTCGATCTTTTTTTCATTCACTTCTCACCCATGAATTGTATGCTTTATAATGTTTAGATGAACCTCGCGAAAGCTCTAGCCGGTCAATGAATATTCAGTGGTCGCTCAAGAGCTTCGATATTTTCAATTTTCGCAATTTTTTTACTCATCTCCCTCATAAATTTGACGCTTTGTAAAATTTTCAAAACAATTAATCGATTTTCTTTAGAAACAGATTTTTCAAATTTATCTCACACTACTAACCCAAGAATTATAATCTTTGTTTTTATAAATAATTCTTTAAAGCTCTTGTCCGTAAACAAAATCATAGTTCCCCAGTTTCATCGGGTTAGAAGTGTGAGGTCAATTTCAAAAGTCCGTTTCTAAAGAAAATAAGAGTAATTTTTTTTTAATTTTACAAAGTGTTGAATTTATGAGTGAGCGGAGAAAAAAATCGCGACAATTGGAAATTTCAAAGCTCTTAAGCGACCACTAAATATTCATCAGCCGGCTAGAGCTTTCACGAGCTTAATTAAATAATGTTGAAGCGTACAATTCATGGGTGAGAAGTGAACGAAAAAGAAGAAAGACCGATTTTCAATGAGAAATTTTTGGGAGGCTTGAGCGACCTCTTAATATTTTTTGACCACTCGCAGCTTTTGCGACAATTTTTTTTTCTTTAAAGTAAATAATTCGATCGTGAGAAAAAGGGGAAAAAATAGCTCAAATTTGTGCCACCCTAGTCATCGTATTGAATCTCTATACTAAAACGTCACGCTCGTACATTGGATTTTCATCGGGATTTCCCATTGTAATGCAATGTTCGAATCCTAAAAGATTGCGGCATTATTGAACAGAATCCGATACGACTCTTGATGGATCGCATCGCATTCTCCACCTTGAATTTTCTAAAAAAATACATAGATATACAAAAATAGTGGACTCTGAAAAAGTATATTTTAAAAATCGATTTGAATTACATCACCGCAAATGCACGTTACGTATCATTGGTTATTCATTTCACTGCACTTTGACATAATATCACCACAAACGTAGACGCTCAAGAAACGTGCAGATTATGTTAAAACAATCGGAGTTTTTTCTCGTGGTTTTTCACATATTTTTTATTTGAACGTAGTAAGAATTTTGAAATTGCGCTCATCAGGGAACAGTGTAGAATCCAATTGGATCACATTGAGGCCTCCCTATGTGCGGTATTCCTGATCCACACAGATCGGTCCACACAGATCGGTGGGTGCACCTTGGGACGGCCCAACAGATTTGTGCACGGGAACACGGAAGGTTTTTTGGGATATTCAACGAATTAGGGTTGGGAATTTGAAATGAAAAAAATTCATACAACGTCATTCGGGGAATAGCGAGGAATCCACTTGGATTCCAACGTGGACTCCCTCCGTGCAGAAATCCATATAGGGATCTGGTAGGATCTGGGGACCACCCATCAAATTTCTGCACACCCACACACCACCACACTTGGGAAATTGGTAACTTTGAGTTTCCCTATCCATTGATGGCTCTATTTGTCTCTGTTTCTATAGACACACACACATGTGTATACTGCAAAGTACTTGACATCACTGGTACAAGGGAAGAGATGGACCCCACGGGTCTTATCCCTAGCTGACAAGTGTACAGTGGATTTTAGTAGCAAGTCGGTCAAGAGTGTCAAGACGTCTTGCCCTCGGGGTTGACTCACTCGCGCTCTCTCTCCCTCTCTCTCTCTCTCTTTTCCACTCTCGGCGCGCACAGCGCTAAACGATTTTTTATCGCGTTTCTTTCTGCTATTCACATCGCCAGATGAGCTGATGATTATACAACCGGTCTAAAAAAAATGGTGTTTCGTTACGATAATTCGACAATCGCGATGCTCCATATAAAGCAAGTTAAAAAATGCATCCTTTACTTTATCTCGAATTCTCCTTTTCTTTGTTTCTGGTCGCCAACATCCTAATGGAGCGTCGACGGAATAGTTCTGGTTTTACACACTGCCGATGTAAACGTCTGATATCTCGTGGTCCCGTTGCGATTACCACCCGCCCCTTCCTGTTTCCTTCGTACGAGCTACATAGTGAAGTTAATCTTCACGGGCCGCAACATCCTGTGCGGTCGAAGCCTCCCTACCGAGGATGGCATATAAATTTCGCCCCCTTTCTCGAGAAATCTTCAGTCCCGAATGGGATACTCGCTGCCCTCGTCGTTTTCCAATTCTTCTGCTGCCAACGCTAATTCGTCATAGCTGCTCGTAAAATCAGTCACAAAACATTCATTCGCCCACTCTGTGCTTAGCCTTTGACTCGTTGCGCACTCGAAAACTTCGAGAGAACTCGTGTCGCGTTTCTTTTCTCTTTCATGGTTTTTTTGTTTCTCATCGTAAAGTGACTGGTGAACAACGTAATATTGTATAGCATTGTTTCAATCCTCCATTCCCAGGGTTGCTCGGCAAGTGGAGAGGCACATACCGCACGCAGGACAAGGCTGGTCACGTTGTAGCCCATCATGGGGCCCTTGGCTCTTTTTTGCTTTGTGTATGCTAGCTGCCCCCTGAATGGCAACAGCGTGACCAGTTTGAATCATCGCATCCTTTGCTGCTCGGCGAATTCGCGCGAACATCCACGCGGATAAACTTTACCGAAGGTATTATTCGTCGCAGTAAACCTAAAATATCGCTCTCGCACCGCGTACGCTCAAGAAGATTGCACGGCTCGAGAATACACAGTAAGTCCGTGAAGAATTGTGAAATTCGTGGAAAATTTATGAATATTATACGTCTATACCTTCAACTGCACGATGACGTGCCCAGGCAATAATTTTTATCGTAGAGTAGAGAGCTTTTCTCAATGACAAGTTGTTTCGTTTGAATCCTTATCTTTTTGAATGCTTGACAAAGCAGTTTGCATATCAATCTGCACTTAAGGTTGTACGAGCGCGCAATCTTGATTTCTATAGATTTTGTTCAAATTTTAACCAGACATTGTTCATATCATTATGCATGTTTAAGTGAAATTTCAGAACAGTTGCCTATTTGAATTGGGAGATAATGGGTTTTAAAATTGCAACTTGAAGCACTGCAGTGTCTGCACTGAAATTTAGACAGAATAATTAAATTTAAAAAATCGTATAAAATATTTGTCCCCTATAATAAAGACATACGGCACCACCGCAGAACAGTATTGTTCAATATTTCGAGAAACAAATAATCATCGTGTCCCTAAAGTGAAACATTTTGTCATAAAAAATATTCATTGACAAATAAAAGTGTTGATTCATTCATAACTAATTAAAAACTTTGTTCGATTAAAAATTACTTCCAAATAAAAATTTGTATTGCAGTATTATTTTAAATATGCCGCGCAAACTCACGTCATTGGATACGTGGAACGATGCGGTGTTGCCATATGTCTTCTTATTATAGGGGACAAATATGTTTTACGGAAAATTATTGTGTCTAAATTTCAATGCAGACCCTGCAGTGTTAAAAGCTGCAGTTTTAAAACCCATTATCTCCCAACCTAAATAGTCGACTGTTCTGAAATTTCACTCAAACATGCATAACGATATGTACAATGTCTGGTTAAAATTTGAATAAAATCTATAGAAATCAAGATTGCGCGCTCGTACTACCTTAATTATTTTTTAAAATGAATAACTGCAAAACGGTGAGAGCACTGTCGATTTTTTTCTGATTTTTTTTTATTTCTCTATTCTTCCGTTTCTCAATTAGTTTGTCCGTTTGTCAATCGTTTTTGTGTTTGTCGTTCGTCAATTAGTTTTTCCGTTTGTCAATCGAAACCAGGACTGTGTCCATTCGCGTAGATTCATAATTTCGCATGTACACTAGAGTGGCACAATTTTGAGCTCTTTTTTCCTTTTTTCACCATCCAATTATGTTGTTTCAAAAAAATATTTCGAGGTCGCTCAAGCCTCCCGAATATTCAAATTTTCATTAAAAAGACGATTTTTTTCGTCCACTTCTCACCCATGAATGTTACGCTTTAGAATTTTTAATTATCCTCGCGAAAGCTCTAGCCGGCCAATGAATATTTAGTGGTCGCTCAAGGGTTTCGAAATTCGGAATTATGGCCAAAAAATAAATGTCGCATGCACGATAATTCCTTGTAGCATAAAAACAAAATAAACAATGAAGTGTTACATTTTCTGAATAATTTATTGTAATCATTTGTAACAAACACCAATCAGACAATATGTATGATTATGTATTATTGTATTATGGCGTCGTTCGTAACAGAGTACAGCTACCATTGGTCCGCAGTTTGACTAACGAAACCAACCGTAGGGCGCATTACGATGCGCGGGTAACAGCTGCCATTTCAGTTTAACGAATAAAACGACCTATAATTTTGTTTACAGACAAGAGCTTTAGAGAATTATTTTATGAGAACAAAGATTATAATTCTTGGGTTAGATGTGTGAGGTAAATTTCAAAAATCTATTCCTAGAGAAATAATAATTGTTTTGAAAATTTTACAGAGCGTCAAATTTATGAGTCAGAAGAGTTTTAAAAAATTGGCGAAAATAGGAAATTTCGAAGCTCTTGAGCGCCCACTAGATATTCATTGGCCGACCAGAGATTTCGCGGGGATAGTTAAAAAATTATGAAGCGTAAAATTCATGGGTGAGAAGTGGACGAGAAAATTCGTCTTTTTAATGAAAATTTGCATTTTTGGGAGGCTTGAGCGACCGTTAAATATTTTTTGACCGCTCGCAGCGTCCTCGAAAATTTTTATTTTGTGAAGATGATTGGATGGCGAGAAAAAAAGAAAAAAACAGGGCTCAAAATTGTGCCACCCTTGTACACATCCTGTACATGCGTAATTACATCTCTGTATCAACTCGAAAATTCGATATATACAGAATGAGAAAAGTGTATTGCCAAAACGTGTGAAATAACACGTTTTTTCTCTCTCGTCACGCTCTGCCGATAACTGCAGTAACGATATTGTTCGAGCCAACCTTTTTGGATACTCCAGTACACGTGAATCGTTTGACGATTTTTATATGACTGCCATGCCGACTAAAACATTAGATTTGATTTATTTGCGATCTAGAGTTATATATATATATATATATATATATATATATATATATATATATATATATCCTAGGTGTATACATTTGATGGCCGTAAATTTATCGACTTGTTTGTATTGTTGTAGACGAATTCCCTTATTTTCGCAGAAAGTATAATGAACACTGGTTCGTTATGATCTCGTGTATACGGAGCGAAGGATACACGTCGAAGGCAACCTGTCGCCGGAGTGAAACAGCGCCCAATAATGTTCACGTTCGCCACGCGTCCAAAGAGTGTATTTTGCGAAAGACCACAGCAAGCTTGTCTCCTGTATCGCAAAAATGAAATGTCTCTTATGTTCTCCGAATAAAACAATCCTCTTGGTCATATTGCACAGGAGACGTTGATTTTATTACAATTTTTTGGTACATGCTTGTGTAATCGACTAATCATCGTTTGTGAATGCCGGAAATTATTGAAATTCCTTCGTCGCAGGCTTTGGCGGCCGGCTCCTTTCGTACGAAGATACGGTCGTACCTCATCTTCGAGCATCGCATCTTCATCACACGTCGAAAAAGATTACATGAAGGCAAAGAAATGGCTTACTTTTATATTATTTACAGTATCCCCGCACAAAGGAAAATCCACACGGATGATTTGCTTCGAAATTAAAAGTTTCCGATCATGCATAAAGGGGAAGATAAGCCCGAATGTTCGCTTGATGCTGTTTTTACGAAAAACTGTACTTCTGAACAATTGCGTTATCGAGCTGCATTTAAGGGGTCTTCTCACTTTAGACGCTAAGAAAGCTATTTTCATGAATTTTTTTGATAGGTTTATATTATAGATATTGACATAAAAGTTGTTACACTTAATAAATACACTTTTGAAATACATTTAATTTTTTTTATGTATTTATGAAACCGAAACAAACTTTGAACGCGTTTTTCTCGAAACAACGTTTTTCTACGGTTTGTTGATAAAATCTTCGAAAGTACTGAACCGATCCTTATGAAATTTTAACCACATATTCTTTACAACTATAGATATAGTGCATATCAAGGATTTTTTAAACGGTTGATATTTCCTTTTTTGCCAAAAACGGGGGAAAATACACGTTTTTTTTCGAAAAATGTCCGCCATTTTGTTACTTTTGCATATATCAAAAATCGTATGATATGCGCTATAGCCATTAACATACTGAATCTAAAGCCGTAGGATTTTTTTGTTTCGGATGATTCATCTCCGAGATTTCATCAACAACGCAGACCTACAATTTTTTAGGACATGTTTTTAACTATCATTTTCGTCTATGAATAGTGACTTAAATAAATAAATGAAAAATTAGAATCTATTTCGAAAGTGTATTTATTAAGTGTAACAACTTTTATATCAATATCGATAATATAAACCTATAAAAAAAATCACGAAAATAGCCTTATTTTAGCGTCTAAAGTAAGAAGACCCCTTTAAGTATATTATTAATACACTTCGCACAGAAATTAAACGAACGAGACATATAACAATTTTTTTAGTGATTTTTAACCCGCTGTCACTGCGTGAAAAATTATCGTATGGTAAAAAAAGCATTTTCGAAACTTGAATTCTAGTTTTCGAATCTTGTAAAATGTTGTGTTTAGCCACGCTTATAGCGCAATCAAAAGAAATACCTCGAGAATTTTTTTTCAAATTTTTGGTCGTCTTCAACCCTTCGTTGACACGCTCATATTCGGCCACGATTCTCGCACACTGGGTCAATTTAACCCGCATAGTACTTCATCCACCTGCCATTAACAACCCTTCGGTCGGTTTCTTTTTTCAAAAAGCAGGGATACATGTCAAACATTTCTCAATATGTCTGCATTATTGAAATGTGCAATATATGGAATTGAATTGTTGTTGTAAAAAAATTATTGAAAACTTTCAATCTTGGTAAAGTGAGCATTTCATTTCAAAGTCGTCCGAGTCAGAATGACCCAGTTTGTCAACGCGGGATTGCAAGTGAGAAAAAAAAATGTCCCGTCTATGCCAATGCCAGGATCAGTAAGCTCGATTATTTAGCTTCAATTTAGTTTTTAACCGTCTCTGTACGACAATTCGTTGCTGGGGTATCAGTCGTCGACTCAAAATTCGGGTATTTGTCTTTGATAATCGATATCTTGTAATCTAATGATCGTACAGCAAATCGGGGGATGGTTTTAAAAACTTGAATTATTTCTCTAGAAGTATCAATGATTACTTCAAGGATTCTTTTTCACCTCCACAACTGATTCAAGAGAAGTACCAAAAAAGATTTTTTGGCGGTTTTTTTACAGTAAATCTTCCGCTACTTTGTAAAAAAATTACCAAAATAATCATTTTTTCAGGTTTTTTAAAGCATACATTGTATCCCTAATAGCCGTGTGAAATTTCAAGTTGATCCGTTTATTCGTCTTTCCGTCCTGAATGATCAGTTACAAAAATATTAACGGAAGACGTTTATTGCTATTAAATATCATTTAATGATTATAAACATGGAAAAAAAAGTTCTCTACTTCTGTTACAAATTTACATTCATTATTTGACAAATTTAGAAGAAAAACAAAAATATTTTTTTAAATCGTTTTTTTCTCATTGTATTGGAAAATTTTTAAAAAATCGCCGAAGCAATACCTCATCATTATCGACAAGATTTCAACTGTCAACTTTCAACCGCTGGCATTACCCAGAGCCTACCACGTGGAGGTTGCACGGTCAGATTTACGCTTCTTGTGTGTGTCTGTGCACGTGAGAGTGCCTTAATGCCTTCCACGTACACGCTGGCGCGCTCGCACACATCAAAAGCGTAAATCCGATCGTGCAATCTTCACGTGGTACGCTTTTGGTAATGCTAATGCCGGCGGTGGAAAAATCGACAGATCAAATCTTGTCGCAAATGATTAGGTATCGTTTCGTTAATTTGTCTACAAATTTTCCAGTACAGTGACGAAAAAACTCGAATTTTTGTTCTTTTTACCTTAATTTGACAAGTAATTAATGTAAAATTGTAAAAAAAAGAAGAGATTTTTTGTTCATGTTGATAATCATTAAACGATGTTTAAGATGAATAAACGTGTTCCTTTACTTTTTTTTGTAACTTTGCTGATTCGGGACGGAAAGACGATCAAACGGATCAACTTGAAATTTTACAGGGCTAATGGGGATACATGTAAGCTTGAAAAACCTGGAAACATCAGTACTTTGTCCATTGTTTGCAAAATAGCAGAAAATGTATTAAAATAAAACCGTCTTTTTGGTACTTGTTTTTCAAATCAATAGTGGAGATGAAAGAAATCCCTTACGTCATAATAGATACTTATAGAAGGTTAATTCAAGTTTTTAAGACCATCCTTCGATTTGCTGTACGATCAATAGATCACGAGGTATCGATGATCAAAGTTAAAAGTGCGAATTTTCAATGGACAACCGATATCGCAGCAACACATTGTCGTAAAAGCCGTCAAAAAACCAAATTGAAGCTAAATGAGCGAACTCACTGGACCTGGCATTGGCATAGTCAGGAAAGGTTTTCCCGAGCCTAGGGAATCTTTGAAATCGACAAAAAATTTCAAAGATTGTTGTTCCGCGATATTACATTTGATTGCGCAATGGCCGCGGCTGAACAAAAAATGACAAATATTGACAATGTTGACAAATATTTTGGAAAACCGAGACTTCAAGCTTCAAAATGCTTTTTCTACCATCTCTAAACGATCATTTTTCACACAGTAACAGCGTGTTGAAAATGACTAGAAAATTAAAAAATCTTGTTCCTTTAATTTTTGTGCGAACCGTAGTTATAAGCGGCTATTTTTGTCATCATAATCATAAATATCGCTGTGAGAGGACACAGTGCTGCTCTTCCCAATTTTCAGCGTTTTAAACGACGTACCTCACTACTTCTTTATGGATTATCTGAAACAAACGGAGAACAATTTTTGTTTTATCAACTACGCTTTTATGCCTAAGCACTAACGGATCTAGTTATTGATTTTTGGAAAACTCGCCTAAAAACAAAGTTAAAAAACTCGTCAATAACTTAATTTTTAACTCTGTTATGCAAGTCCCCCAAGAAACTCAAAAATTGCTCCGCTAATGCTTCGGTACACAGTACATTTATCTTTAAAAAAAGGATGTTTTCTAGGGGTGTGCGGGTACCCGATTCACTCGAGTACCCGATGTTCGGTCGGGTCGGGTACCCGACGGGTTACGTTTTTGCATTACCCGCCACTATCGGGTACCCGAATTTGGTAATCGGGTACACTCAAATTTTTGGTACTCGTAAACGTCGAGTACTCTTAAACTTCGAATATTCGTAAACGACTCGGAGATCCGTATCTATTTTTTATTTTTTTAATTTAGGTGTTTCGACCAAATAATGGGAGAACACGAAAACTCGAAGAAGGCGATAAAACGAATAAATGATAATACTGTAAAAAATCTTTTTTCGTCTCACTTTTCTATCCTTTGTGTGTGTGTGTGTGTGTTTGTGTGTGTGTACGCACGTGTGTGTGTGTGTGTGTGTCTGTTAGGGTGGAGTGAAAAACGGTCACTTTTGGCGGATCGTATCGTAATAGCGCGGGAAAGTTGCGTTTTGGCATCACTAAAAAGTGTACGAAAGGAAAAAATGTACAATAAATATTTTCTGTTCCAGCGAACGCCTTAAAGTTTTGAATTTTTTAACGTGGGTTTTAAATGGAGAAAAAAGCCCAAAATACCAAGATTCAACGCCTTGCGTTTATTCAACGCGAGAAGAATGTAGCTTCCATTTAACATTTTAAAATTGAAAATATCTTGATTAGTTTCGGACATATAAGCGTTCGAAGAACAAGTTTTACTTGAAAAAAAAATGAAATTAAGAAGAATTGAAATTACCAGTTAGCACTAGACAGAATTAATGAAAATTCGATGAAGAATCTTGCTTTTATTCAGTTTTTCGACATTCAAATATCTCGATATTTCCTGAAATGCGAGTGCCTTAAAATAAGTTTGCCGGAAAAAAATTGTAAATATATACATAACAAAAATACTAAAATTATTAAATAAATTATTTGTATTTCTTATGAACTCCAACCAATCGGCGAAGGGTAGAGAACATAAATCTGGAGTCTATTTCGTCCGTTTTGGCACGTTTCCGTGGCGCTGTCTATACTATGAAACGAAATTTTGTTCCGGCAACACGACTTATCGAGTACCCGATGTGAGACGAGTACTCGAAAAACCCGGGTACTTGATAAAGTTCGAGTATACCCGTCCGATCACGAAAAACTCGGGTACCCGATCGGATCATAGTCTGATTACCCGACCCGACCCGACCCGACCAATTCTGCTACCCGCACACCCCTAATGTTTTCTTTTGTTTCGGGTCACCCAGAGTTATGAGGTACGCCATTGTGAGGACCTTTGAAGAAAAAAAACAGTCTAACAGCACGGAGCCGTCGCACGGTCATATTCCCGATGATTTAACAATTATAATCGTTAAAAAAATATTTTTATAACATACTCAAATACATTGAAGAAAAAAACGGCGAAATCCACGGATATTCGGTTTTTTAAAGTCGAATCTAAAAGTTAAATACTTTTTTGGACCGCTGAAGTATCCATTCCATGAGGATTGATATCATTCATAGACGCGATAGAAGTACGATCTTTCCTTATTTTTCAGACTATAAGCTCGACCGCATCGCCCGCATCTCTGCAATAATACCCATCGGATCAATTATAGCGGTAGAACGTAATATATTTATTATTATGAACCTGGATGTTATTGATAAATTTGGAACGCTGTCGCTGCGACTCGTATAATATAGAGCACGCATCATGTGAATACGTGATGGTTGTCCGTATGCTGTGAGCCATCCCGATATAATAACCCCATTACGGTTGCGATGGCACATACAAACGGTGGAGTCTAATTTTCTCTTATGCGCGCCGTTAAAAAAGTTTCGTTGAATCCATTTCTCCTGCAAATTGTTCGGTGTTCTGTCATCACGACCCTCGTTGGTTTCCTTTCTTCGTGCTTGTGCGTGGTCGCACGTGCAAACGCACGCACGCACGCGCACACACACACACACACACACACACACGCACGTGCGCGGGATCGTAGTTTCTCATCAGAGAATGAACGCACAAGCAGAGAGTGACCGGCCCAATAGAACCCGCTGGCTGTGACAACCAACCTTGCGAGGATGTACATTATTATTATGGTACACGCGATCCGGTCTTCCGCAAGCGATCAGAAAAATTCAGTTATTTCTTTCAATCTTTTTTTTGCATATTTTCTCAACTTTATTCTGTCATTTTTCTATCGATTCTCTCCCATAGGCACAGTAAAAAAAATTCGTTTCGAGGATCGTGTGCCAGTTCTTAAAAAAAAAAACGAAAATACAAAGAAATTAATTTCGTATCGTCGTATGCGTCGCGGTACAATAACACAGACGTATCGAATGGGGGTCGCGTTGAAGCGCCCGATTAGTGAAAGTTGCGCGTATTGAATATTCACTAAAAATTTTGTCACCTATAAAAAGTCGCGATCTCAACCGTCTAACGTATAGAGGTTGGGTGAGAAGAGGGCCTTTTGATAATATTTACACTTTTGCAAACTTCTTCGCAGCCAATTTTTTTTCTTCTACTTTCTCGCCGCGCCATTTCGCCCGGCCATATCTATTTTTTGTTCTCTCTCCATTGTTCATCATTCCTCATCTCCGGAACGTTGAAATACAACTCATCGTTTAAATTAGTGCAAACATAGGGAGAAAGAGAGAAAGAGGAAAAAGACAATGGAAAAAAGCCTCCCGTCGTAATATCGCCGATTCACGAGGCAAAAAAAGTGTTTTCTCCAGTGACGATCGCGCTGGAATCCTCGAAAACTCGTTGCAAACAGTTTAAAAGAAAACAGTAAAAGTATGCGAATAATCGTTAAAAAAGTGAATGAGGAGTGATGCGGGAAAGGGGGATCTTGAACGTGCGGCCAGCTAATTTAAAAATCGTTTGAATTTCCAAAACCTCATCATAATGCGAAGGTTGCATCGCGTGCGCTTGCGGCTATATTACGTTCCGTCAACGAACTCGAACGAAATCGTATATGAGCGTGTTACAGGAGAGATAAGAGGACCGATTTTACCGAAGTAAATCCCACGAGACTCGTGTGTGGCATCCATCTTTCCGCTTGTCGAAGGTGTATGAAAAAAAAAAATAGAAAAAAAGAACGCAAACAAAAAAAACAGAATGAAACGAAAACACCATCACGATGCTTGCGGACTTTGTTCGGATCCCGTAACGACGAGCGTGAGCAGCGCAACTGGTGAACCTTTGTAATAATTGATGAACGATAACCCTCGATTGCGACGAAATCACCAAAAGTGTACGTAACCACCACCGCCACCCATTCCAATTGGATTGAAACGATGCGGATGAATCTTTTCCATTCTCATTGCACCCGGACCACCCCCGGCACCGCCGTTAAAACCGCCACCGTGATGACCGCCACGGGTACCGTAACCGCTCGTTCTTCCGGCTATCGGTGTTCCAGCGGTTCCGGTACTTCCGCTTACAACCACGGCCGCCGAGCCGCCGGTACTGCCCCGTCCTCGTCCACCACCTGAAACACCGCAACCTTTCGTCAGTACGAACGCGACTATTTTTTCACGTTACGTTACTCGGAAAAAATTCAGAACGAATTTAGAGAAAAAAAAATCAACGGTAAATAAAAGAAATAAATAACAATCGAAAAATTGGAGAATTCTACTACAATATGTATATAAATATATAATGTTTTCACTACGATATAATGTGATGTTACACGTGGCTTCGTGGAATAACTATGTGAGAGCCGAACACGGTCGAACATCGTTGACGCACATTGCAAAAACACGATCCCCCCTTCGATAACTCGTCCAACAAACAATAATAATAAAGATATTCAATAACCCAATCGCTATAGGCACAAAACAATCGTTGCCGGGCTGCACAACAAATGTACAAGTCATTTTTCGTATTTGTTTTTATTTTGGTTATTTTTTCTTTTTCTATAGTCAGCTGTTATATCAAAGAACAAGTGTGTATCGAGAATTTTGGAGAGAGAAAGAAAGAAGAGTAGGAGAGAGAGAGAGAGAGAGAGAGAGAGAGGGAGAGTGCGAACTGCATAAACTTCGTCTACTACTGTTTTGGCAACTTTCCACCAATGAGGAAAAAAGAAAAAACTTTGCGAGTTGGATCGCATGGCCAGGTCTCTCGTCAGAGCACACAGAGGGAATTCATTTTCGTACAGCACTTGGCCGTGACTACGATTAAATTGAATAAATTGGGGTAAACATATTACGATGCATATATGTACACATACACGCGCACCCTCATGTGTATGTATGGCGGCGCACGTACGAAAATCAATTTTCATTTAGTCTCGCCAACCTTCTTATACCTAAGAAACGAGAGATGTTTTATTACAATTCAATGTCGGTGATTGTCGAGAAGAAGAAGAATAAACGACGCTGTAATTTTCCCTTGAAACATACAGGATGTGCCACATGGGTATTGATTAATTTGTGTCTGTCTGTTTGTATATGTGCTTCTTGAGACTTGCGATTATCGGATTAACAACATATAAATATACAAACAATCGGATAATTGATTATGAATATCGATGTACAATGCTTTGCTCGCAACGCAATTCCAAAGTGAGATAAGGATATATACTTGTCTGTCTAAAACAATAAACATATATATATATATATATATATATATATATATATATATATAATTTTTGTGTTGTGTACGAAGATATAGAACAATTTCGATACATAATATATAGCGTAAACTAACCGTTAGGTAGATATATGTATATATGGTGCTAGATTGGGAGCGTTGGCTGAACTAGAATTCACAAAACCTTTTTAGACACGGAGCACTTGGCTCTGTACTTGAGACCGATAATAATTACCCAGAGAAACCTATATCATAATCCACAATTATGATAACGCCGGAAATCATCTATCCCTTTGCCACAAATGACAAGCAATAATATCGCGTTATCAAGTTCATTTGGTGCCTGATTTATTCCGCTTTGTTCGGATACCGGCGTATGACATTAGGGCGCTAGCTTGTTCTTGAGCGTTTTTCTCTTTCTTCCATTTTAAGTCCTACACGATCCTCTTATCCTTATCACAGCCATTGTTAGCATTATTACGCTTATATTTTTTTCTCCTTTCGAGTCGTTCGCACAAAACCGTTGTTTCTCGCGTTACATGCTTTTTGACACTTTAATTTCTTTGGGCTTTACACATGCTTTTTCCTAAAATCATAGTGCAAGCCTACGCGAAAAAAAAGTTAATTACGCCATTTAAAAAAAATTCCAATTATCTCACTTGCGGTCTTACACGTGTTTACTTCTCTTTTTCGTTTCGACCAAGCAACAATTACCACACGGTAGAATTGTGGCGGGTAAAACAACGCGTTCACATAATATTTGCTTTTTGAATATTTTTGTACGTTTTTGTGCAATATCTGTGTTGTGTTCGCCGTTATAGTTGTCGCATTACACGTTTAACACCCGTACGCATACATCCACGCACATTATGCGCACGCAGAGTCCATTTAAATATTAGGTAAGTTCGAGAGACGGCCTCGACTTCGCAAAATTTATATTGTCGCTTGGCAGATCAAAGCTTATCCTGATAAATATACGCGTTGTTTCGGTTTCTCATCTCGTGCTCGCCTTTAAATGAGGTCTTCCTTCAACGCATTCAAGCCTTAGATTATCGGGTTGTCCTTCAAGATCAAGGGCCAGGGAGCTCCACTTTGCCATGAGCCTCCTTCTTTTGTCGTTTTTTGGCGAAAAAAATCTTTCGACAATTCCTAACGGAACGTTGCTTCAGATAGCTCTCCTTTAATTAAAAAAAAAGTACTCGGACGAGTACACAAATCGAATTCTTCGTGTATTGGTAACAATTTTTCTTAGATTATGGCTCCCATTGACAATGAGAATTGGGCATTATACGAGAAAAATTAAAAAGAATAATCGCTCGAGGCCCGTTTCTTAAGTATACAATCTACCGTAGACGACAATCAATAAACACATTATTTCGATAAACATTATCGATCAGACGATAAAAAAATATGAGACGATATTCAAACATTACGAATTGGAAGAAATAAATCAGCTGTTGTTTCTCAGATAGAAGAGACGATGAGAAAATAGGTAAACATCAAAAGTCGTGGGAGAGTAAGCGACCGATCGGACAATCGTCCGTGCCGGATACACAGAATACATTCCCAATATTATATCTTTAACGGAAGCTTATACTGCCATTATTTTTCTCGCTCGTTGCTTTTTTCCGCGTTCGTTTTCAGGGACTCTACGGGATATAGCCTTTGATTCGTGCACGCTTGAAATAACGCACAAAACAGATAACTTACAATCATTCGAGCACGATCGATGGATTTTCGTAAACGTTACAGAGTCTTTCTTGTGTTGGTGTTTTTCCCATTCAATAAGATACGGCTGCGTCACTTGCGTTACAATGATTTATATCGACTCTCCAGGAGCGCACTAAGAGAATGTTCAAAGCGCGGCGCGGGCAATTATTGTTCCGTGCGAATTATTACACCGAGTACAGAGGTGAGTGGAGGGGAGATAACATTCGAATAACATTGGTGAAAAGAAAAAATCAATTAAGCTGTACAAGCTTTTTGCGCCCTGGATCGTGCCAACTTATTTCGCATTGTTGTCATTACTCTCGTAAAACTTGCCACTCGACAAGATAGTAAATTCACTTGGAGCAATTTTTTTCAAGTCCTTCCGTATCGTTCGATAAACGTTTATTTGTCTCGTCAAATGTATAAGGTTTCAATACCGAATATACCACGATTCTACTTAGTTTTTCGACAGTCAAACGAGTTCGTGAAAGTTATCAACGACTGTATATACAGAAAAAAAAAACTCTCCTCGAATGATTAGAAATCCCATTGCTATCCAATGGAATGAGGATTGTGACTCTTGTATGAAGCAGCGCTATTTCTGTTTCGTCTAAATATTAAGTCATATATTTAATTCGTTATAATCGAAAATATTGGCGTTGCTGATTGACGCGTCTTACAATATATATATATATATATATATACTCATCCGGTTATAGGCAGAATTCGTAATTTCGTATCGATCCTCGTGAACACAATTTATGAGCACGATTTGATTGTATTTTCTCTAATTCTCTAACGTAACGATTGCATTATTTCATCAATAATATTATAGAATTTAGTTTATATATATATATAAATATATATATGTGTGTGTGTGTGTGTGTGTGCGCGCGCGCGCGTGTGTGTGTGTGTGTGTGTGTGTGTGTGTGTGTGTGTGTGTGTGTGTGTGTGTGCGTGTGTGTACATATACATACATACATATATATATATACATACAGTCGACTGTCAAGCTTTGAACCCTAATTATAATTATGATAGTGCTGGTATTTTTTCCTCGTTGCATAGAGACACTCTCCTTCGTCGATTGGTAAGCAATGAAATAGAAACGGAAGGTTAAAATATATATCTATTTTTTTCTCGAATATTGAAGAAAAAAAGGAATTTTATGTTTCCTCACTGCAGCAGCACAAGACACAGCCATGCATCTGAGAGTAACGTTATATGTCAGACGAAAGAAAGTAACGAAAAAGTAATAAGCTCGACATACGCAACTTGCAGTCGGCGACCAAACTCGTCAAGACATGTATAAATATCACAAAAGAATATGTATATATGCGTTTAAAAAAATATTTTTTGCAGGCTGACTACGAGCTAATATCGTTAAATTGTCATTATCACAGAACGTCTTTGGAAAGCAGAAAAAGAAGAGTGAATTCCCACGCGCAGAGTACAACGAAGCAACGTGGCGATACAGTACTGGAAAATGATATGTTGGATGAGGATACAACAAATCAGCGTGAAGATTTTTTTCCTTTTTACGAAAAAATATATATTTTGTGAAATTCTTACACGATGCAGTACAAAAAAGTTACTCGACATAAGCAACGTGACATACTACTCGTAATAAAGATGTTTTCTCGTTTTTTTTCATTCTTGCTACCATATATAAAACAACGGTGTGCAAAGAGTCGTTATACCATCGATGTAAACTTAACGGAAATCTATACTCATGTTTGCATGTGTGTATGTGTATATATATTATCGATACATTGGAAATCGACGGTTACCGCGTTGTCGTCCTGGATGTCGTGATCCATAGCGACGGGGGAAATAGAAAAAAAATGAAGTGACAAAAAAAACTGATAATAAATAAAGACATCAAGTTTGGGTGTGCATTCGCGTGTCTCGGTACAAATGAATGTAGAAGATGTACTTTTTCGGACGCTGCGACTGTTTCTATTATTTTCGTGTTATTTTTTCTTCTCATTTCTCTATGCTTTTTCCCGATTCTTTCGAGCGGGCGTGCCCGCGCGTTCACGTTTGTAGATTTCGCTAGCGTTCCATGTACGCGCAGCGGCAAGTTTTGCTGTCCACGGCAATTACAACACACAAAACACACTTCGGGAACGTTGAGACACGATGTCCGTTTTACGACTTTTCGCTGCCGTCCATCAGCCTTATTCGCTTCCGATAAAGACGGACGGTACACGTGTACCCTATGTGTAATGATTGTGTGGATGGTCGTCGGTGACCGAGTGCGTGTGCCTCTGTACGTTTCCGAGAGAGTGAGAAAGGAAGAAAATTTGCGTCTGTGTGCGCGTGACAATGAATAGCGCCACCGAACTGTCGTAGGCAAGGCGTAAACTTCGCCCCCGCATTATAAACAATAAATAATTGGAATATTTACAGCAGCAACCGTGCGCGCAATTCACAAAGACGAGACGAACAGAACAAAAAAAGATATGCATATACACACACACACACACATATATGCATGTATGTGTATATATATAATCCAATTCAAAATAAATTAAATTCATTTCGCTTGTTGCAGCTGCGTCGAGAGTTGCGCGCAAATTCGGGTTTTGTCAGTTTTCTTTTCCGTTCTTTTTTTTCTCTCTTTTGTCTGTTCAACATTGCGATCTAGTGCGAAAAGCTGTTGGGATCCGACTTAGAGGCGAACGGCTTATCTGGCAAAATAGGTACGCATTAGAATAAACACGAATACAATCATTTATGCGGTATGCAATAATAATTCATAATTCCATTTCCTGTACAAATCAACGACAGAGGACGAACAATTGAAAAAAAAAGAAAAAAAAAACGAACGTAAAGAACCAGCTAAATTGGGGTGACCGTGAATAGTTCATGCCAAAAACCGACTATAAACCGACGCAACGAGGCGACAAAAAAAACACAAAGAAACAGTAACGAAAAAAATCTCAAGCCACGACTAACACCATTTTATTTGTTTGTTATATCTATCTACTGTGTATGAGTGAGTACGAGTCTTCTACGTAAATGTAACGTGGAATGGAATCGAGAAGAAACAAACAAAAAAGTTTGGAAGGACTAAACGAAAAACGCAACACTCACTGATGGATGTGCGGGTAAACTGAAAATAATCAGTGAACTAAAGTGGCATAAGTAGATTGACGCTGTTAATGAATTATGCCAGTGAAACTAAAAAGAATATAAGCCATTATAGCGACAACGATGATGAATATGAACAAATAGAAAATTAAGTGCCCGAATTCGAATTATGGAGCGAAAAAAAATGTAAAAATCGTCCCACATGAAAGTATTCCCGCAACGTTTATCAAACGATGCAAAAAAAATGTACTCTTGTGTCTAACAGTAAGAGAAAAAAAATGTATAAACAAAAGAAAAATAAACTCAAAAAGTGAAAAGTAATAATCGGAGAAAGAAAGTATCAAAGATACTCACCACGACTCTGATTGTATCCAGCTTGCCAGCCGGCATAGTACGCGGCCTTTTGTTTACCATGTTCTTCGGCAATTTTTACGCACAGCGGCTCCGATCCACCGTCAGGTATCGTCCCGTGTAGATGATTTATCGCCTCTTGGGCTTCTTCGCGCTTATCGAATCTGTCGGCACAGGGCATGAACAAAAAAAAACAAAAAAAAACCTTAAATTTGAACCCTACGCACAAAGAAAGCGCATTAATTTCCGCGTGTGAAGCGCAACGTCCGCGGGACGATACAAATTTTCCAATCGCACGAGTATCTCGGGAGCAAAATATTTCAAGTGGAAAAAAATGAAGAAACAAAAGATAAAACGGAAAAATTCGTAATGAGCGAGTTTGGCGAGTATTGGCTGGCCGAGATTTCAGGGCAAAGTGGGTCACTTATAGGAGACGCGCAAAACGAAATTGTGCAAGTGACGGTTTTCAGGCCAGGTACCTCGAGCAGAAATACTCTGGCACCAAACGACTTTGGGACGCGTGTATATATATATATATATATATATATATATATATATATATATATATATATATATATATATATATATATATGTGCGTGTCTGTATGTGCATAACGGGGACGGGAGTAAGTAGACTAGTTTGCAGGAGAATATACAAGTTGAATTTTCGTTAATGTCGCGTTCAATCATGTCATTCGCACAGCTGTTCAGTTTGCTTTTGAATTTCATCCAATTTCTAAACTCGTATCGTAGACAAGTCGCAAGGGGAACGGACCCGGTGGACGCGAGGGGGCAGGGCGGCCGCGAACAAACATTTTATATCGTTCAAAGGGAAAAAAGCTAATAGTTTGAATTTGACTCACCTGACAAAAGCAACGCCGCGCGGCAAACCGGTCAGTTTGTCTTTGAGAATGTTCTTTTGCACTATTCGTCCATACATTTTGAAGATATCTTCGATCTGCGCCTCCGTTATGTTCCTGGAATGGCGCAAGAACTTTCATTATCCTATTCACCGCGTGTACCCAGCGATAATCACAGAGTTACAGAACCATTCAGGAATTAAGAAAAAAAAAGAAAAAAAGACCAGAAACAGTCATGATCCGGAGCCAAGATCGCGGTTAAAGGAATAGAAAAAAAAAACCGTAAAGAAAAAAATGATTAAAAAAACAGATATCATTGCGTTTCAAGTTCCAAAGGCAACGTTATACCTTGGGAGATTCGTGACGTAGAGATTAGTTTCTTTGATTTCCTCCCCAGAAGGACGTGCGAACGACACTTTTAATCGCTTGTTCTGTACTTGAAGACCGTTCAGGGTGTTTATGGCTGTAGCCGCGTCGTCGGCTTTGGCATAGTTCACAAAGCCAAATCCGTAACTATAGCCAGTCTAGGTTGAAACAAATGAATAAATAAAAAAAGAAAAGACATTATTACACCAAAGAAAACGGGAGGCAGTGGCGTTCAAGGTGTTTTTTTCCTTTCATCCATGCAAGCATTCGTATACTCTTGTATAGCGCATCTTCACACGTGCGCCGCACAAATTTTTTCATTTCGCGAGCATGTGCAATAATTTCGTATCGACTGCGGCAATGTACGGATAAACTTTTTGCAAAGATTCACTTGTTAAAAAGAAGAGTACCACACAGAGAGAGTATAAATGTATACTGAAAAATGACGCTTGTTACTTACTTTGTAGTCCTTCATGACTCTGCACGACTCGACAGGTCCGATAGTCACAAACATACTGTAGAGCTCTTTCTCCGTCATGCTCTGCGGCAAGTAATTGATGATGAGATTGGTTCTGGAGTCGTCCCTCATCTGAGAATGTTGCTGCTCGTGCTGATCCGTCATTTTGCGATATCTTGCAAAATCGCGTCCCGCTGCCAAATTGGAGCTCTGATTGATAACCTGGCTTCCCTGAGCCGTCAGATCGGTAGACGGAATTTGCTGATATTCTTGCGGCTGAGCGCTCCAACTGATTTGCCGCACAGAGACAGTTCAACATCACCAACCGCATCGGCAAATACAAAAAATAAAAACAATTGCATTACTTCTCGTCTCATCACCGAGGCCTATGGCGATCGACGCTTTTCATTTTATTTTTTCTCGCTCGACAAACTTCGAAGCGGCGAACCGCCTCCTCTTTCCGATTATTCGCGACATTTTTCACTCTTTCGTTCGGCAAAGAAACATATTACGAAATAAAATGTTTTACATGGTTATGATATGCATGTGATGTCGCACCTACGGGTGAAACAAAAAAACAAAGGGTATATGAAAAAATGTCGCAAAAAAAAGTTCTGTCGTATAGTAGCAAACGGTTTTTTTTTTCTACGTTGGGACCGTAACGACGAAAGGAATGCAAAGTCAAAGAGCATACAATTTAACGTTACACTTCGAAACACTTCGTACTCAATTCCGTCGAGGTAAAGCGCGATTCTTTTTTATCCTTTTTATTTTGAGGTTAAACACGATCGCAGATCAACTGCAGGATCGAGCGCGAGAAACGAGTTGCGTGCACACAAAACGCTCGTAGCGTCCGTCCCGCCGTAAAGTTCATCAAACATCGTATGAGAAATTCGAGCCGAAAGAAATGGATGGAAAAAAAAAGAAACTATCATTCACCTCAGTGTATTATCGTAAGCCGCGTAATCTTGCGAGTAATCCCCGAATTGTTCGCCGTAGCTGTACATCGAGCACACCAATGTTTACGATATTTCCAAGCGTGTGTGCCGAAGAGCAAGAGGGACGCGGTCGAAAAGGCGGAGTAGCGTGTGCTTTGTATCTCTGTGTGCGTTACTTTGTTGCGGATCGCGCTTCAGTAGGAGAGCCCTCGCAAACTGTACGTCCAACAGATCGCGTGAAAGAGGAAAAGAGAAAGAGAATGTGACAAAATAGTATGCAAGAACGAAATAAGAGCAACACAACGAAAATTAAACAAAACCAAAATCACGTTCGTACAATATCTTCTTCCCGTACACACGAGACGAAAAACAAGAGAAAACAAACGCGAAATAAAAGAATAACTTCGTAGGTGTAAACAAGCACTTGTTTCGCCTTTGCGTTTTTCGTTGCCCTGCTTGGCGGAAATACCCGGGAAAACGCGCTCGCGGAGCTGTGAATCGACCAAGCTGTCACTAGTGCCGGAGCAGGGTGGGGGTAGAAGCCTCGCGGAAACGCCAGTAGCATGTACGCGCGCGATATACGTATATACAGACGCATATATGAATATACACATGTACGCATGCACACTCAACTATAATGTATATATAAATTCAATCGCTCGCGCATTTGAAGGGGAGGGGGGGGGGGGTATCGAGAACAAAATCGCAAGACACGAGCAAAAGAGACAGATGGATGAATATAAACGCGGAGCGCGACACGAAAAACCTACCTTGCGAGCGTATCACAAAAGCGAGCCCAAGAGGAGGGGCGAACGATCGTAAAAATCGTGAAGGGGTTATCGTAACGGACAAGAGAGGGCTGACCGGTAGTAATAAAGGCGGGAGTAACTTCTCTCACACACGCACACCCACGACAGACAATGTAGTCCGGTAAAAATAATAACGATAATTGTACGCGTGCACTCGCGTCACGCGTGTGTAGTCAATAACTTGCAACGAAAATTATGTAAGAACATTGCAGCCCGTTTCTACACGTGGAACGTACGTCATTGTATTTACTGCGAGCGATATGTGTCTAAACGTAATATAATAATATATTAACGATGCGAATTAATTGACGCACTTTGTTGGAGGTTAGAATTCTCGCACGATGACTCGTAAGCGTGCCTATATACCTATTTACACACAATTTGTGTTTATATAAATTTGTGTGGCGTTTGTTACGGTCCAGCGCACGAGAGTTATAACGCGCACGATAATTCCCGGCGTATAGGACAATGTTCACGGTGTGAGCGCGGTCAGCAGACTGACTGCAGAGCCCAGCCCTGACCTGCCTCGCGTGAGACGCGTCGGCGCTCTTCCCCCACCACTACCCACTGCACGATCCCTACTACCGCTAACCCCCACCATCCCGCCCTGCCACGCTAGAGACCTACCTTCCGAAAGACTGCGGGTAATGCGGCTCGCCCCGAGCTTTTGCTTTCCCTATCCGCCCAATAATTTATTCATAACGGAATAACGGGGCTAATCCGAATCATCAGAAGCCTTCCTACTTCTCCTACATGCATATGCAATATGTATGAATGATTTTGGCGGTTGAAAATTGAGGCAAAGCGATAAAGAAGCACAGGCAAGTCCCCCGGCTAGCATAAAAGTTATTCTTTGTCTCTACCGCGTATTTCATTCGCATCTCGTCACCAGGGCTGCATTTCCCACGAGTATTAAGTAGTTTTGCAAGCCATACAAAATGGAGTCGAAAAAAAATGTTTGGAGTAAACGGCAAGGATTTCTAGGCACTCACAGAATGTTTTCGTGAACACAGCCATTGTAAAGCATTTCCCGAAAAATGTTCTCTTAAAAAAACATTCACTTTTCACGCGCGTACCACTGAAGCATAAAACTAATGACAATTCTTCTAGGAGCAGCTGATACGAAAAAATAAGAAAATTCTTTTCCTCGAGAGTCGAGAAAATTAATTTCTCTCCAATAATTTATAGTATTTTGATAATTAGCTTTGCACAAGGGCCAACCGATTTAACAATCTCGCTCGTTTTTTAACAATCATTCACACTGGATTCGAGAGAAAAAAAAAACTTAATTTACCGTAAACTGACACCATTTTTTTATATCTCATGATAAACATTTCACCATTATATCACAAGTTCGAAAAAGTAACGTTACATTTCTACAACCGAATGATGGACAAAAAATATTATTCTAAACGACTTATGATGTTGATTTTAGCATTCTGTACCTTATCGTGTCTTCATCCCAAGAAGATGCTGCAAACATCGCAAATTCGGAGTGCCGTAGATTTTCCCTCCCGGAGTTGGCGCTTTTTTTTTTCAATGTACGTTCATTTGACAGAATAGCTTATGACGACTGCAAACAACGATGACAACTATCAATGCGATACGTCAATATTGGACAGTCATTTATTCTGATTCATTTTACGGTGTTCGTTTCGGATAAATTTGGAAAATTACTTTTGTATCAATGGTAAAATAACTTTACTCAGCTTATATACATGTATATACATATATATATAAATATATATATGGATATATTGAAGTATATATAATGCCAGATGCATAGTAAAAAACGTTCACGGAATCCTGCAGCCGTAATTGCAGTAATCCCTTTTTCACTTGAAGATAAAAATTCTCGAAACGTACGATGTAAGATTAACGATTTAAGAGAGATGAATTCTATCGTGTATTTGAGGTATCTTTCACACATACACTGACGTGAATTAATTTTTCCCTGACGTTTCCGTACGTCTTTCTCTCGAGGGAGAGAGTGCATCTGGGGAACATCTATGTAGCTCGATGAACGGGGGATGCAAGTACCAGGTCACTGGACACGCGCACACGTTTCGTACTACATCCTGGGTATTATATATCATATGCGGGTGTATATGTTGCGTCTGCGAGTGTGTTTGCGTCTTCCGCTACCAATTACAGAGCGAAGAAAAATTCTTTGATAGATACATTGATTCTTGCATCTCAATTAAACCAATCCGTATCCAGATGCATTATTACAGCGGCACCGTGTCGCGATTCTCGCTTATATCCAATGATCAATGAATGCGACGAAAAAGAATAAAAACACGATTCAATATTGGAATAATTATTGGCATACGTACCTTGTTTGAAAATTCATAGCACATTTGAGCTTCGACTGCACAGTTTCGCAATCGAGTTGGCAGTTTTCACGAGCATGATAACAAAATCTTTGCCGATATGACACACGGATCGTACCGCAGTGCGCGATTTTTTTATTCGTTCCGGGCTATCGGCACTTTCACTGGGTTAAACTCTCTCCCTCTTTCGCTCGTTTTTCCACTCTGAAAAGTGGTGCACGCGATGGCGCATTTTGCCTCTTGTTCCACGTCTGCGCTGTACATTTGATCATAGTCGTGTCATACTTCGAAAGCTCGTCCGCAGATCATCAGTCGAAGAAGAAAGACGTAACAATAATTATGAAGAATATAAGCAATGAAGAGTCGAACTTTGCAAATTGCTTGCTGATTATTTCGCGCGAGAATTTTGACTCGCTTTGCGATGAAAAAAAAACTGCAGCCGTGTCTCGGTGATGGAGATAGATGCACTTCGCAATATTCAACGTTTTTCTTTTATGCGCAGTCGTACGGTAGTTGTGGAAACTCACCAGAGCCGAAATCAATCAATTGTTAAACGATGCAATTTGCCCATTTGCAGAAAATCTCAGCTCGATGACCACAAAATTGAGGAATAGAAAACGTGGACGCGCAAAAACAAAACCCACAATTGAACGCGGCATTCAGAATTCTTGGAATAGATTTTCGGAAAATTTTATATCTGCGATGCCAGGGGTGTGCAAATGAAGAAAATTCTTTGTCTTTTTTTTCCAAGCTTATGAGGAATCTTGGCTGCGATCGCAGACTACGCTCATTGGCGCAGCCAGGAGGAGGCAAGGATGGGCACGAACCCCCAGAAACCCGCCTCCCCCCCAGGAAAAAATCGATCCAAAATAATTAAATTCAAACAATCTATTAAATTTATTTGAGGGGTCTTCTCACTTCAGATGCTAAAAAAGGCTATTTTCATGCATTTTTTTGATAGGTCTATATCATAGATACTGATGTAAAAGTTGTTAGACTTAATAAATACACTTTCGAAATACATTTAAACAAAAACATGTATGTATTTATGTAACCCAAACAAACTTTAAACGCTTGTTTTTTTTCTCGAAACAACGTTTTTCGACGGCTTGTTGATAAAATCTTCGAAAGTACTGAACCGATCCTCATGAAATTTTAATCACATATTCGTTACAACTATAGCTACAGCGCATCAATGATTTATTTAAATTTTGATATTTATTTGTTTTTGCCAAAAAAAAAACACTTTTTTTGTTTTTTCGAAAAATGTCCGCCACTTTGTTATTTTTTAATATATCAAAAATCATATGATATGCGCTATAGCCATTAACATACTGAATCTAAAACCGTTTGATGTTTTTCTTTCGGATGATCCATCTCCGAGATTTCATTAACAACGCAGACCTACAATTTTGTTGGAACATTTTTTTAACTTCCATTTTCGTCTATAAATAGTGACTCAAATAAATAATTAAAAAAAAAATGTATTTCGAAAGTGTATTTATTAAGTGTAACAACTTCTATAACGTTATCTATAATATAAACCTATCTAAAAAAATCGTGAAAATAGCCTTTTTTAGCGTCTAAAGTCAGAAGACCCCTTAAGTTTCACTCAAGCAAACATAAAGAACCGATATGATAAAACTTGAACTATTTCCTTGGTTGTAATTTGTATAAAAAGTAGCAGTTTCATTACATAATATAAATAGATATTCAAATTTCACAATTAAGTAAAGTGTGGGCAATCCATTTGCTATGCCGGCCGATACACAACCAGAAAAATACTCGTAGATCAATATTTACTACCAAGTAATAGATAATATCATTGTAAATCTAAAACGGCGATTTGAGCATCTACCGTTAGCTCATGCAGTTGATAAATTTTTTTAATTCGATATGAAGAACGGAGAGTTCTTCGATATTTTTTTTTTCATCAGTTCATCGGCGCTATTGTTTCTTAAAGTTACACGTTGATGTCGCAAAAATCAAAGGAATCATTGTTTCCGCAACAATACGTTTTGCGGTTTGTTCGATGCTTGTGGAACACGAATTTCCGTGCTCCGTATTATTCGTTTTATTTTTCATGATCGTTCCAACCGAAGTATATTGGATTACATGTGGAACAAAAATGTTTACAATATGTCGAGTACGCTTGCGTGCGTGTATGTGTGTGTATATATATATATATATATATATATATATATATCCACACACACATATACGATAAATGTACGAAAGGTTGGTAGAGATTTCGTAGAAAAGTAAAAAATCTATGGTGATCGGTGAAATTATCGGCAGACGGCGATGGGCTACTCGGATATGCACATATTCGCGTAGCTCATTCGCGAATACGGACACACACGCACGCGCGCGTGTGCAGTATACATTAACCTTTTTGTTATACACGAGTTTCGATCTAAAACAAGAGTCGAATAATTGCGCGTAGATTTCTCAATACGATAAAAAGAGTAATGAGACTTAACGTCGGATATGAATAGTCTGAATACATATTGGTCGTATCCGAAGTATTTTTTTTTCTCGCCGGCGAAGCTTGTGCGTAGCTCTCCCTCAACAATCGATGTGTATAATACTTTAATGGCTATATGTCTATAAATACGATGAAGCATTGTGTGAAACAAAGAACGCGAATTATCTTTCCGGATTTCTGACGGCAACTTATTGCTTATCTCAACGCTGCGAATCCCCGCGTGTTGACGAAACGAAACGGTCGACAGGTATGACGACGTCCTTCGATCTTATTGGTATCCGCGGAAATAGGGGTTTTGTCGTTTTCCTTGTCCCATGCACGTCTTGGTGATTCAATGCCGAATGGACTGTAGAGCTTCGTTGGCGTTCTACCGAGTAAACAACGAGATCGCGTCTGCGGAGTTTGGCCCTTGCACGCGCTGTTACCCGGCGACTGTTGCTCGTCCAAGATCTGACGTCTGCGAGTCGACGTCCTGAATTTCTGTAAGAACGTATTGCACATTTATTTTATTACTGGAAGTATACAATATTGTCTGACTGGTATTGGCGTAGGCAGAAGAGCTCCACGCCCCCAGAACAATATCTATCCAAAATATTAAGGGGCCAGTGCATTTTGAAAATAAAAGAAAATCAAAAGCAAGCAATACTTGAAGAAATCGACGATGATGAGCAATCAGAAGGGTTTTTGTGCGGTGCAGGAATTGCCGATTGAGTTTCGATAAGAGTTTTTCAACGTATACACTTCAAACGTGTTTTTCTCGAAACACCGTTTTCAAAATCTTGCTCCATCGTGTCTCTAAAACTAATAAACCAATTCTCTTGAAATTTGAACCACATATTGTAAACGTGATTCGCAACAAGATGAGCCTCGATGGTTTAACAATTTTGATTCTGACTCTTTTTTTTTGCGAAAAACTGCGAAAAACGCGTTTTTTTAACCTTTTTCGTATTTCATCTGCCATTTTCGTATTTTTTGATAAAACTTTATATCCGAGAGTCATTTTGTAGGTGGTGTCATGCTGAATTTGATGGACTTTGATTTTTTTGTTTCAGACAAGCCGTTGCCGAGTTGTGAAGGAGCTATTTTTGAGACGTTACGTTAAACTATAGTTTTTGTACTTAAAAATAAATAAAAATGAATAAATTTTTTTTTATTATGTATTTCAAGACTTTATTTATCAAGCCCAACGACTTTTATATTCATATATTTTATGAAATCATCAACAACAAAAAATCGCGAAAACAGCCTTTTTTCGTGGCTCCAAAGTGGACTGGCCCCTTGAAATTTAAATAATCGATTACTTTTATTTATTAGACTCAAACAAGCAGAAATAAATAATACAATAAAACGTGAAATATTTCCATCGACGTAATTTCGTAATTTGCAGAAAAAGTAGCTATTTCAATACGTAATTTAAAAAGACATTTAAATTCCTCAATCAAGTTGACTGTGGGCAATACATCAGATTTGCGGCTGATACTCAATCAAAAGGATACTGGAAGATCAATATATACTACGAAGTAATAGATAATATCTTTATAAGTCTAAAACGGCGATTTAACAATCTAACGCAAGCTCTACGGATGACGAATCTTTGTAATTGGATATGGCGAAGTGAGAGAATTTCATCAATCATTATTTTAAAATCTTAATAATTGATACATCAGCCTTAGCAGCCGAAGGGATGATCATGAATTACATACTTTCATTTAAAAATGATCAATTAAATGCTGGAAATTTGAGAAAGCATATTAAAAAAGAGTACTGCCCTAACTTATATAAACTTTTCCATGCAGTACTCCCAGTGAGCTCCACTGACTGTGAACGGAGTTTTTCTGCCATGAGCCGGATAAAAATGTGCCTTAGAAGCACAATGCTTCAGGAGCAATTCTCTTATATGCCACTCCTCAACAAAGAGCCATCCTCTTGCTAAAAAAAGTTCCAACTGAAAGAGAGTTGGGCCGATTTGCGGAAAAAAATAGAAAACTAAGACTTGTTTGATTGAATACCAATGGAAAGTAAAGTTCAAGGACTAGTGACGGGATTAAACAATAATGAAAAATTAGTTGATTATTTATGAAGGTATTGCAAGAGTTTGATTGTAATGTAAACATGAACGACTGATTAAAGCTTCATATTTCAACTGTGTTACGTGATTGTTGACTATTTTGTAAATTAGCATTCCAAAAAAGATGATTGTAAAGAAAACCACTATTTTTTTGTCCGGCTAGCCCTCCGAGCCCCCTAGAAAATCATCCTAGCTATGCCAATGGCGACTGGACAGTTCCCGATGGAAAAAAATAACTTTTTTTCCAGATGGTAAGTGGTGTGCGAAATTCCATCAAGAATTATCGATTAGGAACTGATAACATTATGGGATAAGGAAAATCACACAAATGTGCGAAATCGTTAGATTTGGTGCTTCAATTTTGGTTTAGACCGAATAGAGTGTTGGGTCATTTCAATTCGTAGAGACCCTTCGATGATGTCAATGAACGTATTGGCGGTGCCGTGAGTTAACGAATGATTCAGTGATGAAAAACTTGACAGTATATTATTTTATTTGTTTGCTCATCTATTTGTTTACAGGGGAAAACGCTTTTTCACACAAAGCAGTAAGAGAAGCCAGTAAAATTTAGAACACTAACGGAACAGTGGTTCAACTGTGTAAAATAGTACTGGTAAAAAGACAGCGATAAGTAAGTACTGGTAAATACTGGTAAGAATACAGCGCAAGGCAACATTTTTTAACTTTGATATTCTTATTTGGTTAATATAATTTAATGAATACTCGAAGTTTAAGGCACAGGTAAAGATGCTGTGAGAAGACATGGAAATACATTCAAGGCAAAAATGAAATCATCAGGGATCAAAGAGTGGGGAAGTCTTTACTGTTGAATCTTAAAGATACTGATATTCTTTAGTTGCGGGTATGTTCAATACAAATACAACTTTAAAGTTTTATCATTAAATTTTAATATCATTGACCGTTGTTCATATGCCAGAAAGCTATGCCAACTGCCACTTAATTCGTAGGATTACGCCATAAAACTGTGCTGAATCGTAGAGATTTGAACATCTATTGTTTTCTGAAAAACAGTATAGCGGTACTTGTGGGAAGCTGCAAGTTAACATTTCATTTATCAGATGTGGAAGAAAAATCAGTACTTCTCTTCTCAGTAGCTTTACTTCTTTAGCATATGAGAGGGGTAAAGCAAGAATATTCGTAGTCATTACAGCACATCTTTGTCCCAAACTACTTTATCCACGAGCACTCATTACGATGTGACTTTTGTCATTAACTTCGGAGATTTTTCAGACAAGAGAGAAAAAATATCTTGTGCTGTATCAAAATAGAACAGAATTGTTCTGTGCTTCTGGTCCAAACATTCGTGGTTTGAGAAAGGATTTGCAAAGTAAATGTCTGTCAACTGAATGTGTTTTATAGGTCTCGAAGGCAATGGAGCAAAGAAAACCCACAATCTCCACTATCTGCTGGACAGAAAATCAACATGTTTCTTCCCAGAGACAAGCGAAACCTGATTTTTCTTCCGAAAAATTGTTTCCATTGAATTTTTGGAGATTGTTTTGCCGTGTCGTGTATCATAAAAATCTTACATTCTGTGGTAATGCCTGATGGAAAAATGACATTGAAGTTTGCATCGTTGGAATGCAACTAAAATCGCGCATATAATTTTTGAGATTCTGATTTAGCTATCTACAATCTAAATGTGCCAAATATGACTGAATAATAATGCATTCCAACGATGCAAACTTCAAACCCATATGAAAAAATCCTTATGTTCGTGATAAAAATCGCTTGAGATATTCTAATCTTCCAGGTGGAATGAAAGCAAAATCTATGACGCAGCCGAACATCCAATATATTGGATGTTTGGATTATAACATGAAGACAAAGAAGATTATGGTCTATCATCAACCCTTATATTTATCACTTTGCAAAATACATTTGTTTTCATTTGCTATTATCATACTTTGAAATGGAAAAAGATGCGTTTCTTTTTAAAAAATCATGAATTTTGAAAGCGTTCTTTTTTTGGCAATGACCAAGTAATTAATAAACTTAAAGATAATGGACCTGTAGAATCGAACACTAAATTCATTATTCGAGTGCATAGACTTATTTTCGTGCTGCATATCTAAACAGCAAGGATTAATATGAATAATGACAATAGAGAAAAAAAGTAGTTTACGAACTTGCGATATTGTGCCAATGGTGGTTCTAACCGACGATATTGTCTTCGACAATTTTTCAGCCCCGTTTCGGAGGGCTCTACGAGAATCGGCCGAAACATTGCCTAAACTGAGGTTACTCCAGCCCTTGTCTGTCGTGCAGCAATCCTTGTTGACTGTCGATTTTTTTTTCTCCCTCGTAGTCGAGCAAACGTCAGTTTTCTCTTTGTCGAAACGATCCTGGAGTCTTTGCCGAAGGTTTCGTGAATTTCGGGTATTCAGTCTTGGTGAATTCCGATCGGCGAGTGCCTCGCGATGAAACGTAAACGAAACGCTGCGCGTGTCAGGTCTCATCTTTTTGTAGTCTTTTATCTTACCGCCCTAGTCTATTCCTGCTCGAATATACTTATGCGGCCTGCCGCGGTTTTCGTCACCCTAAATTTCCCAACTGATTGCGATTTTCCGAGGTGGAAATAAACTTTGCATTCGGCAGTTCGACTTTCAACGTTTTTTTCTTTTTGAAAGGGGCGTAAAAATCGTGACATTCACGAAGAAGGTAAAAAGTATATTGAATCGCGTATCCGGATGTATTAGTCGTAATGCTTCGGTGCGTAACGACCGTTAAACCGTTCTTTGGGGAGCACGTTGATTATATCTCGCCTCCGACGCGACTTTCTCTCTCTCTCTCTCTCCCTCCTTCCGTCGCCCTTGCCAGTTCGAGATTATCCTCGTCACTCAACGGTTTTCTCGATCGAATTTTTCATTCACCGAGAGACACGCGCCACTTATGATACAAACTCGCGTTCGAAAAATCTGGTACGAACCACGCGGGAGCACAAAATCGTTGCGATTGAAACGTGTATTCAATGAGAATCTCGTGAAAATGGATTCATTTGTGAAAAGTAGAGGCGAATAGTGGAACAGTCAGTTTGCATCTCTGATGGAGTACGGTCGTGTTCTCGTGTATGCGCGCTTGATGCAGGCAGGTGCAAGAACTTCCGAGCATCCCTCTCTCTCACGCGCGTTCTGCGCTCTCTGCTTTCTCAGCTGCTGCCAGAGTGACGCAAGCGTACACAAGGGAAACGCGGCGCGCGCATCGCTCCGCCGATTCTTTTTTTTTTATCGACCCGTCAAAAAGAGACTAAAGCGCGCGAAAATCTCAAACGATCCTAGTGCAAGTGATTTTCGGCTTATCGGTACCAGATTAAATTGCATTAATTTAATTACAGTAGAACCTCGATTATCCGAGCTAATTGGGACCGGACATCGTTCGGATAATACAAAAATCGGATAATCGAAAATATATATCGGATTTCCGGGAAAATCAACTCATACAAAATAAATAATATTGAAAATTCTCTTTATCAATCCAACCTTCTTAAGGATGTTGTGTCCAAAATTAAAAATGGTAATAAAATTTTGAAAATTTGATAAGTCATTATGTAAAACATTTGAAAGGTTGTGTAAATTTCACGACGATTAGGAGGCTCGATACTGAGAAATTAGAATTCACAAATTACACGCGGCCTTATGGAAACTGAAGTAACTTCACTATTATTATGAATGAAGTAACTTTGCAAATATTTATGAATGATCGTTGTTCTATTTCAAATATATGAAAAACAAAGGTGGCTTTATGGTGCAAGAAACGACGTCGTCCGTGAACGAAAATTTCCCGCTACTTTCATTTACTTCAAATACTCATTTTCGTTCACGGGCGACGTCGTTTCTGGTACCATAAAGCCACCTTCGTTTTTAATATATTTGAAATGAAAAAAAAAAACGATCATTCATAAATATTTGCAAAGTGACTTCATTCATAATAATTGCAAAGTTACTTCAGTTTCCATAATATGGATATAATCTTTACACAACCTTTCAAATGTTTAACATGATGACCTATCAAATTTAAAAAATCTTATTACCATTTTCAATTTTGGACACAACATCCTTAAATCCCTTATTTGATAGCAATCAACAATAAATAAAGTTTCAATTTTTATAGCACCACTACTTATGCAGTTAAATCACAATTGCGGCTTAAAATAATGATCATTTTTTGGCTGTCTCATAGCATAGTTGCCCGTTTCTTGGCCGCTAAGTCGCGAATTCGTTTCAAGAACAGCAGCTGTGTGGGATTATTCCGATTGGGTTTCAAACGATTCCAGGGCGGTTTCTCGTATATACATACAATGTGTATACGATCTGATGTATAAAGTTACATATAGGCAATAATGTGTTTTGAAAATATCTTGCAGTGTTAGGAAACAGCTTTATTAAAGAAAAAAGGGGGATATCTCAGGGCGATACCTTAACTGTGAAAAAAAAGATCATCATTGAGTTCGGATAATCGAACGTTCGGATAACCGAAAATTCGGATAATCGAGGTTCTACTGTATTACAAATTCACATTGCATTAATATTAACACGAGGGTACAAGAATACCCGAGATCACATGAACAACCGTTGTTTATTTCTTTCTTTTCTTTTACGAAAAATACTAGTATGGAAAATCCCGAACGAGCGATTGTTCCAATATTTTTTTTCTGAAAAAGAAAAATATATATAGCGATATCCCAAGACCAAAATGGTTGAAGGAATCGTAATTTCAAACTGACAGCTCAATGTCTGCGGTCAGCTGGAAATATGATGTTTTTTACGTTATCTATGAGACGTTTAGTAAACTCACTTGTTCCCATTGTTATTGCCGAAATAAGAGCCCAGGTAAAGCAGTATCCGGCGGAACACTTGTATCTTCCAGAGTTCCGGATGATTTGTCTTTTTTAATTAAATGATCAATTACACCTGCACCCAGCGAGTCCGATATTATATTGACGTTAGTTCGAAATCGGTCGCTGAAATTACAGTGAATTCTTATCTCGGTAACATCGCTGTGCTAACTGAAACACAGCTATGCAATATACATTGATGATAAAACAGAGCCGAAAAAACGTACACGAGGCAGTCGATGGCAATGATGAACATTACATCGGTCGCTGGTATACCAATGGAATTAAGTACAACGATGAGCATCACGTATCCACCATTGGGAAGACCAGCAGCTCCGATGCACGAAACTGTGCACGTAATGCTAAGACGAAATTAACCGTATTGTTATTATTACGACGATTTGGTGAATGAAATTTCAAAAAATTTCAAATCGAAATTTTCCCGACCTGATTGCTATAACTCGGAAGAGCGAAATATCCAATCCTCTCAATTGTATGATGAACATGGCACCGATCGTTTCGTACAACGCAATACCATCCATATTTATCGCGGCTCCCAATGGTGCTACAAATCTCGATACCATTGGGTCTATACCGAGTTTGTCGAGACACTTGATCGTCATTGGTACCGTGGCTGTACTAAACATTGTAACCCACGTATTATTTATACGCCCCGGAATTTCAGTTTAAAGATTAACAACTCGAGTGACAGTTTTCAAGAAAATTCCACAATTTCGAGTGAACTTTAAATAACTGTTGGATAAGGTTCCGAACCCCTCCCTCCGATCGAGCTAACATTTTGCACAAACCTCCTGTTTAATATTTTAAGACAACCCTTTAAGGGATTTTTCGCGACTCGCAATAGTTTTCGAGATATTGATTTTTTAAGTTTTTTTTAAGGGTAAGGTTCCGAAATTCACCCCCCCCCCCCGCCGATCAAGCTAAAATGGTGCACAAACCTTCCTTTCAATATCTTAAGGCCTTGGCCTCTCTAGGATTTTCCAAAAATCGACTTTTTCAGTTAAAAAGGTACCTTACTATCTATAAAATTATATTCCAAAAGATTATGGGTGTGAAAAATCTCTAAGTACTCGATTTTCGAATTCTAGTGCAGGCGCTCAGATTAAGGGTATTGAAACATTATTCATGTCGTGACTTTCTACTAACTTTAAACGCGTTTATCTCAAAACTACATTCTTCAAGTCGGCCGGACTCATAACCCAAACAAATTTCAACCGATTCACGTGGAATTTCAACTGTACATGTAGAATTACATTTTCTGAGGCACTACATAGGATTAAAAAAAATTATATTGCATAGTTCCTCTTTTATAAACAATTTTCTGACGATTCTCTCATGGCATTTTATACTTTTTGTTTTAGAAATGCGGCATTTTGACAAAAAAACAATATATCAAAAAAATCCTACGAACTTCTATAGCTTTTCTTATATAGAATCGAAAAAACTTTAGTGACTCATCATAACTCAAAAATTATAGGAGCTGTTGGTCCGCCGTTGACCTTCCACGAATAAAGGGGGCATCGGAAAAGTGCACAGTCGACATTTTGACATGTATCGCTGTGAAAAAATAATTTTGTATAGTCAATTACGTGTATAACAAAGCCCTTATTTTGTAATTTCGATTTATTTTATGGTTACGCTGGAAAAAAAACACAAAATATGCTCTTTTTAGCCTCTAGAGTGGCATAAGGCCTTAAGACAACCCCTAAAGGGATTTATAGCCACTCGCAATCATTTTCAAATTTTGAATTTTTTTTTTTAATTTTTGTGTTACAGGGTGAGGCACCCAAAGTGTTACAGAGCAATAGCACTCAAACTATTGATCATATTCAAAAATGTTTCAGACGAAAGTTTCAGTTTTCGAGAAGGCCGACAACTGGGCCACCCTATTTTTTTGTCGGTGGAGGCACTGAAGCTACGTCAAGGTCAACGCCACTTTTTTTAAATGGAATGGTACACTTTTTCTTCAACCATGTTGTGGAGCACCTCAGGCCGCATAAAAAACATTAGGGGGTCAAAGTCGTTCAAGGTTATTCAAGGTCAGTATCGATTATACAAATCTAAACATCTCGGATCACTACCAAATATTTGGTAGTGATCCGACATATTTAGTTTTGTATTCCATTTTAATAGGTGACCTTGTATGACCTTGAAAGACTTCGACCCCCTAATATTTTTTATGCGGCTTGAGGTGCTCCACAAGATGGTTGAAGAAAAAATGTACCATTCCTTTAAAAAAAGTGGAGTTGACCTTAACGCAGTTTCAGCGCCTCCATTGATAAAAAAAAGTAGGGTGGTCCAGTATGACGGCCTTCTCGAATACTGAAACTTTTGTCTGAAACATTTTTGGATATGATCAATAGTTTGAGTGCTATTGCTCTGTAGCACTTTATGTGCCTCACCCTATATATATATATATATATATATATATATATATATATATATATATATATATGCTACGTCTCCGTTCATACCTATATATGTTATCGCGCTTTCCGTTTTGTCCAAACAAAAATACCCAAATATACCCAAGCAAACCCAAACCCCAAAACTATTGCTCGTCGCCAAAAATCCCTTTAAGGGTTGTACCAAAATATTAAAGGGTAGGTTTGCGCAAAATTACCTTGCGGAACCTTACCCTAAAAATTAAACTTCAAATAAATAAAACATATTTTCCCTGAGAATTGTTTTTTTTTCTTCGTATTCAAGAAGATCGTGTAAGCTGCAACTGTTGATCGCACGGAACATTATCCACCGAATTACCTGGACGACGTTCCACATGCGGTCACAAAAGCGGGTCCGACACGTGACAAAATTTTGAAGGGCGATTTTTTCGTGCACGCGAAGTACAAGAGCGGAAGAACAACGAGACCGTGAAGGAGTAGCCCAAGAATTACCGTCAAAACGTAAACTCCTAGGCGCGTTAACATCGACCCGATGTCATCGGATTCCAAAATTTTGCCTGGTATGAGAAACAAAACAGCAACCGGTGCGAGCCTACAATGAAAACGGAATAATGCTGTGCATTTCGAAGCGTCAAATTGATGAATAATTAAGGGAATACGATGTCGTAGAGATTCAAAGACTTGGTGGCATTGTTGGAAAGTCATTCGTAAGTAAATTTCGTTCCTTTTTTGTTTCAGACCAACTTGGTGGACGGATTTTCACCCGATACCAATTCAATTTTCCAATTATTGATATGTTTTCGTCTAAATTGTTCAGTCGCATTTCTAAAAATTTGTATACTGATATAAAATAAATTAAGTCAATTGCCTGAGCAGTTTTTTTGGCAATTAATTCTAAACACTTCCAGCGATTTTAGAGATGGCAATATCGTGTGCTCCCTTAAGGGGACCGTCCCATCTAAGCGTTACAAGTAAAATGAATTTTTATAATGTTTTATAAATAAAACTGTACAGGATTATTCTGGTAAAAAAATTTGCATTCATTTATACACTTTCCGTGAACTGGATTTGTTTTATAATCTAAAAAAATTGCAAAACTGAATGAATAGCGAGCTTTCGAAGAAAAATAATGATTTGTAAAACAATAATTGCCCTTCATTGATGCAAATCAAAGTTGTTAAATAATTTTTGTTGGCGCGTAGGTTCTTCGGCAAGAAGATGCAATAATCGATGTGTATGCATAAGCCCAGCTTGATTGGTCACGCTCGTAAAGTGAGCGCAATAACTGAGGCCAGAGGCATCTAGAGGTCGAAGTTAATGGATAATTTTCGAACCGCAAAACTACATTTTTGAGCCAAAGAAAGTCCATTCTTTTGTCACCCTTCTTTATGTATGGAAGCAAGTAAACTTACTTCGTAACCCAATCCATCAATATCATCATGACTTCGGAAAGGCCACGAAAAAAGTCCAGCAGAGATTTTCCTTCATCGCCGAGATGTCCAATCGCAATTCCCAATAACAAGCACCACATTACTAGGCCCAAAATATTCGTGCCTTCGGTCTGTCGTGAGGATATTGTCCAATCATAGATCGAATCATCTTCGACGAAAAAAGGACAGCCAGAGCATTTAAACGAATAGAATTAAAAAATATTCAACTCAATAATACAGTTTACTCCGATTGCGCGGGTGCTACTACCTGTACTGTCATTCGTCGGTTCGATCAAAATTGTCTGATACTGAAGAAAATTTTCCACATTGTAAAACAGCACGTAAGCATGCCTCTGTACGTACAACTATTTTCATACCTGGCTGAGGCAGGCTGTGACGATATTGTCCGCGAATAAATTACTGCAACATATAAGGGGGGTAACAGATATGTTTAAGGGGTCTTCTCATTTTAGACGCTAAAAAAAGGCTATTTGTATTATAGATATTGATATAAAAGTTGTTACACTTAATAAATACACTTTCGAAATACATTTAAACAAAAAAAAAATTATTTATTCAAGTCACTATTTATAGACGAAAATGGTAGTTAAAGAAAGTCCTAAAAAATTGTAGGTCCGCGCTGTTGATGAAATCTCGGAGATGGATAATACGAAACAAAAAATCAAACGGTTTTAGATTCAGTATGTTAATGGCTATGGCGCATATCATACGATTTTCGATATATACAAAAATAACAAAATGGTGGACACTTTCCGAAAAAAAAAACAAAAAAAAACGTGTTTTTCCACCTTCTTTGGCAAACAAAATAGTAAATATCAAAATTTGAAAAAAATCCTTGATATGCGCTATAACTATAGTCGTAAAGAATATGTGGTTGAAATGTCATAAGGATCGGTTCAGTACTTCCGAAGATTTTATCAACAAGCCGTCGAAAAACGTTGTTTCGAGAAATACGCGCTTAAAGTTTGTGTGGGTTGGTTTATACATAAAAAAACGGTTTTCATGTGTATCGAAAGTGTATTCATTAAGTGTCATAACTTTTATATGAATATCTATATCGTAAACCTATCGAAAAAATTTACACAGCTTGTGGTTACAAATAGCTCGTGGCCGGAAAAAAAATGTAAATTTTTTTTTGCAAAAACGTGCAGGTTTTCAAATTCTGTTTTTTACCATTTTTGTATTGAAAAATATTTATGAATGTGGTAGATACAATGGTTCGTGTAGACTGTTTGAAAACCGTCCCCGGAAACAAATAATCCTAAATGAAAAAGTCGAACGCATTTGGTTCTTGCATGAAATTTCCCAGCGGTTGGACTAAGGATTTAATAAGATATTGTTTTTCGGAAAAAATGGCCGCTTTTCATAGTAAAAGTATCGATTTTGGGTGAAAAAAACCCATTATTTTCCTCGATAAAAAAACTGTGCATCGAAAAAAAAATTCCTTCGTTCGCCGATTTTGAAAAAGTCGTTTTGCGATAATCGCGTTTAAAGTTCTCGGTCCGCCTGTTCGCGGAACCTACCTATAAACGCCCATAACTCCCTCAATTTTCACCGGATCGACTTGAAATTTTCAGGGAATATTTTTGAAATGTTATATTTTGAGGATCCGTCAAAAACTGAAAGTGGATATTAAAAGAAATGTTAACTAGATAAAAGCCCTTGATCGGAAACTCCCACAATCGTGACTGAATCACCTACCGAAACAAATCCAAAAATATGTCAGTCGTGACGAAACGTTTCGGACGTTCCATCATCGTTGTATTGTCCTTTCGATTAATTTCCCCAGGTCGTATGGTTTGAGAAAGAATTACACTTAGTGTAATTCCAAGAATGGTTGTTGCTGCGTAGTAATACAGAGCTTTCAATCCGATAATGCCTGTGAGCAAAAAACAAAAACGTCGTTAGTTATGGGTATTCACTTTGTGGGCAGGCCGCCAGCATTTTTATTAAAAAATGCTTTAAACGATAAGAATGTCGAACAAAATGTTGCTCTCTCAAAAAAAAGCTTTTTTGCTATAGTCGAACCCCGATATAACGAATGTCGATATAACGAAATCCTCGATATAACGAAGATTTGTCCACTCCCTTCCGATAGACACCCGAAACCTTGACGCAACGACATAATAATCTACATTATGCTCTAATTGCTAATTGCTTGTTAAAATTGCTCTAATTAAAACCTTTCTTTCTTTAAAAAATATGCCTATACTTATAGTACTAATATATATTTTTTAAAGAACATTTTAAGGCGTTACCCCCACTGGTAGCGCAAAAAAGGCCTTTTTCATGAATTTTTTTCAAAGAAAACTACAAAACTTTTTTAATCGATCAATATACCATCTTAAAGAACACATCTTGAAGGACTGTCAGTAATTTTTTTATTGAAAAATATTACATCGTTTAGTGGCAAATGGCCGTCAATGAAATAATGTTTTTATATACACGGTTTGCGGTGACCAACATAGCGGCGAAGTGGATCATCTGAAAAAAAATGCGGATGGATTTAGTCAAATATAAGTATAAACTAGTCTTTAATCGGAGGATTTTAAAAAATATTCATTTTTCACAAAATGGCGAACAGTTAAAGTTAATGGTTCGATTTTAACGAAAAAAAGGGCGTTTTTTGGCTATAAAACGGCCATTTTTTTCGAAAAAAAAATCGAACGATTAAAGACTACATTTTTATGTATTGAATAAGTCTGCAAAATTTCAAGAAGATCGGTTCATTAGTGTTCGAGTAATCTTGGTCACCGACTTCAGAAATGCCATTTTGAGAAAAACGCGTTTAAAGTTTCTCTTTCAACGCTCTTTCAATGCGGATTCTTCTCTTTCAACGCTCATATCTCAGTCAATTTTGTTCGGATCGACTTGAAATTTTCAGGACATATTCTCAGATACTTATACTTCAAAAAAATGCAATAAAAAAAAATCGATTTTTTCAAAATCGCAAGTGGGGGTAACCCCTTAAGGAACATGACTCCGACATAAGGAAAACTCGATGTAACGAACTTCCCTAGAGATTCGTTATATCGAGGTTCGACTGTACTTATGATAATTATTTATTTCGTAAATGCAACCTGCAATATTGGTCCTCGCATGTTTACTTTTCACTCGATAAGAATCCCTAATTTTCTTATACTTTTATATATGTTGCTATTTTATGCGCCAAATAAACTGAAAAATAAGCTTCCGATATCGTAGGTCACAAAACATTAAAGTGCGTTGCCGATCGCGCATTACAGTAAGGTTCGGTAGCTACTTAGATACGCTCATAATCATAGTCACATTTTCCAAAATAGAGTTGAAAATATTGCAGGTAGGCCTCTGATACATGAAAATTCGTTATTTTTTCGAAAATAATTATTTCGAAGTGACCGAAATAATTTGATTGAAAAGCTCTCGCTCATTTATATCTTCACGAATTATATCAGCTTTTTTTATCCACGGGGTTACAAACGGAGGAGGAGGGGTCACTTCACTAACAATTGCGGAGGCTGAGAACAGGGGGTCCGCGATGACTTTTTTCATCGACATTTTTTCCATATGGAAAAAAAAACATCCGAAAAATGGATTAACCAATTTATCAGCAAGCATGACGTAGGAGCTACGAAGCTGTGACAAGCGATTCAAGTTGACAAAATCCCAAAGTTTCCTAGCGGCTACGGAACTCTAAAGAGTACCAGAATAATCCGAAAATTGTATAAGGAAAAAAAAGACAAAGAAAGCTTTTTTCGAAAGTTATTGTTGCAAAAGTCTCTCGTTCGCCGACCAAAGAAGAAATATCTTACCCGCTTTGCTCAAATTGCAACTGGCGCTCACAATGCTAGACACGACTAAAGGAATGATAAGCATGTTAACGATACGAAGGAAAGTATCTCCAGCGAATTGAAAATACATTATTCCTCGTGTGGTCCACGGTTGTTCGGTGAAGTTTTTCAGTATCGCGCCTACTAAACCACCGCAAAAAATTCCTGCGAGTGTCGCGACTGTCAAACGATGCTTCGATACGCATTCAGTGACTTTCGTCATTACGGTAAATTAGATTTACGAAAAAAAATTTATCGTAGAAAATTACTATTTTGTCACGCTACTGTATGACACAACTAACAAGGGAACGAGAAATTTACAAAGTCAACGGTACGCTTAAGATAGTGAGTTTCCAACTTCTCGCGTATGTTGCCAACGATCCGAAAAAGAACATACCAAGATAGCGAACCTGCGTTATCTCGACTGAGCTACGAATCTGATACGATAGTGCGCGCGGCCCGAGGAGCGTAAAATTGATACAAGTACAAATTGCTCATGACATACGTCATCGTGATGCATCCGGCACTTGTGTACATCACCTACGCAATGAATACTCGACCTCGTCTTCTACAAAATCATCGCAAGTCTTGAAATATGCTTCAGAAGTAGCATAATTCACTGGCACTTGTGTGAAAATGACAAAAATCACGTACAATATCTATTCTCGAGTAAGCGCCTGTGAACTATTCTTCTAAATTTTCAAGCAAACCAGCAGCTGGCCGACTTTTCGCTATTTCGAGCGAGGAAAAAATTCTGAAAAATCCGAATCGCAGATACCGAGGCGCGATAACTGGTGGTTTCAAACAATGAACAAAAAACTGAAAGGATTATCGGCGATTGTTTTTTGTTTCGACCACGTTGAATTTTCAAATGACAAGTGTACCAATTTCAATTTATTCGGATACTGGCGCTTTATTTTGAGTTATTTTTTGTTTTCTTTTTGCTTTTTTGCGTTCTCTCTTTCACAGTTCCTCTATTTCCGCTTAGTAGAGATACGCTCTTTCTTTCATGTACACGAGCATACAGTGATAGCATAAGTAGTGAAGTACAATGTTTCTAACGATGAATAATGATCGCTTCCGTCTGCGGATCGTTGAATGGAGACTGTAAACATACTCGGTCGTTTCTACACAGTGACAAGTTACACTGTTCGCAAATTTTGTCTGCTCCCGTATTGTTTTTCGTTTGAGAGCCTCGAACAAAGTCGCTGGTGGCATGAAAGATGTTTGGTGGCTTTTTTTTTCTTCTCTTTCGCGAATATCAATCAATTGTTAAATTTACGCAATTCTTTAGTCGCCGAAAAAAAATCTTACAATATTTATAACATATATTATAACGAAGCTTCAACGTACTTCGATCGTAATAGTAATAATAATATTAATAATGATATAGTATATTTATATATCTGCTCGAGGGTTTTTCATCGTTCGAGTCAGTTTATTTTTTGTACTTGCACCAACAGGCCGTCTCTTTAATATTCTTATGCATACAGTTTATATGTATATACATATGCACACGTGAGTGTGTGTTCGTGTGTATGAATGTATCTGTCTGTTCATCTCAGCTTTTCGTAGATGTGTTATTATGCACGGAACGTAACAGTCATCCATTTTGTTTTAATACAAAAGGTAATACGGTGTAACTTATATGTGCCGCGTCTAGTCGTTATGAGACGAAGTGAAAAAAAAAGTTGTTCTTGGATTCAGGCCGACGAGCCACATTGATCCCCGAACAATCGCGATGTAATCGAATAAACGTGTCAACGAAGTGAATGCATGTACGAATTTTACGGTAGTACGTTGCTTATCGCTGGGTTTTCATTCGTCTTCTTTGATTTTTCAAACGGGACCATTTTTTTAAAACGTCACGCAATGTAGATTATCATTAGAGTTATATTTTCTACGTTATTCGGAGCTCTCCAGACTCCCATATTACGTTATTTTTTGTTTGTTTATTGAATCGATGTTCCACTTGCGGTTGCTCAAAACATTCGGTGTACACGTATTTTATAGACTTTTGTTTGTCAATGGTACACATATGACTTCTGTTAAGTTGAATCGAAAAAATAATGACAAAAAAAACACTACAAATTTATAAAGGCTTCACGAGAATGGCACTTAACGCGGACACCCTTTATCTTCCCCTCTTTTAGGCTTTTATGTTTGCCGAGTTGTGATCGAATCGCGAAATTTCATTCTCGGCCTTGTACTCACTGGGAATAATCAATTGACTTATCGCTTATATTATTCAGGCTAATTAAGAGTACTTAGAACAAGTACTAAACAAAAATGAAATATCCGGGCAATAAATAGACGTAACGATGTTACACAATTAAAATATGCATCTCCGAAAATGTACAAGAAACGCCGTATATGTACATAGTTGCATACGACAGCATACGAGTACGTATTCGATAAGACGATTTCCTGCTGTCGATAGCCAAACACGCCTGTAGGGGCTATACGTACAATGCGATCTACCGAAACATTTCTTTAGCCTTTTATAACTCCAAATGCATCGAGTGCTTTTTTTCACATGCTTTTTCCTCGTATACTTATAGTAATTCCTTTTTAACATAATCATAAATAGTAGTTTCAATTCGGGATACATTTTTTTCGTCATACACGAAGCTTTTGTATTTTCATTTACGACAATCGCGTCTGGACCAACAGCACGAAACTCACCATTATCAACAAAAAAAACCTACGAAGGAAAAGAACAAGAGACCCGAGGACAGTTCATTCAAACGAAGTGTACTGTCGCCGAGTGTGCGAACGAACGATGCACGACGATTTTTGGTGGCTTGATTCTCTACCATGCTTATTCGCTATTTCTTTCTCTTTTTCAGCCCTCCATTATTCTTACATTTGCGTTTATCCGCGGAAACAACCTCGGGCGCATAATTTCATAAAATCTACTATAATTTTAACAATTTCCTTAACTCAACGACAAAGAACTTGGCCAATCGGTATCGCGAGAAAAGTGCTGAATACCCAGACGAATACTTGAGACTTTACCGAGACTCGTCAGACACGGTCAATTTTATACACAGCTCGTGTTTTAAAAAAATATTGGTGTGTGTGCGTGCGCGTGAGTGCTTGGATGTGTATGCGTGTGAGTGTGTATGTTGTTGTCAATTCGTTGTAACAATACTGCGACAACGGTACGAGACTCAAATCCTGCAAACGAGTAATTTTCTTATTCCTGAAGTTAATGGTACGCGCTTGTTTTTTCCGTGAATTTTTTCTCTCAGATTTACTTTCATAAAAAATATATATGGATATGTAAGACACAAGTGTGTGCGAGGTGGCACAAATATTGTACAACAAACCCGATATTCTTACGCAATAATATTATTCGTTATAATAGTAACAATATTTTTTTAAATAAAATGGCACAGAATCAACGTGTCTGCAACGTTCACACATTAACTGAAGCTTTTTATAATTCCCTACTCGTTTCGAGGCGAAGTTTGACCGAGGACTTTGAGGAAAAACTCCAGGTTCAAAAAGGGGGAGAAACAATTTTTTTACTTTGCCAAAATAACGGATCGAAAGTACCAAGCGAAACGTGGCGCGGGGTTCTTTTCCGATCACGTCAACAAATATTCAGATCGGCATATCAAAAGTGGCGAATGCTGTTTTGTGTCGGACATTTATTTCGTTTCGTATCTGCGGCGATTTTAAAAATTCGGATGTGCATATTCATCGCTACGATCATCGGAACACTTTCGACGATGGTGCGCTCCGAATTTCTCGTTGGGTTCTTCGTTCGGGTATGTTGAAATGGGCCTTTTAATGAGTGAGATATCTCTGCAGGGATGACGGGGAGGGACACCTACTTTCACTATTTAATATTAATATCACAAACGTTTATATTTAATGCGTCCAAAATTGTGCTCGAGATGCATCAAATGTCTCGTTGTATTCAGCACTTTTCCGGGTAACAATAGGGATCCTATTTCTTTCTCTCTCGCTTTTTGTTTCTCTGTTTTTTAAATCTTCGGCAATGATAAAAGACGCGACAGACCAACGTGTCGCAATAGTACACCTCGGGACGCTGATGATACGTCGACGACGAATCGAATCACGATGGCTTGCAAGATGGAAATCTCTTGACGCTTATGCAGGACATTGGCTTGCGCCATCGTCTTTTGGTGTGATTCGAGCTCATCTTGTTGGGATTGCTGCTACTCGATGAACTTTTTTGATCACTGCTCAATCGATCCATCTCCTGAAGTCTTCTCTCCTCTGCAAAATTATTTTCCATTTATACGTTTCGTAATGTCGGATGCATCATAATTCGCAAAGAACAAACGGTTTTTTGCGTAGACAATTTGGTTATTTCTTAAACTCAGAGAAACAGAGGGAGAGAAAGCGAGAAACAGAGAGAGAGAGAGAGAGAGAGGGGGGGGGGGGAGAACGGGCGAGATCACAAGTGTACATTGGCAAATTCTTCAATTCCAAAATTCGAGGGTGATCTCGCGGCCCCGAAATCGTATCCACAAAGCAGTCAACTTGCGAAAACTATTTCCCACGCGTATAGGACGACGCGAAACATTTGTGAAGCTTTTCTTTATGATTATGTCGTTTTTTCGTAATGGTCGTAATTTGTTTGGCTCTGAAAAGGTGGAACCACAGTTTTTTGTACGCCTTAGACAAGACTGTTGGTAAATACGTAATATTTTCGTTCCCAGCAAGTAATATACAATGGTATCAAGAAAAATAAAAACGGCAAATCTTCGTGAGCCATCTTTCTTTAGCTCTCTGACTCTCTCTCTCTTTCCCTCTCTCTCTCTCACACATACACAAATAGATACAGACAACAGAGTAACGACAAGCGTGATTATGATCGCATGAAATGAATGGCGTTCAGCACAATACTGCAAGAAAAGAAAGAAAAAAAACGAAAGTTCGCAAAGAAAGGCACATGAGTCAGGGTGAAACGAGAGAGGAAAAAGTATAAAAAAATGTGACACTATCGCCGACGATAAAAAAAACGTGCAAACGTGACAAATGAAAAAGATACCTAGGCGCGCAAGGTTCTTTTCCCCTTCATATCTCGAATAATCAATACGGAAGTTTCTTGGTTTAGAGTATGATGCAGGTTTTCGACAAGAATACTAGAAGTCGGTTTGACAAAGTGGTTTCACGTTTCCTCTTATCTGTAAAATTAATTATCTCTCGATAGTTAAAGACGATACGTGATCAAATCTGCGAATAATACGGAAAATCCGTCACAGTCCGTCTCGGATTTTAGGGACGTTTCAATTGGTAAGCGCGGTCGTGCGATCGTTAGTACAATGATGCAGAATAAAGGAGTCGAGAAAAATAAATCAATAAAACGACAAGAACATCTCCAGACAATCATATTTCACAGGCTGAGGTGCGGCCCGCGCAGCGTCGCGTGTGATAACTCAACTTACCGAGGAGCGCCGAGAGATAAGTGATCTGGGGCTCACTAGTGATTCGCGTGACCACACACTGGTAGAACAATTTTACAAAGTATATGAACTATACACGGCTCTAAAGAATTCACGGCGGACGGGGTCGTGGAGAAAGGAATATACGCGCGCAACAAGTAGTTAAATGGTAAACGGCTAAAAAAAAACTACACATACAAAGCATCTACAGTGATTCTGAACAAGGGGTGCTCATTGATGGAACGCATCGACACAACTCGAATGGAAAATTCGCAATACTTTTTCCGCAATCAAGAATAATTGGGAATTATAGCGTTAGAAGGTATTATTAATTTTTGCCCGTTTCCGTTTCATCATTAATTTCGTCCATGTGCCATCGTTAAGCATAAACTCACCGTTGAGTTGACGTTCGGTATAATACGTAGGATCGCTATCAACCCCGTAAAGATAATCCATCAAATAGGGTAAAACGGTCATTGCGTGCCACTTGTGACCTCTCAAAGGAGGTATAGCGACTGCCTCCGTGTCTCTAGGTGGCCAACAAATGGTCCACGGATGCCTGCGAATCTCCTGAAGCGTGAATCTTTCATCGGGATCCTTTTGTAGCATTCCTCCTAACAACGAGGCTAGCATGTCCTCAACGTCCGCCGGTATCGTGTAATCTCCTCTTCCTATGTTCTCGTAAAGCCTATAAATATTGTCACCCTCGAACGGATACAGACCCGTCGTTATGTTGTACCTGAAATTTGTTTTTTTTTCCTCCGATTACGGTGTATCACGTCCTTCTTATCAGTAGGAGAGATCGGTCGTCGATTAAAATGTAAGCGACAGCGTCAGCTTGCCTACCGGCTACATTAATGTGACACGAAGTAACCCACAGTGGAAAAATAAATTGCAAGCCAATTAATTTTATATGTTTATGCCAGAAGCTACGTTAGATAAGCGCAAGCGATTGAAATTAGGGTGGCGGTTCCCTAATTGAAGGTCGCAAATGGAGGACCAAACAGACCAGAAGTTGGTAATTATCCGTTACAAAGTACTCACAATGTAACTCCGCAGCTCCATATGTCTACCTTAAAACCTGCGAATGTTTCACACCCGTTCGCTATCTCGGGTGGTTGAAACGCTGGCGAACCCTGTCCCGTTGTACACGTGTCATCTTTGGCAAACACGTCCAAGGCCTGCAGGACATTAGAGAGAGAGAGAGTGAGGACGTTTCATTCGACTACAATATCACATGTGGCATTTGCTCAAGTACTGCGAAAATCGTTAAACTTTTTCACTAGACAACAATGAAAAATCTCTTTAATTTAGGAACTATTGGCTGCAGATGAAGTAAAATAATTTCGTTGTCGCAGACCTCGAAGGAATGAAACATATAAAATTTGTAGATGTTGAAAAAAACAAAACTTCCGCCTAAAATTTTTGTGATGCGAACTAGAAATGTGAATAATACAGTTGGCCACAATTTTTGAACATTTTTTTTCTATGCTTACCTCTGCAACGCCAAAGTCGCTGATTTTCATTGTTTGATCGAGCGTGAGCAACAAATTTCCAGGCTTTATATCTTTGTGTACTATTCCCTTGCTATGAAGATACTCAAGTCCGTCCACCAATTGCGTGAAGTAGTTGTGGGCTTGCCAAATTGGCAATTTCTTGCTAGGAGTGCTTTCCAACATATCCTAAAAATAACCTCATTAATATATATATATATATATATATATATATATATATATATATATATATATATATATATATATATATATATATATATATATATATATATATATATATATATATATATATATATACATATATATATATATATATATATATATATATATTACAGAAGATATAACAGAACAGCGTACAGCTGCGCATCCTGCGTCGTAGGATGAACAGCATAAAATCGTGGAACCGAGTGTCAATATTTAATTTTTATGCAAATAGATATAGATATGTATGTAAACTGGAATAGAATATTCGAATAATATACCTCTACATTTATATTTTATTACCTATATATTAATATAATATTTTGATTATATTTCCAATATAAACATATGTTCCCTAAATTAAAAAATTTCCTATGGCAAAGGGTACAATTTTCTCAACCAAGAGACAATTTAAGAGAGCTAAACAAAGTTACAATGAGATATTTTTTATTGCAATGTTTCACAGTGCAACAAAGATTTTGTAAAAAATGCCAAAAATTGATCGAGTTATGACGATTTTTATGATGGTAACCCACTGCGCTATGGCGAATCGGCCTGCTGCGATTTACCTACGATAATATGCGATATGCTACTGTAAAAATGACGAATCCTCGTTCATCGCTTGAGGCAACTCAAATTGAATACGAAGCCCCAACATATGGTGCAGTAATCGCAGTTTAACTTGAAATTGGATAAGATAACTTTGAATTTGGTATACTTATTCAGTGTAATAAGTAGCTTAATCTGGACCGACGATTTTCTTCTTGACATTTTTTTTTCGTTAGTTTTTAACAATGTTATTATTCCTCGAAAAATGATCGAGAACAATCCAAACCTTTTTTTTTTATGATTGAAACACGGTAACAAAAAACGCACGGTCAAGTCTTAGCCAATATTATCTATTTAAAATGAAAAGCTCTTTTTTTTTGTTTCAGACCAACCAGGTGGCCGAAATCGAGTATAGTGTTCAGCCCCTTACATTCGAAGGACCTCCACGAGATTGTTTATAACCTCTTTAATTATTAATATTTTTGTTAAAAACTTTGATGCACAACTTTGTTAATGTACATCCAAATTAATATCCCAACGATATATCATCTTACGTGTTCAATTCATTTGCTAGAGTCACTTAAAATTCGGACAAAGCATAGCTTCTAACATTTTCTATTGTGTGACCAGATGATATTGCGATACGTTTATCCATTACTTAATAGCAAATAATTAATGTGGTTTTTTTTTCGTCCAAAAACGAACTTTTCTGTAGAGCTTGGCATTTTTGTGCTTTTCAAAATTTGAAGAAAAAAAATACAGTGATAGGAAACCTTTATTATTATGCTAAAAGGACATTTTTTAATTTTAATTTCGGATCACAATCGTCGCCAGGACTTTTTACCCTGATTGATTATGCAGTAAAGACAGCAAATTGTTAAAATAATAAACACTCCATTGTTTATCGATTTAATTCAATAAAAAAAACTCATACTTGGCAAGAATATGCATTAATTGTGTGTTAAATTGCGACCTTGTCATCCTAATACTCGCATCAGAAAGAAAAATAATTGAAAATTGCCTTTTCTTTTGGGTTCCGAAGCTTAAGCAAATCTGCTAAAGAGCTTAAAACGTATCAAGGATTGGTTTTTAAAATCCAAATACAATCTTAATTAATCATATTTACCTTGGTTAACATGCGTGTGTACATACATATGTATATATATGCAAGTGCTCTTTTTTGATGAAAAAAAGCTCATAAAAACGTTTTGAACCTTGATCGGAATCCGTATCGGTACGATAATAAACGAGTTTGCAAATGATTTGTCAATCTCACCTGAAGTCCACAAACGCAAAATTCCATAATGAGATACATTTTTTCCTTCTCATCGTTGTAAAGCACGTCGATCAATTGAACAACATTTTTGTGCTTCAATCTTCTCAACAGTTGTATTTCCCTGCAAAAAAACACGTCAAATCTGTAACTCATCAATGGCGGATGAGAAAAAAAAAAAGAAAATAGCAAGTATTTGAATTTTGCACAGCGCTCAAAGGACGTATGGTAGCATTCGAATGTCGAAGCAAGGAGAAACACAAAGTACAAGAGTATACCGCTGTACGTTCTGTTCTCCGTTTGGTATCCTGCGTAATTTCTTCTTCTTCAATATTTTAACAGCTCTGCGACAGAGCGTTTCGGAGTCGAGAACCTCCTTAACTTTTCCATAACTACCCTCGCCGAGTACATCGCCCATTACGTATTTACCGATCATCTTGCATCTCTTTTTCTTCTCCTCGTAAATAATTTGATCGGAATCGACTCTATGGAAAAACATGTTGATTTCGTCGAGATCGTAATTGGGATCGTCGTTGATCCAGGCGACAGGCTCAATTTCACTAAATATCTCATTGTTTATCTCGTCCTCGTCCGGATCGCATATATCTATTCCATTGTCCATTTCTCCCCCGAAACCTTTGTCCTTATCTTCTCACTTTTCTACGTGATAATCACTGAAATTTCAATCGCTAACTAATGATTGAAACAAACAAAAAATATCGCGATTGTTTTAACCTATAACACAACCGGCACCGGACATTCTTATATTTTTATGTTTTTTCACGCTTATGTTTCATTCCTACTACCACCTAACGTACGTTGGCGACACTACGCGCCATATATATCGCGATAAATCAGTCGCGCAATGGCTTTTTTCCGCCTTTGACTTTTTTCCCTTTTCAAATTGCTGTATAGTAATGGGGTAGTAAAAAGTGACTGTCAAACGCGAGTGTGTAGTATACAGAGCACTTGTGTTTCCTACGGTAACGTAGTACAATGGTTATGTGACGTGAACGATGGATCTATGTTTATTCGACCCGTTTACTCTCCAATTGACCGGGAGACTGCTGTCACGTGGCCACACGAAATTCGTGAAAGAGAAGAAAAAAAATCCACGCCAATGCCGAGGATTCCTTGACCGAATGTTAGGTTAGCAAGAAAAAAGCACGAGATTGCACGTTAGTATCTTTGCAACGGCACATATGTGTTTAACTTTCATTTGCGCGGATTTCCGTAGATATTCGTTTACAGACATTGAATTGTTTAGGTTATGTTCCCGATCCAAGTGTTTCGTACTTCACGTGATCGCGGCTAATCTGTATTTCTGATAAAACACACGCGGAAATCGGCAATATAGATGCTTCGTTGCTTCCGACGTTCTTTACTAAGGTACTTGGAAGATGGAAAAAGTTGACAGATAAATTGACACAAGGTTTGATCATCGGCGCTTCGTCTACGAACTACAATTACGGTTAAATTTCATGTTTTTTTGAAAATTACTTTGCAAAATTTGAAAATATTACTTTGAAATTATAAACACTGTGAATGCAAATCATCTTGTTTCTTGTTACATTCATGTAGTAATTTTTTTCTCTTGCAACTTTTGAAACATAGACCAATTGACTACACCAAAAGCAAAAATCTTTTAATATGTAAAACCCTAGCAATTTTTATTGTGGTTAGTGACCAAAGTTTCTCGACTGTACGCTTGTAGGGTGTATAAGCAGAATTAAAAGTTCATTGACTCCATGGAGTATTGTGGCCAACTGGACAAAATATTTATAACTGGCAGGCCTCAAACAGTGACTGCCTGTATGGAAAAAATAGTTAGAAACTTTTCACATGAATAATGGCATTATGTACTATACTATACTATTAAATGAGCGAATCTTCTAAATTCTATCTTAAAAACAGACCTAAAGTCCTCGATGATACAAGATAAATCTGTCACTTTTTTGGTGCGGGAAAGCAAACTAGACTAGGAATACTCGTTTAATGTGTGGAATAACTAGATTGATTTTCACTAACCGATAATCCACTAATAATGAATGAATTTGTCCTTGGATCGCCTTACATTGCCTATTTTGATGATGTTTACTAAGTATTAGTCTTGACAGTAAGATGAAAAAATATTATTCTCTTTGTCAATCCATTTATCAAAGATCGGCCTTCCACATAAAAATTGCCAATAAGAAAGTTACCGTTTCCTCATCCCTTTAAAATAGAATAATATCTATCGATATTAGCAAGACTTCTCAAAGTATTTTGCGTTGAGAATCATATCGCGATATGGATTTATGTGCAGTGTTGGGAAGCTGAAATCTGCCTGTTGAATGAAAAATGGCGACTTTGGAGATAGAGGAAATCCCGGACGATGTTTGTATGAACGACTCGTCCGTGAGTACGGGAGCGGATAATTCTCAAGATTCTCTGGAGGAGCCCGATGGCCTGCCACAGGCTGACCATGAGCAACGCGAGAAGCTGGTAAAGCTTCCGGTTGGCAGAGTGCGGAATATCGTGAAAATGGACCCCGATGTTAACGTCGTTACCGGCGAAGCCATTTTCGTTATAACAAAGTCCGTGGTAATTATTGCACAAACTTTGAGAGCCGTTATACCGCAAGTGCCGTAAAACTTTTCTTGTAAATGCTCCGATACTTTGCAGGAGCTTTTCATCGACTCGTTGGCAAAGGAAGCATACAAGTACACAGCGCAAACTAAGAAGAAAACTGTTCAGAAGAAGGACGTGGAGAGCGCAATCGACAATGTCGATGCTCTTGTTTTCCTCGAGGGAATGTTGGACTCTGCGTAACGATTTGTCCACCCGTACATTATTCTGTTAAATTCGGTAATAAATTATTTTTTATATTTTGCGGTAAAAGAGACTTAATTGTTACAATCTGATACGAATTTGGAGTAAAAAAGACAATAGGCGCATTTTTTGCATTAGTTTTCTCGAAAAGTACGATTGTGAAATATTTTTCCTAGTCTAGGTTCTTCAAGTTCGGTCCAAACTCGGTTTCATATTCCCGGTGATGAAATCCTTTTTTATTTCTGTCGATTATCAAACGTTTTCTCACGATAGAAAAAAAAGCGAAATAAGCGGCACCGATCAAAAATTGCGAATTTCAGGATATACGTACAATGAAATAAGAAATTTTTCGTTCTTTAGCAGAATCGACATATCTTCGTTTTTATGTTTCTTCTTTTAATTGCTTCTCACTGTGAAATGGGAACGTTTTCCCAAAGTTATACATTGTTCTTCGTTGAGGCTTCGGTACTGGTATATTGTAAGCAACATCTTATTATACGGGCAATATCGCGCAACACTTGTTTAAAAAAAAGAGGTGAGAAGGAAAGAAAACAAATGAAACGGATAGATAACGATAGAGAGATACGGGATGAAAATTGGAGCATGTATATTGGCGGATAATTACACGAGGTGCATCACTAAGAAGAGACTTGAATGGAGGAAAAAAAACGAGTCTCGCTCTCTGTTTTTCTCACGAAATTCGGTGGTTCACTTGCGCTTCGCTTTGCGCCGTCGATTCTCACTCTTGGCGGTCGTCTGTTCCCCCGTTGAGCCGGCAGTTCCAGATTTGCTATGGTTGTATAAGTTATTCAAGAAGTCTTCGAAGTCCACCTCGCTGTAAGGTACCGATCGACGGCGTTACTTCGAGGTTCCGTATCTTTTCGGAATAATTGAGAAGGCTAGTTGTGTACCTGGTACTTGGCTCGTTCTGTTGTCTTCTTTTGCCACCGCCCGAAGTTTGAGACGGTGGACGCTGCCCCGACACGATCCTGTACTGTACGCTATGCGTATTGGCGCGTAGATGCTTGAGATTACCGGCCTGACAGGCGGCCCACTCGGTTACGTCGTATACGGCTCCTTCCATGCAGGCGTAATAGTGCCAGACGAACCCCATTATCCGAGACTCAGCCCAAATGTCGCCCTATCGACGATCGATAACATCAACAATTTCATTATTATTGCACCAACGATTGTCACGCGCGTACTTTTCACGTCACTCGCTCGCACACGGGACCGCTACCTCTTTGGCGCTGTGTCGTATTTTACACTGGGCACAAAAACGAGCTGCGTAACAGGGCCTCTGTGTAGGTACGCGTTTGTGCCTCAGTCCACAATTTGTACATCTTATCGTGTTTGCCGCTTGTTCCATCTTTCTGTGCAACTGACTCAGCAAACCGCTCATTTCGCCCCAAGCTGCCTCAACCTGCCAGACCTGATCGAACGCTTTTCTGCGCTCCTGTAAAGAGGAAACGGCATTTCATCGATGGTCAATCGAACGGTTTGTCACCGACAACCATTCGATCATTCGATTTTTCGACAATTCTTTATCCGCGCTGAAATTATCAAACCGTTAAGGAGCATAAAACGGTATGGGAATCCGAAATCAGAATCTTCTTTAAAATCGAAGCGCCTTTTCAGTGACCTCGAAATTTTAAGGGCTTTGTAGTCATAGCTCCTACAGTTCACCACCTACCGTACTGAAATTTCGCGTGCGGACTCTTCCAATGAACTCGCTAACATGCACGATTATATGATTGTGACTACCTTTCTTTTCGCCATATGTAAAAATTTCTGACGGAAAAATCTCGTAACCCATCGAGTGAGGTATTGTTAGTTGGGACAATCAAAATCCAAAACCCTTCGTTGTCACACTTACCTTGAGAAACACATGCTTGTCACACTGGGTCAATCTGAACTAGCCTATCAGTCGGATGACCATGAAAAAAATCATGAACATACTTTAAGTACTGCATAATGTGCGTCGAAAATTATTATATAAAAAAACAGATGGTAACTTGCAAAAAAAACTTGGCGTCGCTGGGTCGCATAGACCCACAGTGACAACGAAGGGTTAAATAAAAATAACTGTCGCCAGCCCAGTCTTGCGCTATGAGCCACCAAAGTTATCAGTGGACTACCCTTTCTCTCCTCTTCTTATAACCCTTTGCTCAGGCGATTCGGAATAATTCATGAAGATAGCCCTAAGCGAGTGCTTTGAAATGAAACTATTGCAGTTACTGTGAAAAAATTGTTTTTGCTGAAAACAAATAAGGAAAAACGTTTTTCATTTGACAAAGTTCAGTCGGCCATATTCTTGGTGAACGTTACATGTCAGAAAAGTATTTGACCTTCAATTGAACATCCCAATTATGCCCGTACGTAATGATCTGCATGAATACGCACTGCTGAGAACGTTTCGGGGGGGGGGGGGGGGGGGGGAGGCTATACTCACCGGTTCTCCTATGATATCAAAAGCGTGAACCAATATTTTGAACGCCTCTTCGGCACCGGGTTGACTATTTTTGTCCGGGTGTACCAAGAAAGCTTGTCGTTTGTAATACTTTTTGATGTCGTCATCGGAACATGTGGGCGTTACGCCGAGTATACTGTAAGGATCTTTGCCTTTGCAGGCGAGCAAACGTTTCATGGCTTCCTCGCCAGTGCTCGGTAGGGCTATATTTGCGTCAAGTCCGCCGTGCATCCAACTTCTGTGCTCCTCCTGATCTTCGTTGCTCTTTGACCCCATTCGTCGCCAGAAAGCGAATTTACTGTTGCCGAACCAATTGTCGATACGTTTGCCAAACGTATTCAAGAACTGTATCTTCGGGAACGAAGCAACGGCGTACACCCAGGAGTATTTCGTATACAACACAGTGTGATACCACAAGCATTTGACACTGAAAACGAATTAAAAAATCATTTCAACGAATTGTTCCGCAGTAAGGACGATTCCATTTGAACTCTCATTTTTTAAGTGCAATACGCAAAGAGCAGTGAGAATGAAAAACAGGGTAGAAAAATTACTCGAGAAATAACGCTCGAGTTAACACTTCTCTATCGTTTTCTAAGGCGTACAAGAAAATTTAAAGAGAATTCGAACAAGAACCATCCTGCCAGACATCAGCGATGAAGGAACAATAATCGGGACGTACAATTGAACAACGAGATTGGTACTCATGCTCACTACGTCGGATATGAGATGAAGCAACCAGTAGAATATCTTGAGGCCAAGTTTGCACCAACGGCTCGCGTACTTATTGAAATTACGGTACAAATCTCTAACGGGCGACTCTCTGTTATCACGGTTACGATTCTTCTGTCCCTTTTTGATCTGTTGAGCCTTGTCCGCGTGAAATCTCTTCGAGTTCTTCTCTTTCGCGGGCTTCTTCTCGTCCTTGTTAATCTTACTGTTGGCATGCTGATTCTTTTCGATCTTGTCGTTCGACACCGAGTGATTGAGACTGTTGACATTATTCAAATTATTGTTGATCTGAATAGGACGTTTTTGAGCATTGCCACCGGTCTTGGCGTTGTTGCTGTTCAATTTGCAATTGTTAAGAGCCTCCATTGCTTTGTCGTTTTTCCTCGTAGCTCGAGGGTTCCGCTTCTTTTCAAAATTGTCAGATCTATTGAAGCCATTCAGCTCATGAGATTCGAGCTGAGAGCTAAGATTGTCCAGGGATACCCAGCGCCTGGGTAGATTCGCATTGTTTCTTTCGAAGGCTCGCTTGGGCATTTGAATCTTTGGGGAGCCGTGATCGTCACTGCCCGACGAGTTTTGTCGTTTCAGGATTACGGGCTTGCTTTTGTTTTTGCCGCTTTTGTTTGTTGGTTTCTTCGTGATCGAGGTGTCGAATAGGGGCTTCACGGGGGCGCCGATATTCGCAGAGTTTGCCAACGGGGCAGATTTGGTCAATACGTCCGAGTACGAAGGTCGCATGGGTTTAACCTCGGCAATCATGCGTGGCTTCTTTTGTTGTGGGCTCACGTCAGGCACGCTTCTCGGCAATATTTCCGTTGGCTCGTTGATTCTCAGGTTGGTCTGTGGCGCCGGCGTGACGTTCGGCGAACCACCGAACGGGCTGTACGTTCCCGATTGATTAGGCGCCCAATTGCCGACGAGATTGTCGATCAATTGTTTGCCGTTTGCCGCTTGGTTTGCCAACTTGTTGTGACTGATCGGCAACGATTGTTGCTCACCGAACAAGCCGTATTCGCGGTCTATCATGCTCTGATTCGCGTATGATCCGAGACCGTTCATTTGACACTGTTCGGCAACGATTTGCGATGCATTCCCGTATATAACATCGATGTAATTGCCACCACCGACGTCTATTGTACCGACCAAATCGTTCTTCTCGTTTATACCCAAGTGATTTACCGTCTGTGGCGGAAAATACACAGGCTCTTGCCTGTTGCCCTCGAACGAAGTCGTGTCCTGCATGTAAATAGGCGACGACATGGGATTGATTACTGCCTGAGAGTTACCCGGATTCTGAGACGTTGCCGGATTGCTCATGAACCGTTGCCTCTGTCCGCCTGTGTAATCACCCCAACTTTGGCTAGACGACTGTTGCGGAGTCATTCCGAATTGAACGTAATGACCGGTGGAGTTCTCCAGGTCAGCCGTCATAGCTTCTATTATCTTGTCCAGGGACATGCGCTTGAAGCCGGGAGGAGATTGCTGCTGCTGCGGCTGCTGGTCCTCCATCTCGTATCCGTCCTCTCTGCTCGATTGGAAATAGAACTATTGGCTCTAGTCGATTCAACTGGTATTCTAATGAACTGGGTTGATTTTATTCAGTAATCCAATAATCAAAAGTTGCAGTCTCTTCTGAATAAATGCTCCGGAAACTCTGGTCATCTTTTCATGTAACGTGAATGCAAAGTACAATAAGTAAAAAGAATTGGAAACGTATGACGCATGTTGGTGCGTTATGTCTACTTGGAAAATAATCCAGCAAGTGCTGACAGAGTAACGGTTTAAAGTTTCTCTCTATTCAATTGTATTATTTCATTACTGGAAATTACATCATTACTTTTCCATAAAGTTAGAATATTTGTGTTACCGATTCATATTACGGAAAAAACGTTTCCTCATCGATAAAAAATATGCAAGGCAAGGTTCATTTAAAAACGTGGATGTACCGCAAAATCTGTTATTGTTATCTACAATATGGGAAATTGGATATTATACCTTGGACAGGAGTTATCGACTACAGAGAAATCTTCCAAAAGTGAAATACATCATCAATTATAACATTGTAAACCTGTAGATCTGGAAAGAAAAAGTGCTTGTGCTTGTGCGCACTGTACAAAATCATTTTCTGCAGTATTTACAGGGAAAAAGTCAGTACTTACACTGATATATAGACTCAAAGATTTGAGGTTAAAGAAACTCTATAGGCTCTGTATACGAGTGAGCAAATCAATACTGTTTCTGATTTATTCGAAAAGTACTTTATCTACACTGTAAAACGTATTTATCAGTGCGTCATGGCTCAATGAACGGTAAAAGATCAAATTCAAGGGCGAAAAACGCAGAGGTCCGCTACGAAGCAAGTGCACGTAACATCATAACTTCGTAATAAAAAATTTGAAGTTCGGAGAACATAATTTTGAGGCAAACGCACACTCAACGCGGACCCTGCATCGCAAGAGCAGGAGAAGTTCTGTCGTGTTTTCGGGAGATCGGAAACATAACCAAAAAAGGTAATTGGGGACTGAACGATACGAACGACACACATGTATCATTGTATCGAATTAAATGTGCGACGGAATGAAGTTTCTTGCCGCTCAAAAAGGACAAAACGATTTCTCGTAATTTCATTTGGATAATGAAAATATGTCGTCTTGCATCTTAAGCCAGAAAAAAAACAAACATATTGGCGGAAACAATGTGTACGGTATTATGGAGTGCGGAGGCAAAAAATATGTTGCTCACAATCGATGGAAAAATCGTGCGTTTTCTCCCGTGTGGTGTTATATCCCTTCGTGTATCGAATATTGTCAAAGCTGTTCCCACATTTTAACACTGTTTCTTTTTTTCACGTTAAATATATCTTCAATGTTTAGCGAATGGGTAAGGCCAGTTATAACATGATGGTATATAAACCATGCGGCGGGACGCAAAACCTTGCAGCCATTCTACCGATGTGAAGTGGGGTACAGTGTATTCACGAACGGGCACAAACGAGTAGAGTTTTTTTTTCTCCACGGGTCTGACGCGTGAAGGTATCACCGATACGCTCCCGACAGACAGGCGCGCGCGCGCTTTATCACAGGGAGTTACATGACACCACGGTCCATGCTACGGTCTCTTACATACAGGCCATACGGCCGAAACTTGTAGGGTGGGGAGTGACTCGGATAATGAGGCAAAGTGGTAGTTCTTGCTTCTGCCATCTGAAGCGCCGCCGCTTAGGAGTGAGCCAATCAAACGCAGGTCCGAACAGCTGTGAAATGGAGCAGATTTTTCGGGATAAACAATATTTTTAAGAGCTATATGAATGGAACAACATTCGATTTTTGTTTATTGCTGATCCTATGTTGAGAATGCCAATTATTATTTCAATAGACTGCGATTATTGTGTGTTCGAACTTCTGTTATTTTTCACTGTGGTCTTTGGCCATTGGAGTAGTTGGGATACGGAGTAGATGGGGAATGAACAAATTTATACTGCCAAAGTTTTTGATTTCCTTTTTTTCGTTATAATTAATCTGTTTTTCCCCCGTTGATTGCATTACTTGTTTGTTTTACAACTTTTATTTTTGTTTTTGATTTCTTTATAATATTAATCAGAACCGGCAAATAAATATAATGGAAGAGGAGACAAAAATAAACGCATTGTGTATGTTTAAAGGGCACCGTTTTTTTTGTTTTCAGTTTAGCGACATTTTTTTTTTTTACAACGAATTGTTTTAGCCGCTTTCCCATTTACGGCGCAATTTTTCGTCCTGCGGAACTTCAAACACTGAACACTTTTCTAGTGCCGTTCTTTAAACTTTTCCAAAAGTGGTACGTTGCATGCTTGAGGCATTTTCTAAGTTGAATAGACAGTTTGCTTTTTTCGACCCTACAACGAAACTCGGTAACACGATTCAGAGGTTTTGAGGAAGTAATCTATTGCTGTAAACTATATCTACCAGACCCCTAAGTGACAACACTTCCAGTGGATAGATGAGGAACTAAGTTTTGCCTCACGAACGGTGACATTCCTGCGGCTAAGAAACGCCGGAGTTTCCATACTTGCATGTGAGCCGTGCATGACACGCATGTACATGTACACAGGCATATGCCTACTTATATACAGCATTATGTATATGGTAATAATGGATGGCACATGTCATCGGTTTGATATTGCCGACGGACTTGTATTATATAGTGTAAAACAATGAATCCGCTTAATTCTATCAAAGCCAATTAGCGAATGAGAATTGTAATCAGCTTCCGTGACGAAGATAATTAGAGACTGCGGGTTGGAACGTAACACTTTGCTTTTCGCCAATTACGACGGAAACGACTATAATGAACGAAAAAACTAACTAGCGGAAAATCTAATTCGTTTTTTTTTTAATTAAGGGGATGGGCTACTATGGAGATTTCTTAAAATCGATCGTCGCTTGAGGCAACTCAAATTGAAGAGGAAGGGCCAACATATGGTGCAGGAATCGCAGATTGAAGGTAAACTTATGATTACTAAGATAGAACTGCCAGTAAAACTTCAACGGGCTACATCTACCTAGAGGTCGAAAAAATGCATTTTCCAAAAATATTTTTATTCGATTATTATTTTATAATATATTTATTCGGCCAGGCCGGGGGTAGCAGCACCGTACTTCAAACTTTAAACGCGTTTTTCTCGAAACACTGTTTTCAGAGTCGGTGGGTATGACATCTCGAGAACCACTTGATGGATTGTTTCCAAATTTATCGGAGATACGATGAGAAACATTTGAAGGTCGTTGCCGATCTCATTTTTTTCAAAATCGATCTTCATCTTTTAATAGTTACGTAAAACTACGGCTGTTTTCATAGATTTTGTATGCTGGAGTTTCAATTCGTCGCCACGTTAAAAAAATGATTTAAAAAATCGACGATCGTCAACGACTCGTATTCATCGGTAAGGCAGTAGTCTGGTCTAAAAATTTGACAAAATCGATTTTTTTTTCGTTTTATTATTCCTTAGACCTTTCTTAATACGCTCGTGAAAGCCGTTTATTGATACTTCAAAAATTAGCAGAGTAATAGAAATTATAAGCAAGCCACGCGCAAACCTCATCTAACGGTATCAAAACTTTGAACGCATTTATCTCAGAACTATGTTTTTCAAATCGGCGCCCACAATATCTCGATAACTAATTGACCGATCGAGCTCAAATTTTGCACATACCTTCGGTAGCCTCTTTCTGAGGACTGGTAGCAGAATTAAGTCGAACAATAATTTTGCCCACATTTTATAACTCGTCGAATACCCGAAAATGTATGAAATATCGTTAATCAAAGTTTAACAGGCCGCCATTTTGTAACAATTTTTTTTAAAGTACTAATTCTGTTACCAGTGCTCAGAATACTCATACAGATTCCGAATATATTTTTTTTCAGATGCATACAACATCACCCAGAGTGGGCGCCGATTGAGGCGGTTTTTGGCGGACCATGTTGTAAAAAATAAAAAAACTACATGAAAATATTAAAAATATATTTTTTAAAAATATTTTAATGTAGATACATTCTCAAAGGAACAATAAATACATATGCGAAATTTCATCAAGACAACTTCAACGGTTTACAAGTTATTCCAACCCAAAAATGACGTAAAAAATCTCGCTCTAGCCCAGACTACTGCCTTAACTTGAATAACCCGTTTGGTTTTTAGATTTCAGATCGGTCGTTTAAGCTGAAGTGTCCACCACCAAACGTCGCGAAAAAAATGTCATCCGTGGACGGCCATGTTTTCGTTGTTTTTCCGTATTATGTGATGATTTTTTTTAAGGTTCTCAGTATCTGTACCTCTGTGTTAAAAAAATGCATTTTTTCCAACCACCGTTTCCCAGAAAAAATTCGGAATTTGGTCATTTTTCGGGCCTCTAGGTAGTTGTAACCCCTTGAACGCGTTTTTCCCGAAACTATGTTTGTCTAAACGGTGTACATGATTTCTCGACATCTAATAAACGGATTGATTTGAAATTTGGTACATTAGTTCTGTGTAATATTAGGTTAGTCTTGACTGACGTTCTTCTTCTTAACATTTTTTTAATCAGTTATTAGCACTAATAATGTCATTTTTCCTCGAGAAATGAAAAAAATGCAACATTCTTTTTCCGGTTTTTTTTTAATTTAAAAAATCCTTTTATTTGCATTTGTAATAAACAACTTTGCATTTTTTTATCGTTGAAAAACGATAACAAAAAAAGCTCGGTCAAGTTTTAGCCAATATAATTGATTTCAAGAGAAAAAAAAACTCGTTTTTTTTCGTTTCATATCAACCAGGTAGCCAAAATCAAGTATACCGTCGAGCCCCTCACATTCAAACGTTCTTCACGAGATTATTTATGACTTCTTAAATGATTAATATTTTTCTAAAAAGAATTTGGTACACAACTTTGTTAAGGGGTTACCCCCACTTGCGATTTGGAAAAAATCGATTTTTTTTATTGCATTTTTTTGAAGTATCGGTATCTGAGAATATGTCCTGAAAATTTCAAGTCGATCCGAACAAAATTGACTGAGATATGAGCGTTGAAAGAGAAGAATCCGCGTTGAAAGAGAAACTTTAAACGCGTTTTTCTCAAAATGGCATTTCTGAAGTCGGTGACCAAGATTACTCGAACACTAATGAACCGATCCTCTTGAAATTTTGCAGGCTTATTTAATACATAAAAATGTAGTCTTTAATCGTTCGATTTTTTTTTCGAAAAAAATGGCCGTTTTATAGCCAAAAAACGGCCGTTTTTTTCGTTAAAATCGAACTATTAACTTTGACTGTCCGCCATTTTGTGAAAAATGGATATTTTTTAAAATCCTTCGATTAAAGACTAGTTTATACTTATATTTGACTAAATTCATCCGCATTTTTTTTTTCAGATGATCTACTTCGCCGCAATGTTGGTCACCGCAAACCGTGTATATAAAAACATTATTTCATTGACGGCCATTTGCCACTAAACAATGTAATATTTTTCAATAAAAAAATTACTGAAAGTTCTTCAAGATGTGTTCTTTAAGATGGTATATTGATCGATTGAAAAAGTTTTGTAGTTTTCTTTTAAAAAATTAATGAAAAAGGCCTTTTTTTGCGCTACAAGTAGGGGTAACGCCTTAATGCACATGCGGATACATGTCCAAATGATTTTCCAAACATCTAACTTATTCCTTCGAATTTGTTATTTGCACAAAGTTCTGAACAGGACATACCTCCGATTACTTTGGAATTTTGTTTACCCATGTATTTTTACTCGCTGATCACAATATGATAGTGAAAATGCCCGCAAATTTCATTTTTACGGTCGAAACCCCCAAAAACAGATTTTAAAAAACAATTCTATTTCATTGTAATAAATGTTGATCTTAGAGAAAAATGTTCCCCACAAAAGTTGTAGCCTATGAAAAGATTGATCTTTTATGTTCTATGAAAGTTTTGTCCAAAACCAATCTGTTTCGATAAAAATAGGATAATGCTCCGAAAAGTACATTTTCCTAAACTCCATGAGTTCTGATATTATCTACTTACGCACTTTACCGCGGGAAGGTTGCAGTTTGATCTTTAACACTATACACATATCTAAACACACAACACAACAAACACACGAAAACAAGCCCAAACAACGAACAACACACAACACAAGAAACTCCAGCCTTCCTGCGGTAAAATGCGTAAGTAGATAATATCGAAACTAATGCAGTTTAGCAAAATAAACTTACTGGAGCATTATCCCATTTTTCTCGAAGCAGAATGATATCAGACAAAAACTGTACAAAACATAAAAGATCAATCTTTTTATAGGCTACAACTTTTGCCGGAAACATTTTCCTCGAAGATCAACGTTTATGAAAATAAAGTAGAGCAACTTTTTAAAAATCAGTCTTTGTGAGTTTTTATCTTGAAAATCGAATTTGCGGGTACTTTCACGATTATATTCGTAATCAGCGGGTTAAAATACACGGGTACACGAAATTCCAAATTCATCGGAGGTATGTTTTTTTCGGAACCACACCCTTTTTTTAAAATTACTCTGATTTTTGGGTCGTTACACCTAACCCCTTAAGATGGAGACCGTCACGATCGCGCGTAACTTGACTATGAGTGAGCGATATAGAAATATATCGGTGCACACGCCGTCAATACGAATGTATTTCGTTACTCATCGCATTGTTGCGATCGTTAGTGTACGCTTCATTACAGATTTATCAGTAATAATCTATTTTCCGTCACTTGTCGGGTTTGAAGCTTTTCCACACTGTGAGAAATATCGCATCGCCCGAATCTCGAAAAACGGTAGAAGAAGCTTACGTGTCACGATAATATCAATTTAGGCGATATTCACAGCCTTGTGAACAATATACAGGAATTTCACTGTTTGAAATCTAGCCGTTTTACAGAAATGTATATTCCGCTTTTTGGGTTTCGTTCACTGATCGATCGGTGGTAATTGTGCAGCAAATGAATTTTTAGAATTTCCGCCACCTGTCTCCGCGGGCGCTGTGGTCAACCACTCAGCCCTCGTTTGGTAGTAATGCAAAACCGTATCAGAAATTTGAGAAGTAAGAAAGCGATTATTGTGGATTCGATATGAAGTAAGGACTGAAACTCCAATAAAGGGAAACGGGATAAAAGCCGAGAAAAAAAATATACGATGATTATTGTACATCAGCGCATCCCTGGTGGGGATCGAACCCACGACCTTTGGATTAGAAGTCCAACGCGCTATCCTCTGCGCCACAGGGACTTGGTGACGACAAGCCGTTTCAGCCGCTATACAAAGTGACATGCGAATTTTTTGTTTTATTGTAGGTGGCGCTGATTGCGAGTCTAACATCCCTTATGTTTGCAGTGCCGTACTCGAATGTAAATATTTTTATTCCCTCGCGTAGGAACCAAAGTTCATATATTTTTCGCGCGTTTCTGAACTTAAAATGGGACGTTTGCGACGTTTAGTGACCACAAATGCCCTTCTACGAAACTTTTTTATCCGACCTTTACTTAAGCTATGTTCAGCCGTGCACTTATGTTACGATTGCTAGATTATGGGTCTGTTCATTTTAGCTCCATTTTCTACACTTTTTCAGATGCGGTAATAGAAAGTCCACGGAAGCTGTTAGAAGTTTAGAAAAGTGCAGCTCTAACGAACAGATCCAATAATAGATATCTTTGCTGCTAGATCAAAACTTTTTAGCTCGTTATCTATGTATACCGAAGTCCCCACGAAGTAGCGATGTAGGCTTCAGTTTGAAGTTTACGAAATTTAAAGATATCCGCATAGCGGTTTCAATAAAGTGCGCAGTATTGATAAAATAAAAATAGTTCCCATTTTTAGAACAACTCTAATTGAAAATTCAAGTTGATCGGTTTATTTCGATTGTGAGCAATATTCCAAATTCTTTTCGCAACGAAACGTACGCGTATCGTTGCATACATTTGATTGATTGATAATTAGACAAATATGTAGAACTTCATCACGATCTCAATGATTTCTTCACGAAAACGTAATCGCGAAAAACCACGGTTACGAAATTCTACGTGTGAATTCCAAAATGGTAAATCGCGTTTGCATGGAGTGCCCCCTCGAGACGTTAGTCAGCAACGCTCCTGTGTTTTACATTCGCGTAGTCAACACAACGGTGACTGCGGTCGTCGAGGGTTTTTCGGGGGGGTATGTAGCATCGGTAGAGTGCTCGGGGGTTAGGAAAAGGAAGTGGTGAAAAAAAGGACTTTTATTATCGAGTGTCGGGTCGAGGCCCAGCGTGAGAAGAGGGACCAAGTCGCGGATAGAAAAAAGAGTGTAAGTCGTAAAGTTTCGTATCTTAATCCAGAATGGGTTAAGACGCCAGAGTCGGACGCTCGGTCGTTGTGGGAGGGGTGTTTCGTGGAGCGGAGCTGGAAATGCGATATCGAGGAAATCGAGGGTAGTGTTCGCCGTGGCGCCGAATTTGCGCGACCACGGCTTCTTCCCGCATCACGAGTGGTGTCGCATATCTGCCGAAAAAAAATACGAAAAACTGTCCTCAACGTCGTTTGCAAAAACCAAAATAGGAAGAGGCAGAGCGTCAATTGAAAAATGAAAAGGGCGCGAGTGAGATAGAACAATTGGGCTGCTATTCTATGTTTCCGTGTGTGCGTGTGTTTTGTCCTACGTGTATATTTTTTGTACCTACATGTGTCTCGTGCTGGAGCAAGATGGCGGCGCTCGAACATATGACAATGACGACCATCAATAGCGGGACGAGAAATGAAGTTGAAACGTTGACAACATTGATATTATCATTGGGAAAAACCACAACGAGATTGATGCATTTTTTCGCGATGACGCTCTTAAGAAATATCGAGCGGGTCGATCGTAGTCTCACGTCGAACGAATGTTTTCAATATTGTCATGGACTCGAGTGTTCCTCATCGTCGTTCCTCAATGCGCCTTTGACGTATCGTTGTTTATCGATGATCACGACTTCGACGGCGGCAATGACGAATCGTCGATCGCAGTGACTTCCGGTTCTCGGGGCCGCAGGGTGGTAGATTCAAACAAATACGGCAAGTCGTAGGGAAGCGACGGCAGCAGCGCCCGTTCGCGGGATAAAAGTTCCCGCGGTAACGCAACCCGAAGCCATGATAATACATCGAGGCCGATTATGGCCACGAAGCATCCAAAGAGTACGCGCTGGCGTTGCTCCGGCTGTTGCACCTTCGTGAACTCAACCACCGATACACCCCAGTCCAAGATTTGCGGAGCTTGCAACGACACTGCTCAGCAACGACGGACGACCGAGACGCCGGTTCGTTCCTCGCCGGGTTCACCCGAGGGAACGGCCACAACGGAGAATTCCCGACCGGCCGACTCCTCCCTGCCTCTGTCCTCCTGCAGCACCTCACCCTCGTCATCCTTGTCCTCTTCGTCTCCCACCTCTGTACCGACCAATCGCTCCGATGCACTCGAGTCCACTGTAGTCCAGGATGGTGCAACGCTCGAGAGCAACGAGGAGAATGCTGGCCATGCCGGCTTCTCGGAGGAACAACAGCAAGCATCATTCCTTGCTCTTGGGTAATTTATTTGCCACTCGCAGAAAGTACATACCATCTATTATTTTTATTATCATCTTATCCATTCAGCATTCAATTTCCACGGGAAAAGCATCAAAACGGAGCTGACCTGAAAGTTGTTAGGTGGAAATCTGACTACGGGAGACGATACCAATGACGGATGTTATTGAAATTTGCATAGTTGGAATGCAACAGATATATTTTCTGTTTGTATTACTAGATAAAATCGTTTTATCGCAGATTCCTGTTGCAGATTTCTTACCAAGCAGCCCATAAAATGTTTGATGGCTTTTCGTAGCTCGAATCTGCCAAAATTTGAGAAATGGAACAAAATTCATTTTCATTGTGGAACCGTGCATGTAGTAATTAACGACTAAAGCATAATTTGTTATTAACTGACTGTATGGCAACTTGATGTCATTTGTTGATTAATTCGTAAGACGTTAAAGTTTGCATCGTTGGAATGGGATAGAAATCCAGTTTTTAAAATCATTATCTTGATATTGTCTAAATTTTTTTGGCAGTTCTAGGCCACGAGAATCACTCCAACGTTAGTTAGGATTTTTCTAAATTCTACTATGTGAATCGGCAAAAATTCATTTGTGAGAACAAGATGTTTTCGAAATAAAAGAATTTTGGTAGTGCTCCAACAATGCAAATTCCAAGACCATTAATTCCCATTGTTTTGTCCATTTTGTATTCAGTGTATTTTGTCGATTGCTCCAGCCTCGACAGTTTTTTGTCATTCCCGATTTGCCAGTTTATGAGAATATTCTCTAGTCTGAACTGGCCATCTGGTGAAAAGTAATGGTTTTTGGTGATTGAATGTTACACGTAGCAAATGAAAGGATCTTGCACAATAGAACGACCACCGATGAAGTATACTTTTTCCGATTTCATCATCTCGAGTTCTTTATAAAAACGGAGGTCTTCGACAAATACGTGCACTGAACGAAAAATGTTGTTTCTCGGTGATCAGTTTGTTGACTAATGTAGGCATTTACCAACTGTTGAAGAACAAGGACGTTGAAGTTTGCATCATGGGAATGCAACGATTTTTTTATCATTTCTTCATTTTGATTATTGTTTGAAACCTTTTGTTTGCAACTTCAGATCGTAAATTTGTAATAAAGATACGTATAATCGGTCGGATGATTTTTCTAGCCTCAATCGGCCAAAGAACAATGTTATCAATGAAAAATAATTAATTTCCGTTGCATTCCAACGATGCAAACTTCAAGATCACGACGAACAAGTTGCGTGATAAATATTTGACGCATTATCACTTTGTTTATTTCAATAATGTCGGTACTTTTTATTCGCTGTCGTATGCAAAATTTAGGATCGCTCCGCTAGCCTGACAAAGAACTATATCACTTACGATTGGTGATAATTCTGCTTGCATTCTTGCATTACATTTTTTCACCCTTAGATTAAAGGAAGAAGGCTCATGAAAAAATGATACAGATTGTTGAAGGTTTTTATGTAATTTATGTACAAACGAAACTTGTTGGAAAATGTCACAATCATTTGCAACATAATTGTAGTCCAATTATTTGTAATGTATTTAAATTCTGCTTATTTTATCGCATGTCTGTTCCGAACTGTATCATAATAGTGTAAACAGTAAAATATTATATTGCCAATCAAGTTTAATATTAACAAATACAGGTGGAACATTAATTGATAAAAAAAAGTTTAACAATAAATGTGAGTTGTCTGAAATTGTTTGCAGTTTCGAGATAAGCGAACCGGCCCCGCCGTCTGACGATCCCAAGAGAAGAACGTTGTATCGTCGTGGCTCGTGGCCAGGAGCGAGCTTGTCGGTGTGTGCTACATCGGTACCGAAGAGATCGCCGTCTCTGGCACTTTTGGTGACACGATGGACCTGCATACGCTGTCTGCAGACAAATAGTTGCAGCGCCGCGCCTCTGTGCGCCGCGTGCGGCGCTAGCTCTTCTATAGCGCACACCAATGGCAAGTTGATCGGTGTGCGTCGCGGCAAGAGGCTAAAGGCGCTGAAGCTCGGTAGTCTGAGGCAGCAAGATCCGCGATCGATCGATACAGCGAGTGGTGCGGTGGCAGCGTCCGGATCCTCGGGACGTAGAGTATTCGAGTTCGGTATCACGAGTATGGCGCAGCTGAGCGGTCTAAGTCGGGGCAGTGATCGGGGACAGAACAATCGCGAGGAATGGAGTTTACCGCCCGTCGAGACGATGGACTCGCCGGGTCTCTCGTACGCGGGTGTACCCGAGAGCGCGCAGTGTTCCCCGAAGAGACACGGCACGTCGGTTTACGAGCGCGTCAAGTCCAAAGTGAGCAGATCACTGTCGAACGGCTCGGTGGTGCAGAAACTCGGTGATCACGCTGTTCAACGTCCAACGAGCCTTATCGTTTCCGAGGCGAAGCATCACGACGACGGGCTCTGGAGCTGTGACAATTGTACGCTCGACAATTCCTCCGGTCAGGAACAATGCGAAGCGTGTTACGCACTGAGGACCTCGGCACCGTGCAGCGGGGTCGTTATAAGCGTGCCGTCCTGGGAGCCGCGGCCTCTCGCCTCCGCGGGACCGCTGTCCTATCGAAGATCCTACTCGGAGGTGGATGCGGTTGCTCGGGCAACGCGAAAAAAAGTCGTCAATCGTCGAAGCTTGAACGATGAGGATCCACCCGCGGTCCCGCCTCACTCGATGGCCTTCAACTCTCGACCGAAGTACTCATACATCGGCATCACGGATCCCGATGTACCACCGCCCTTGCCGAAGAAACAGGGCGCCGCGGGTGTGACCGGTAACGGCAACAAGCTCGGCCTGACGACCGCGAGGGCTCACAGCGAATCGACGAGTCCCGTCGAATTGAGCGCGAACGCTACTACCACGACGAGTCCCCTGAAACGCATGTGGATCTGTCGCCAGTGCTCGTACGCTTACAATCCGCTGTGGTCGGCGGGCTGCGACATTTGCGGCTCGACTCGGTCACCGGCTTCCCTCTCACAACCGAGCGTCATAACCGTAACGAAAGCCCCGGAATCGCCGATAATCGTTTCACGCGATAGCGTACGCTACACACCACCGAAGGTGGCTACCCTCGCAACCGCCGAATCCGATCTGGAAGATCAGATCGAACAGATACCACCCTCGTGGACGTGCAAGAAGTGCACCCTTTTGAACGCGTCGTCGCGTGCGACTTGCGAGGCTTGCGGTGGCTCGAAACTACGCAGCGTCACCCACGTCGAGGATCCGACGTTGCGCAAAGGCGAGAGCTGGGTGTGTCCCTCGTGTACCCTCAGAAATCCACTTACCGCACAGAATTGTAACGCGTGCAAGACGCTCGCCGATTTTCTCGAAGTACCGAGACTCGAGACGCGCGTTTCCGGACAAAAGAGCCCGTCGCCCCGGGCAACCGGCGCGTCTCACGGCCATCCGAAGATCAACCTCACCCCGAGGCATCGTAATTCTGTAAGGCGGAACGGCGGTTCCCTCGTTGCGGACAAATTGTCCTCGAGAACGAAGGATAACACCGTCACCGGCAACAGCGGCATCGTTGGCCAGACTCAGTGGCAGTGCAAGCTTTGCACTTACGAGAACAAGAGTACCAACGGGATTTGCGAGATGTGCCAAAGCTCGAAGATACTCTCGATGCTGGCGAGTGACAGGCCGAGGGTAAGCGAGCCCGGGACCAGCACTATGCGCATACAACGCCAGGAAAGCGTGGTAATGGAAAATCTACGTCATATCGAGGAGCGCGAGGCACTCGACAAGTGGGAAAGAATCGTTCGTTACTGCAAAGAGACCAACGAGCCCTTCGTCGATGATTCCTTTCCGCCCGCCCCAAAGTCTCTCTACTACAATCCCGCCGATACCAAGGACAATCACGTGGTACAGTGGCGAAGACCCCACAAGATAAACGTTGACTCGAGCGTCGATTCGCAATTACCCTGGGCCGTGTTCAGAACTCCGCTACCCTCCGACATATCGCAGGGGGTTTTGGGCAACTGCTGGCTGCTCTCGGCTCTCGCTGTACTTGCCGAGAGTGACGAGCTAGTCAGGAGGGTACTCGTCATGCGGGAAACCTGTCCCGAGGGTGCTTATCAGGTTAGACTTTGCAAGGATGGCAAATGGACTACCGTGCTCGTTGATGATCTTCTTCCTTGCGACAAACGAGGGCATCTCGTTTACTCTCAGGTGAGCAACGTTCGAGTGGCCGAGATAAGAAATTCCCTACGGGAAAAGAACGAAAATGCTAAGCGAAAGATTTCTCGCAATCATGGCAAGGAATTCTTCATTTATTTCTCAGTTTTGAAGGTCCATTTCGAAAAACTCATGAACTTTAATCATTTATTCAGTACAAAATGGCCGCGCGATGGCATTGTAGCATCCAAAAGCCAGTCTAATATCTAGCATTCGGATGCAAAATACCAATGCGTTTCATAAAGACGATGACAAAAATCAGAAAAGTAGCCAGACCTCACGACAAAGTTATTGATTTACCATTTAAACGACGGAAAGATTTTCCAATACTCAAAATAAATCTTTGGTAATTCTCTAGCGTTTTATATCTACATGACGATACGTGTTGCGATTTTGCTCTAAGTTCGATTTTGAAAATTGGTAAAATTCTCTTGCAGGGCGCCTCGGAAAAAAATATGGCTTTAAGCAGGCTGCAGGTGTGCCGTCATTTTCTATTGAAGAAAATATTTATAAAATGTTTTTTTACCCTTGTTCGTAGATATTCTGAGGGACCAACTCTACATTTTCCCTAAAGTTCATATTTTTTTTCATAATCACCATTAATGCCAATTCCAAAGGTGGTATTACTAAATTAAGGGCCGTCACTACTGTGACGTCCCGAAAATCAGGGTTATGTGAAAACATTAATTTTGGAAGAATAAGTATGGTAATTGAAAAATCGTTCAAACATTTATTTCTATGTCCATGAACAAACTTGTGTATCAAATTGCATGAAAAATATCAATAATTGAAGAAGTTATAAATAATCTCGTAAAGGACCTTACAACGCGAGGGGCTTAACAGTGTACTCGGTTTTATAAAAAGTTTTTTTTCCAAAATATGTAATTTGGTTAAGACTTGACCGAGATTTTTTTGTTATCGTCAAAAAAATAAAAATTCTTGAATTTTTTGTTCGATTTTTCTAGGAAAAATGACATCATTATTGTTAATAACTAATGGAAAAATGTCAAGAAAAACACTGGTCAACATTAAACTACCATTACACTGAATAAGTGTACAAAATTTCAAGCCAATCCGTTTTGAAATACTTAGTTTCGATAAAAACGCGTTTAAAGTTTTACTAGCATATTATCGTTATAATCATAACTTCATGTTCAATCTGCGATTCCTGCACCATATGTTGAACGTTCCTCTTCAATTCGAGTTGACAACATCAATCGCATCTCATCGGAGACACGATCATATTATTAGCAGTAGAAACTATAATACAATTATATTATTATTGGATTACCCCAAATAAGTTTACCTAAAGTCGAGAACTAGCTACGCCACTTTTCGTCGCCTCAAAACGTCAGATTAATATTTGTCAAGATAAAATTTGAAAATACACAACCACTTTTCGCTTTAGTGTATTCGATGTGTCCATTTTATCAAGCTGGATCCATAATATGCATACGCGAATTTTCTCCAATGCATGAAACCCTGCGTGATCCACGTTCGAAAGCTGAACGTTTGTTTTTCTGGTGAGCAGGCAAAGAGAAAACAGCTTTGGGTGCCGCTAATCGAGAAAGCGGTCGCCAAAATTCACGGTTGCTACGAAGCCTTGGTGTCAGGCCGAGCAATCGAAGGACTGGCCACGCTTACCGGTGCTCCTTGCGAGAGCGTTCCACTGCAACCGTCGGCACTACCGAGCGAGGACGAGCTCGACAAAGATCTCATTTGGGCGCAATTATTGTCTTCGCGACAAGCGATGTTCCTCATGGGCGCTAGTTGCGGAGGCGGTAACATGAAAGTCGACGAGGAAGAGTATCAGCGAAAGGGCTTGCGACCGAGGTAGGCCGAGAAAAACAAACGAATTTGAACGATGTTGAACGCATGTTCAACATTGGACATGCTTAACTTTGCGTACATTCGAATTTATGGCAGGGAATTGAATACATTTTCGTTAATATTTTTTTTTTCGTTTTCTTAGGCACGCTTATTCCGTTTTGGACGTCCGAGATGTTCAGGTGAGTGCAATCAACTGGTAAACAATAAATCGTGTGATTCGTTTTTTGGCCATAAGGGATTTGAGGGCGAGCAAATGAAGAGATCGTTATTTTTTACGACTGTAAAAAATCATCTCGTAAATTCAGAATTCGCGATTGCTTTGGATGCATCTGCAATTGATACAGCGAGTTTGTTTAATTTTTTTTACAAGTAAATAGCGGGTGAGCGATATTTTGAGCATTAATAGGGAACCTTACGCAAAGCTCAGCGCAGATGGCGCCACGTAAATATAAAGTAAACACCCGAAGCTGCACGTTGTTCATTTTCGCGGTGTCAGCCCTGTGCTAAGTTATACGAGTGGACAACATATTGGACGATTGCATTCAATTGCACAACACAGATGCATTCTTCAAAATTTATTCACGACAACTGGATTATTTAAGGGAAATTCGACAATAGTCGTAGAAACAGGGGCATAACCAAAGCGAATGTCACTAAACGTCATGTTCTGTTTACGTTATAATACAATATACCCTCTAGCAGGAGAAAGTGGCAGTTGGGTTCCCTACTGCAGGAAACCTATTTTATGTGATTCAGTTCAACTTTGTTATATACGAAAAATTTGGCATTCTCACAGCATTATACCCAAGAACCTGACGATTCTTTAACACGATTCGAACAGTAGTAGGAATCTTTATTTCCAAGGTATAATCTTTAACGGTGTTTACACATATGTCCTCCTTACATTCTCTTCTCCTTTACATTTGTTCTTACAAGTTATATACACGCCTTTCCGTTTTCGTAATATTTTTATATACTGGTATTTCTTTTTCGTTGCGCTACCTGTTTTGTCAATATCTCGAATTATTTTACGTGCGCACAAAGCTTTTTGGCGGACTTATTCCTCCTTAGTTCCTCTAACCTTTGTCTCAATTCACCCCCCCCCCCCTTTGTTCTCCAGCACTTCTTCAAGTTTTTCCACTACTTCCGCCCTGATTTCTGCCTTCACCGCTTGGCAGCCACACACATGTTCCAAGCTCTCCTTCTCTTCCTTACACATCTGGCAGCTATTGTCTCAGTATGCCGTGTAGCTTTTTTCCCCTACATTCCCGCACATTATCCTTGGACATAATTCCTTTATTTAGGAGCTCAGTGTTTCCCCGCTGAGCTCCTTCGTTTCCGAGTATTTTTCCATTTCTGCGTTTCCTTTTCTGCTCCTATATTTGTCAATACTGCACCAATCGTTTTGGATTTCTCGTTCCATTTCGATTTTTATACCCCTCTCAACTTTTTGCTCTATTCTTCTCACATTCTCGCTTCTTATTGCCCGCCATATTCTTCCTTTTCCCACTTCCCGCGTGGCTTTGGAAAGGTCCTCTCCCCACTTTGACCGGTTTCCATTGATAATTCCTCTTACTTCTTTAAGGCACCACCTTCCTTCTTCCATCTTTATTATTCCTATCAGGTATTGTGCCGCTCTTTTCCCGGCTTCCTTTTCCACCCCTCTGCACCCCGATGCCATTCTCCAAATGTATTTTGTTGTGTTTACACTGATTCCCATAGCCATTTTAACGTATTTTCCAAGGTTTCCGTCGCATCCTCTTCCACGATCCGAAGAGCTTTTCGAATAATGCCTCATTTGAGATTCTCGGTTGTCTTATTAACGAAAAAATGATGATACATGGAAAAAAAGATTGCCTTTTGCCATTTTTAAGTACGAAGTGGGCTAAAAGTTTGGACATAACGGTTGTGCAGGGAATAAGATTGCTGCGATTGCGAAATCCATGGGGCCACTACAGTTGGAAAGGCGACTGGTCGGACGACAGTCCAATATGGTCGCCTCAGTTGCGAGAGATGCTTATGCCGCACGGTGCTTCGGACGGTGTTTTTTGGATCTCATTCGACGACGTGCTCAAGTACTTCGACTGCATCGACATTTGCAAAACCCGGGTCGGTTGGAGCGAGGTTAGATTGCGCGGTACGTTGCCGCCTCTGTCGTCACTCAGGCATTTATCTTGCGTTCTTCTCACGGTCCTCGAGCCGACGGAAACCGAATTTACGTTGTTCCAAGAGGGTCAGAGGTTCGTACTTGTGAAACGAGAAACTCAATTTACCTAGACGTGTAGACGTTGAACAAACCTCCGAGCTCCGTCGTTCTTAACGCATCCGTTCTGTGTGTTTCACGCGCGTGCGTCTAGGAACTCTGAAAAGTCGCAGAGATCGCAGCTGGATCTGTGCGTCGTTGTGTTCCGGACGCGATCCGCGGCGGCTCCGGAGGTCGGCCGTTTGGTCGAGCACAGCAAGCGTCAGGTTCGCGGTTTCGTCGGATGTCACAAGATGCTCGAGCGTGATCTCTACGTCGTTGTCTGCCTCGCTTTCAATCATTGGCACACCGGTATGGAGGACACCTCGAGTTATCCCGAATACGTTCTCGCAATACACAGCTCGAAGAGGCTTCTCGTTGAACAAATTTCACCACCGGCTTTCGTACTCGCCGATGCTATAATCAGCTTGACGCTCGCCAAGGGCCAACGTCACGAGGTAATCGAAGGATATCCGATGGATCGGTAACACGCGTTTTGACCCGACGACAAAATATCCTCGACAAAATATCCGCGACAAAATATCCGACGACACAATATCCGCAGGACAAAATATCCTCATGACAAAATATCTGCCGATATTATATACAGTTTAAAGTGTACAGTCATGCCGTTAAAATTTATTCCATGTCAAGTGTACAGTCATGCCGTTGAAATTTATTCCATCTTAAAAAGGAGGAAAATGATTAATATGTGACAGATATGTTTGGGTTTGTTTGTTTGTTTTGGTTTTGTTTGTTTGGGTTCAATGAAGAAATGATTAATATGCGACGGATACGTTTGGGTTTGTTTGAGTTTGTTTGTTTGGGTTCAATGAAGAAATTCGTATTATGCCCCCACCCCAGTATTTCACACACCCCACAAAGGTGTTTCGCGCGCGACCCCGTTGATGTGGTGGACAAGATTTAGGATTTTGTCTCGCGGATATTTTGTCATAAGGATATTTTGTCGTCGGATCAGATGTCACGCAGTTAGATCACGTATCCTCGAATTCAGTTCGGATTTTCCCCCGACGCCGAGGTAAAATTCTCTTTACTCGCGAACGTAATTGCCCGAAAGTTAATGGATTTTGTGTGCAATGCTTGTCCCAGGGACGCGAGGGAATGACCGCCTACTATCTGACTAAGGGTTGGGCCGGATTGGTCGTTATGGTTGAGAACCGCCACGATAACAAGTGGATTCACGTCAAGTGTGATTGTTATGAAAGTTACAACGTTGTATCGACGCGAGGACAGCTTAGAACGGCCGACAGCGTTCCACCTTTGCACAGGTAAGTCTCTCTTTCTCTCTGGATCAGTCACTCCAACCGTACGTTCATAGGACTTTCGCCCCGATCTACGTTTTCGAATCGACTCAATCGATACTCTTTTATTTCCCTCGTTACGAAAGGCAAGTGATCCTTGTGCTGACGCAACTGGAGGGTAGCGGCGGTTTCTCGATAGCCCACCGTCTCACCCATCGCTTGGCCAACAGTGGCAATCTTCATGATTGGGGTCCTCCGGATACTCAGCATTTTCCACAGATCGACACGCAGGTCGAGGGTCTCCACAGTCCTCGTTTGATCACCTGAACGATCTCATACGCGAGTTTCCAATTTTGGTGGCGCGCTTCAATCAATTTACGAATTTCGAAACGAACGTTTCGTTTCGGTGCTACTCTCGGGTGATCCACGAGATATATTGTCGGATTCGGAGACTTTCGACGGTCGAACGCCGGGAACCCCTTGAATGGATTCCAATACGCAAGTACGTTTCAGCATGTACGTTATTCACGCGAGTGCAAATCGTGCTAAACGGCAAAAAAAATAGAAAAAAAAACAAAAATAAGACAAAAGAAGAATAACAATCGATACGACGATTCATCAGGATGTGCGGTATCCGCCGAGGGATCGACGACTGTTACAAACACTTTGCTTGCAATATACGAACAAAGACAATTATTTTCTCAACTTACCGATTAAGTGTCTGCCGTGTGAATGCGGCGAGCGACGAACGGCGGGACGAGGACGGTCGAGACTTCTCGTTTCCAGATGTCTAGGATTAATGAATCTGTCAATTAGCGAATATGTTTGTTCTTTTTGTTATCGGCACTGATTTCGCTGCATCACCGTGATCACTCTTAACCTCGTCTGCATACATGTCGGTGTGTGTGTGTGTATGTGTGGTCTTTGTTTTTTTACATTCAGATCTGTCTTCTCGTACGACCATTGTTTTTTTTTTGGTTCGGTTATCACTCTAATTTTGTATGTATATTTTTTTTCGCGCCTTCGACGTATATACCAAGTGGATATAACTTTCTCCGGATATTACTAGTGTATTGCTAAAAAACCAAAGATGTTCGCAAGAAATTTAGCAGTGTTTAAAAAGCTCGCGATTCCGTTGCAATCGTCTCACCCGGTCGTTCGATGGCGAGTGTATTTGCGAAAATGTTTTAAAACTTCCGGCTCGATCACTCTTATTTCCTTGTTTCTTACTCTCCCCCTCTTTCTCTCGCTCACTTTCTCTTTCTTTTCGGACGAAATCGAAGTTTTATCGAATTAAAGAAGTCCTCGACGCAAAGCCACGTCGGTACGGTTGAGATTCGAGAGATTTTTTAAATGCATTTCATTAAAGGGACTCCACTACTTTTTCCTACTTTTACTGTGCGCAGTGGCGTAGCGTAGGGGGGGGGGGGGGCGAGGGGGCCACGGCCCCGGGCGGCGCAGATGTGGGGCGGCGGCGGCGAGCGGCACTTAGTTACGAAAATAGGGCGGAGGGGCGGCAAATTTAGGGTTAGCCCCGGGCGGCAAAAATCCACGCTACGCCACTGACTGTGCGTAACTAGGATTGTCTTGTTTTCGTTTTTTTTTAAATTACATTGACGTGATCACTCGGAGCATAAATTGCTTCAGGAATTGTTCCTTAATCTTTTCCTTTGTGTTTATAAATTCATTTGGATATACGAAGGCTACCATATGGCTGAATGATGAATTTTTTATGTTTTCGAATGAAGGCTGCTCGACCACGTAGTGACATTCTGTGTTCAAGTTTTATGTGTGGTAGGACAGAGAGAAAGAGAGGGAGAGGGCGCAAGAGATGGTTCGGGTAGGAGAATTTTATTTTTTAGCTACGAGAAAAAAATCTCAACAGCAATCACGTTACAAATGATTATTTCGAAAAAGACAGTATATATATGTATACTCGAAACACTTGTTACTAGAGAGATTTTTCAGTACGAGCAGTGGAGGGAGAATCGTCTGTGTTTTATCGTTAATCCCGCTAACATTGTTGTGGGAATTTATTGTTCGTTGATTTTATTTTCTTTTTTACTTTAATAATTAAGAATGACGATGAGTCGACGGCAAACTCCGCGCAGATTTTTTTCCATCGCTTCATACGCCCATTCGTACTTTGCGATGTCGGGAGAGAGAAAGCCGCGCCCGCCCCATGACATATTTTAGGGTCTATCGTAATTATAAGGTTACATACTGGCGAGAGAGTGAAAATAATCGACGGTGCCAGTGTACGTTGTGACGTTACTCTAATTTTTTTTCGTGAAACACAAAAACAAAGACGCAAAAATAATATTGAAAGAAAAAGACAAAACGACAATGCGAAATCCGCGAATAAACACTTATAAATGTTTGGAAAACGTCAAACTGCCGTATCCTATTTGTCTTCTGACAATGGTTGAAAAACAAAGCGTACATAACGGATGTAGTACAGAGCCACTATTTCGATAGTTCTTGCATTTTAATCGAGAGAGAGAGAGAGAGAGAGAGAGAGAGAGAGAGAGAGAGAGAGAGAGAGAGAGAGAGAGAGAGGCTAGAGGCAGTGTGAGGGAGATAGAGATTTTCTGCACCCTATGTACCACACTGAATGCAGTGATGTGACAATATCCAACGCTGTGATCGGTCAATCACGTTTTTCTTGGGACGCGAAAGAGCCGCGGTTGAAAGGTGCCTGTCGATGTGTGATGAAAGAAAAAAAAGGCAATTTCGCGTCGATGATTCAGGCGAAAATAAAAAGCCGTTGTGCGAAACGAAGAAATTAAAATGATAGATGAGTGTCATCGGCAGCTTCGCGAAATGCGTCGTTTGTTTTCCGACCGAGGTATTCCGGGTTCAGGCGTAAATAATACGTTTTTTAAACCTTTCTTTTTTTCGCCAATTATTCACTCGCGATGTGTAATGAATTTTTCTTTACTCATCTCGGATGGTGTAGAACTCACGCGAACTTCATCGTATTTATCGGTCCATCTGACAGGGTTGTTTTTTTTCTGACGGATAAATACGACGGAGTCGGGTATCGTACTGATCATAGAAAAATGTTCATTCACCTGATTCATGTTAGGCCGCATTCGCGTACAACTTACGAAAAAAATGAAAGACTGTTCACGTTGGACTTGCTCGCGGACGACACGGAGCTAGGTTGCGGTAGTTTGTTTTTTCATTCGGCGATTCCGAAGAATTATTGAGCTGACCATTTGTGCCATACCAAACAGAACATTTAGATCCAAGAGAGAGAGAGAGAGAGCGAGAGCAAGACCGTTGGTTAAAAAGGAAAGAATTTCGAGAGAAAAAAAATAAACGAAGGGAATAGTGATCGATAATAATTTTATAGCGAATCATTCCATTGGCACCTCACGATGTACCGCGAGACCCTTTTTTCTCTGACGATACACAAACGACAAAAATTCTATTTTACATAACGCGTAGTTGGCAAAGAAGTTGTAATGCTGTATGAAAAAGAAAAAGGAAGTAAATATTGATATGAAAACAATGACAACAAAAACACATCTACACGCACACACATACATACGTACGAAAAACAAAACTTAACGATTAATCGAAGAACCGCGATTAATTTCAACTTCTCGTTAGTTTGCGACGATACATTCTCGTCGTATTGTATCGAGGCTCGAGTAATCTGTCGAATTTAGTAATTAGTCGCCCCGTTGGGGCTCCGCGAACCAGTTCGAAACCAGTAAATAATGCACAACCAAATAAGTAAGTGAATCGACGAAAATTGAGAACTTACACGTGTATCGGGATATTTTGTCATCGAAAGGCGTTCACGTGGTTTGAGTGTTTTTTTTTCGAGTGAAGGAAAACGAAACGGGAAGAAAAGAGAATTCCAATTGTATAAATTGTACAAGTTTGTGTGTGTGTGTGTGTGTGTGTGTGTGTGTGTGTGTGAGAGAGGGGGGGGGGGGAGAGAGAGAGAGAGAGACATTAGAACATGTATTGTATCGAGGCAACTGGGAAAAGAGAAATAAGAAAAAAGGGAGCAAGAATTCGAGGAGGCAACAATTTTTAATTCGCACATTGCTTGCGTTTTACGTTTTGGTTTAATTTGAATGCGCTTCTCGTCGTCGCTGTCTTAGCGTTAAGCTATACGATAACGCCGTAATGACTTATTATTATTATACATATTGAAAAAAGTTAGTAATATATTAAAGATCGCGACGAAAAAAGCACCACGAAAAGAAAGGAAAACACGAAGAAAAAAAACGAATAAACGGCACGTCGACGGGGCGAGTACGTCGCTGTTAATTCAGAGTGTGTGAACAAAGGGTGCAAATTGTATCGATCGTGAGATTTCTTACTGAAGCGTTTTTTCCAAGTTCAATTCTCAGTTATCGTGCGTCTCGTTCATATACATTTTCTACTTGCGCTTGAAATCGCGGATATCTATCACGGTTATGTTTCGATAGTTGTTTTTTTTTAATATAAAAATCAATGCAAGTATTCGGAATATTGTGAAAATGGCTGGAGGAAAAAAAATGTTGATTAAAAACTCATGGTCGTTGTTGTGGTCGTTTGAGTAGGATGATGTTTCATTAAGGGGTTAGGCTACTGTAACAACCCGAAAATCAGTTATATTTGAAAAAAGTTATTTTGAAGGAATAAGTGAGGGGATTGAAAAATCGTTTGAACGTGTATATCTGTTAACAAAGTTGTGTACCAAATTTCACACAAAAATATTAATCATTAGAAGATCATGTGTAACGGGTCGAAAAATAGCTGATTCTCGCGATTTTTTTTTCGATCGTTAAAATACGGTAGTAAGTCTGATTTTTTATGTCAAATCAAAGCACTCATGAAGGATAGAAAATAAATTTTGAAACGTTTATTTTTATTTATCTTATTTTTTTTTTTCAGTTGATAATGTCTTCGAAAAAAGGAGTCCTCACGGTGTACACGGTTGTGGCCGTAAATATTATCTGAAACAAAATTGGTAAAAACATTATTAATCAGTTGAACGCCGCAAAATTTGATAAAATGGTGGTTTGAAAAAAAAGTATCGAATTTAACCCTATTTTTTCGTTAAAAAAATACGAAAATAAAAAAAAAACTTTCATTCCAAGATAAAGAATGGGGTGAAGGATGTGGTGTCAAAATTTGAGACGTGTAGCTTGAAAATTCTTCCTTTGAGAGTGCATACAAACACAAATCGAACAACATGCTTATAACCGTCTATACTATCGGACAATGCAAAAAAATCGATTAAAAAAAAAATGATGCACTGTGATGATCCCTTAAAAAGTTATGAACAATGCCGTGAAGGACCTTTGAACGTGAGGGGCTCAACAGTGTACTTGATTTTGGCCACTCGGTTGATCTGTAACAAAAAAACGAGTAATTTTCTTAAAATAGATAACTTGGCTTGATCGAGCTTTTTTGTTACCGTGTTTTAATCACGAAAACAATGTTGAATCCCTTTTTCGAATTGAAAAAATGATATTATTATTGATCACTTATTGAAAAAAAAGTTAAGAAGAAAAACGTCGATCAAAAATACACTACCATTACACTGAATAAGTGTATCAAATTTGAAGTCAAATCGTTCATTAGATGTCGCGAAAACGTGTACACCGTTTTGGAAAACATAGTATCGAGAAATGCGCGTTTAAAGTTTTACCAGCGTTCTATCATTGTAATCATAAGTTTACCTTTAACCTGAAATTACTACACCATATGATGAACCTTCCTCTTCAATTTGAGTTTCCTCAAGGGAAAAACGATTTTTTTCGAAATTTTCACACATTTTTGGCCTAACTCCTTAAACTTTTGCGAAGTGAGCGATTCTTCGAAAATTAACGAAATTATGAAAAACAACAAAGAAATAAAAAGCAAAAATGAACGTGGAGTTAGAGTGTGCCGTGTGTGTGCGTGCGTGTATAGAAGCGAATCTTATATAATTGTGATATCCAACTTTTTCGGTTGCCAATCGAGATCTGACAAAGCGCAATGCATATCTAGGCATATATCTATCCTCGCTCGTGGCCACCGTTAAGCGTGGTTTCATTGGTTTTTTCCGTTCGTCTCAGGGCTCTAATAAATTGATGCGAGTACTCGTTACGTCTGCACGTCGCCAGCCCAAAGTACCTAGACATAATATATTCTTAATATGTGAAGAAAAAAATAATAATTAAAGTGAAATATGTGTCTCACTGTATTTGTATGATAAAGCGTAAAGAATGGTTCTCGTGAGGTCGTTGCTGTCCTCGTTATGCGGGATTGGATAGAGTGAGAGTAGAAGAAGAAAAAAGGATGGCGACGGGGATAGAGCGAGAGAGAGAGAGAGAGAGAGAGAGAGAGAGAGAGAGAGAGAGAGAGAGAGAGAGCGAGAGAGAGAGAGAGAGAGAGAGAGCGAGAGAGAGAGAGAGAGAGAGAGAGAGAGAGAGAGCGCGGGGAACAGGAAGAGATAGATGGAGACACGGCTATAGAGTGTGACACGCACAGAGATCAATCTGCATGAGCCCCCCACAAAAAAGGGATTAGCACCGTTTGAATTCCTAACGAAATATGGACAATTGTGCAACAAAACGATTCTAAAGGATTTAGTAATTGAAACTCATATAGTTCCTCCAATATTTTTTCAAAATTTTCAACCAACCCATCTTCACACGCATTATTTCGTTAAAGTTGCATAAAGCTGCGTACGCACTGGCGCATTTTTTCGCGTGCGAACGTTCGTTCGTAGCGTTTTTTAGCGCTCGCGAGCATCGAGTCCGCGTGCTCAAAATTGTGCTCCAATCGTTCGTGGGAAATGGCTGGGATGCTCCGCATCCTATAAAATTCGTCCACTCCATCGTTAGCGCGAACGTCGTGCGTAGCGGAGACACCCGCCCACACTGAGTGCCTGTTCGCACACATGATTGTCGAGTGCACGACATTCGCTACGTCCTGAACTCAACGTTTTTTTGCGAGAAAATGCTCTAGTGCGTACGTAGCTTTCGGCGAACTTTACTCTTGAATTGGCTAACATGTGATTTCTTACATCGGTGCAAATCTCTTTCTCAAGCCCTAGCCTACCTCTAAGTCTGCCCGACTGAACGAGAAAGAATTTTGCAACATAAATTAGCGCGTTAAAAAAAACATTTGAATATATGTGTGTGTGTGTGTGTGTGTGTGTGTGTGTGTGTGTGTGTGTGTGTGTGTGTGTGTGTGTGTGTGTGTGTGTGTGTGTGTGTGTGTGTGTATATACAAATGGGCGAGACTTCTCAGTTTTGGTCAGGGAACGTTTATGGCTGTAGGTTCATCACGCCTTTCCTTCATTAATTTATTTTAAAAAAGAAAAACAACTGGTAATCCGATTCTCTGCATAGATATATGGAGGAAAAAGCAAAATGTGACAAAATGCGTATGCAATTATTGTTCGATCTCGATGCGAGGGGCACAGGGACGAAAAGAAGCGGCGCGGTACGAAGGTGCAACCGCGAAATGTTTTTGTCTTTATACTTTCGCCAATTACTATATTAAATATATATAAATAATTGCGTAAATATCGAATATACCATATAGTATACTATACATCCATGTATATTTCCAACCATGCATATAGGTATACTATATGTATATGAGATAGTATTTCATATTTATTATATTTAATATAAAACGAAGAGGAAACAAAAATCTCGACTATTTACTACCGTATGATTAAAAAAAGGAAAAAATGATATCGAAATTGTGTTGTCCCCCGATTTGTATCGTGTAGGCACGTTTAATAATAAATCGAAATATTATCTACGAGGCGTCCGCATCTACGATGACTACTTCGCAAGACATTTTTTTGTATTGATAGAATGGCAACTTTTTAAACACGATAGGACATACAGTGATCGGGTCAAAAGTACTGTTGAAAAAGTATCAAATAGCGTGTTCGAGGAGCGGCCGGCAGAGGCGCGAGAGTCGACTCTCGCACCGCTCGCTGCGCTCAAGCGGTCAAGCCGAGTGTGGAAATTTATCAAAATTCAAAGATGGCGTCTGCTATGGATATTGACGACGAAGGCAGTGATATCCCCACTTCAGGCAGCACAAAAGGTGATAAAAAGCGATTTGAAGTGAAAAAGGTACGTTGATATATCAATTAAACGTATTGAGGTTTTAATGGAACGTATACTTTCGTGCTAATGCCCCGGAACGAAAAACATGGCGCTTCTAACCTCTATAGCGCGATTTGGCTTTGTCATTTAATTTGTATCTTCGAGTCGTGCACGCAAGTAAACCGCTTGAGAATTTCTCAATAATATATTTTTTTTCGTTTCAGTGGAATGCCGTTGCCCTGTGGGCTTGGGGTAAGCTCTTCTCTGCTCAATATTAGTTTATTTTGTCCTTCAGAACTGTAGTGTATTTTCGAGATCTTTCGATGCTCACATTCCTCCATGGATCTCTAATACACGGTATACCTTTGGGCAAGGTTCTGGGAGTCAGTTTTTGTACTAAGCCATTTTACCCTTGAGGTATGCACAATTAAATAAGCTAGCTACGAGATAAACCAAAGCAAAACCTTTTTTGTTCCATCATTGAAGGTTTATCTGTTTTTTCCAAATGCAAAGTTGTGCACCAGGCTGAAACATCTAGACGCAGCAGAGTCCCAATGAAACATACAGTGGAAACAATATTTTGAAGCTTATACCGCAATGCAAAAATATTATTAGTCATGTGCGACATTCGAATAGTTTCCCCATACGTTATATGCATTTTTAAAAAAAGTATCCTTAAATTCAAGTGAATGAAATAAAATAAAATCCTTGAACTTTTTTGTCTTCATAGATATTGTGGTCGACAACTGTGCTATCTGTAGGAATCACATAATGGATCTCTGCATCGAATGTCAGGCCAATCAGGCATCGGCGACGAGCGAAGAATGTACCGTCGCTTGGGGAGTCTGCAATGTGCGTGTTTCGGAGATGAATTGTTTCTTTCATGCTCCAGAAGTTCTCGAGAATGCCTGAGGAAGCGTTTATCAACGCATTGAAAAAACGCGAATCTTGTCGGACTCTCTTATACATTTAGTTTTTCTTCTTCATTTGTACGATAAGAGCGCACCGTTTTAATTCGTATAAAAATTTCTTTGGCTGTGCAGCATGCGTTCCATTTCCATTGCATCTCGCGTTGGCTCAAGACTAGGCAAGTCTGTCCGCTGGACAATCGCGAATGGGAGTTTCAAAAGTGAGTATAACGTCGACAGATCGAGGCTTTTTACAAAGCTTGTTTGTGCGTTAGAAAAAAAGAGGGAGAGAGAGATAAAGAGAGACGAAGGAAGCAAGGAAGACAGTAAATAAAGAACGTCGATTCTGGAAAAGTGCGTGCGGATGGTTAGCAAGACGATTTTTTATTGCCAGAATCGAGGTAGGCCTCAAACTGTTGTTGCAATACAGACTTCTATCGCACTAGTTTCCTTACTAGTTTGCATTGTTGAGTTAGTTTTTTGTCACGAATATTGCACAAGTTCGCAAGACGGGTGGAGAGGGGCCATCAAGTCTTTCTTTTTTTTTCATATCCAGTTTGATCGACATTGAAGTGACTTTGCTTTTTCCCTTATTTTTAGGTATGGTCATTAAAGCAATGCTCACAGTTGCCCCGTACGACAGAACCCGCAAAGATCGCATCGCCAGTGTCATCGGTATGATTCACGAAAGATTTCCAATGATCGAATCAAAATTCCACTCTTGTGCAGCAGCCGCACTCTACGTAACAACAAATAAACGCTTGGGCTAGTTACGCAAAGATGAAAATTCCCATGACGCTGGGGCACCATCAACGAGTGCCTGCCACGTAACGATTTTCCGTATCAACAAAACAACAATGATTAACGCACCTTTCGCAACGTTATTGAATTCTCGTATAAGGTTTGGGGGGGCGGCGACATTTCATTTTTTTTCCGGCGTAACGGAACCTCTGTAAAACATAGTTTTAAGACACGAATAAAAATAATTCACCATATAAGTTATCACGAGACTATCGAGATTGATCATTCATTTTTTGATTTACGTTGGGAGAGAAACGTGAGGGGCTTCACGAAGAAGACGCCAGAATGATATATTTGTTAATTGTATTATCTAGTAACTTTTGCCCGCGTCTTCACTCGCCTAATTGTCGGAAACGTTGTTTATGTGCATTACGGGAATGCATTTTAGAGCCATATCGTAGTGAGGATTCTATACTTAAGTTATTATGAAAAACGCGTTTTCGACATGGCTGAAAAACACCCGCTTTCTATAAATCTTAATGTATACCCATAATGACAGCAGCAGAAAAAAACGATGAACATTGCTTTGGATAATTATGAAAGCTAATGAAACTCTGTTATATTGAGTATTTACTGAAGAGCTTCCTTATGAATACCGAAGAGTATCCCGTGCTACAATCCTTTTAAAAAGGAGATTGCACTTTTTCAGGTTTTACTTGACGGATGCAGGTAAATAACGTACTCGAAAATTCGGAAAATGTTTATTTTAATATATATCAGAAGTTCGGAAAAACAGCTTCCACCTCTTTCACGCTTACTTCGATCAAACAGACGCCAACAGTGAAGTGAAGACATTTACAAAATTGATACATATCGTCTCGACATCGTATTCTATTCCTATCGGCTAGCTGAAATCACGAATGTACAAAAAAATACTTCATTTTTGTTCCATTGGTGAAGTGATCATTTTTTTTTATTAATGATATAGGCTGTGTCCGAAATAATTCTAGAAGTGTCAAAAATTCCTACCGGCCGACCTGAAATAACGAATGTACAAAAAAAACTCTATTCTTATTGCATTGGTGGAGATGATAATTTTTCGTTATTAATGATACGGGCTGTTGCCGAACTAATTTTAGAAGTGTCGAGAATGCCTACGAGATTTGCCACATTAGAAAACTAATATGGTAAAACTCTACTTTGAAGAGGAAAAGGAAAGCGTTCAAATCTACTACCGTATTACAGTATTATAATTACCATAGAACGGTACATATTGGGTCAAACCCTTGAGATTTTGTTCTGAAATCACGTGAAACGTTTATTTCTCAGCGTAGTCGTGGTTAGCTTTTCAAGCACGGTGAAAACTGCATTGAAGAAAAGATAACGCATCGTGTAGACGCAATATTCTCAGAAACATTAGTCAAAACTAATTGTGAGGCATGCTCAAAATATCGTGTTCATTCGTGGCAATTGTGCTTCGGGTAATGTAGAATCCATTTTAACAATGCTACTGGAGCGTTAGAAGTATTGGAATCGTTTTAATAATATTTGATTCAAAATACAATGGCATGGTATAAATAATATGTATATAAACATAAATATATTATAATAATATAAATATATGGGTATGAATGGATATAAATAAATAGTATAAATAATATGTATATAAACAAAAATATATAATAATAATATAAATATATAAGAATTTAAGAAACATTGACTCCGTTTGAATAATCGGAGTTTCGGCAATATTGGAATGGTTTAAATAATACGGGAATCACTTAAATAATTGCAATCGGATTTCGGAAATATTGCAATTGTATAAATAATAGCGTTAGAAGTAGACAAATATCGGATCCGTTGGAATCCGATGAAGTTTCTGAAATATTGGAACAATTTAAGGAGATTACAGCGGTCACTTGAGTCAAATGACGGTTTATGCATTTTTTTTTCAATGAACCGCAAAAAATGCATACGAGCTATATATTTGTTCTGGACATGATAATTTTTCATAAAATATATAATTAATTGGCAAAATTTTGCATTAAAAAAAAAAAGTGTGCGTTGGTACCAACTTGAAAAAGTATAACATTATCGATGATTATTATGAAAAAAACTGCGTTAGCGAGTGTTTTATACAATTCGGAATATAATTTTGAGTAATTTATAATGATGCCTATTCATATGTATGTCACGGGATTATTTTTGATTATCATTAATTACAATTAAGTGTGGCCGAAATACGGCAACTTCGCGGACATTGAGGTTGGCAGCAATGCCCTTCATTCGTCAGCCAAGATTCGTAATCTTTCATCAAACCTTAATGGTTCAATATTCAATATACAGCGTTGGCCAAAAGTACTACTCACCCTGTACATTTTATATCCCGAAAAAATCGCATAGCTTGGTGAAAAACAATCGTACACCAATTTACCAAGCGGGGTTTTGGAGCAGATGAAGCCAGCTTCATTTTCCTTTTTTATTATTGCTTTTGCGATTTTTTTTGTACCCGGTATGTCATTTTGAAATTGCCGGTTTCTCACGATATTCTCACTTTGCAAAATCGCGTGCTGAACTTTGAAAAATAGTAATCTCACCATTTAGTGGCAAGATCTTTGAAAAGGACACCGTTGGCTTTAGTTTCTTTTTAAAAAAAAGTGTTGCCATTTTTTTGCAGTGTTATTTATCGTTTTCTTAAAAAAAGGCAGGTTTCCAAAAAACCGGCAACGTGCGGTGTAACTTGAAAACTGATGTTTGGAATATTTAGTCAAGGAGTAAAAAGTTTTATTTTGTTCTTTGGAGTCACAACATTTTTTAAAGATTTTTTTTCAAAATTTCTTTGGGTCGTTATTTTTGGTTGATAATCGACGATTTGTCTCATTAATTTATTTCTATTACTTTGAAACAAAGATGTTTTAATTAACATATCACGAGGAAAAAAGGTACACACAGCCTTGGCCAAAAGTATTGGGCACCCCTATAATATATCGATATTTTAAAAAGTACTTATATCTATTGAAATTCTTTTGAACTAAAGCTAAGACGGCATCATCAAATATAAAATTAACCGTAGCATCACCCGATCCCCTCGCTCGCAAGAGTTGCCAAGTGAGTGCATATGTATGGAAAGTCCATACAAGAAATGACGAGCTCGATCTCGCCTCGAGGCGTGGCGAGGTAGGGTGCCGGGTTGATAAGTGGGCGACAACCTTACAAAACCTCTTTTGGTGGATTGTAAAACATCTGGATCGTAAAACACTAAACATGTGCGTTTTTAACTTTCGACAAAAACTTTGTTCAGTCTTCATTTGCTATTCTCAGAGTGGAGAAGCCCTTTTCTGCCATTTCATTGTTCAGCGCGATTCCTTGTTTTCGAAAATGCCAAGAAGTAGTGAGCTTTCATACGAAAAACGGGTAAAAATTACACTTTTTCACAAACAAGGGAAGTCCCAAGTCGAAATATCGAAGCAATTGTAATAGTTTTATGTACTTTTGAAAATATCAATATTTTATAGGGGTGCCTAATACTTTTGACCAAGGCTGTACGTACCTGTTCTTCTCTTGATATTTTCATTAAAACATCTTTGTTTTAAAGTGACGGCAACAAATTAATGAGCCAAATCGTCGACTATCAACCAAAAATAGCGGTACAAAGAGATTTTGGAAAACATCTAAATAAAATTTAGTGACTCAAAAATAACAAAGAACAACTTTTTATTCCTTACACTAAATATTCGAAACCTCATAGTTTTGAAGTAACGCTGCACGATGCCGGCCTTTCGAAAACTGCCGTGTTTTCAAGAAAAAAAAACTAAGTAACACTGCGAAAATAATCGCAATTTTTTTTTAACAAAACTAAAGTTAATGGTGTCCTTTTATCCCTAAATGGAGGAATTACTATTTTTTAAAGTCCAGCACGTGATTTCGCAATGTGCGAAAATCGTGAAAACCCGGCATTTTCAAAATGACGTACCTGGTAAAAAAACGCAAAAATAAAATCAAAAACGGAAAATGAAGCTGGCTTTGTTCGCTTCAAAACCCCGTTTGATAAATTGGTTTGTGATTTTTTTTCGCCGAGATAGTCGATTTTTTGTCCGGATAGAAAATGTACAGGTTGCCATACTTTTGGCCAAGGCTGTATATGGATTACGATGGGCAATATGGTTTTTTTTCCGAAATGTTTACAGAGATTTGGTCAGCGTTAATCCGTTGTTAGAAATGGTTTATCTTGATGCTAAATAGCCGAAAAAAATCACATAATCCATAGGGTGAACATAGCGTGCTGCCCATCTAACCGTACGTAAAGTTACAAACAGCGAACTATTTTTTTATCGTTGATGTTTGCTGGTGAAAAAAATTCAAAAAATTCGTAGAGACAGACATATATGTATAAAAATGTTTTCTTGGATTGTTGACGCTTTAAACTCCTTAAATATAAATATCCGAATTTCGGAGATATTTCGATCATTTAAATAATAATATTTAAATCTCAAAAAAATTCCAATACTATGAATAATAATATGGAAATTTTTAAATTGTTCACATGGTTTAAATAGTAATATTGAAACGTTAGAAATATCAGATTTGGTTTTATAATGAGGTTGGAATTTCAAAACTACTTGATTTGTTTATATATTAGGTGCGCAACTAAGGTCCTGCGGTTTTTCAAGAGATGGCTAGTAACCCGAGTCGAAATTTTCGAGCTGCGTTCAACCCACAAAATGAAGGCGAGCAGAAATCGGCGTGAGCGGATTATTGGGTATCTAAAGGAGGGTACAATGTTTGAAAGTACCATGCGTTAGAGCCTCCGATGAACCTCTGGCATGGCAGAAAGTAGACTTTTTGACTCAAAGGAGGTCAGTGAGGATCACAACTGAACCTACGGAACCTCAGGTCGGCCTACTTCGAGCGCTCCCGCAGAACCTACTGCCACCCCTTTCGACCTACTGTACACTGCTAAACAAAAAAAATAATTTATATAGAATCTATTTAAATAAAATAGGTTTTTTCCTTGTCTCACAGCCTACTACGATCATATTTCTTTGAAAGATATTTATATATATATTAATAAAGATGAGATTCAAATTAATCTTTATTTGCTTACAATGTACACTGCAAAGCTAAGTGTACTATATGCATAAAATATTTCATAAATGGAAAATAAAATGAACTCCTTCATTGAGAGCTTTACCACAAGGATTTTTCATCGTAATTCGTCATTCCCTGGCCTTTAGAAATGATTTTTTTCGAAGAAAATATTTGCCCTATATGCGGCTTGAACCTAGTCCTACCTACTCATAGCTACGCTCCGCTGCCCCTATGCTACCGAGTGCTTGTAACATTGTGGTCGGTGATATGGCAAAAGAGACCAAATGAATACCTCTAACTATTTGTTGTATCACATAAGCTATATCAATTAGTTAATATGATTGTGATAATTCGAGAGTTGCATCGAATAACATGCTATAGATTTTTCAAACACATATATATATATATATAAAATTCCTCTCTCGAGAAATTTTAACCCCCGCCCCTTTGATATGAGTGTTGCAATAAAGATGGACTGTTAGTTCAATCAAATAGAAAAATGGTTAACTCTACGAAAATTCTATTTAAGGTAAATTAAAAAAAAATAACTCGATCCATTCAGTGAACGTAACTAAATGGTTTTTTAGAACAGATGAAAATGTTGAACTGATGAAACCGAATCACAAATTTATTAGGATCAAATAAAATATGTAGTTATTGGACGATATTAAATAGATTGATTTTCTATAAATAAACATTTTTGGAATCAATAATTTTAATAATGGAATGCAATAGAAACAATTTGGTTCTATGAAAAATCTAGTTAATTTAAATAAAAAAGAATCAAATAGACGCGGTTAGTTAATATCATATTTAGCGGAAAAAAATAAAAATATGCTTCATACATACACGTGGAAATATTTTTTTAATTTTCGACGTGCTAAAAATGAAAACAAAGAAAAATCAAACATTTTATTTAAAATCGACGGTAATCGACCGTCGCCATTTATCAACTCATTATTGAATTAACAAAAAAAAACAAAAAGAAAAAATCGAATGAGGTTGAATTCTAAACCGACAATTTCAATCCTTTAGAACATGAAACTGACTATAATTAACACCCTAACGTTCCATATAGATATCAACATTATATGTTATTTAGATCTACACTGCCAGCCAAAAGTTTTCGGACACTCCACATGATCGCAAAACTTTTGAGCGCTGGATAATTGCCAAATAATGTTAGAGTAATATAATTCATTTCATTTATTATTTCACGAAGATACTATAAAGATCTATATAATTAAGTAATTATACAGAGCTTTATAGTACCTTCGTGAAATAATTATTATTCTACCATAAGTTTGCAATGATCTAAAGTGATTCTAAGTTTTGCAGTTATCTGAAGTGTCCGAATACTTTTGACTGGTAGTGTATATTCGAATATATTAATGCAACCACATATTTCGACTATAATATATATATATATATATATATATATATATATATATATAGTATTATATAATATATACCGTCGCTTAAAAGTTTGGATACACTAGTCGATATTTCTCGCTGCACTGAAAGTTACATAGCTTCGTAAAAAAAAAGATAACCAAATTTACCGAACGGCGTTTTGACGGGAATAAATTCAGCTTTATATTGCTTTTCTGAAATATTTTTTATAATTTTCTTTTCGACCCGGTACGCACTTTTATACGAGACTGATTTTCGGCTTTTTTTCGACCATCGAGAATTGGGCGCATGACTTATGCAAAAAAAATTTGTTACGTTTATCCATGATAAACTTGAACGGGGTAGCAGGAACTCCATTTGCGTTTTTGATAAAGTTTTGTACGATTTTTTTCGCAATGTCATTTCATTTTTTGCTAAAAAAGACTAATTCTAGATAATGCAATGTAACTCAAGAACTAGAGGGCTTAAGAAGAAATGTCAAGGACGAAAAACGTCGCGTAAGCTTATACTGGGTAGACTGGCATTTTTTAAGAATTTTCCTGTGAGATTTTTTCTCACAGGAAAACGCCCATTAATCCGATATAATTGGAGTAAGACTGTATATACAAGCATTCTTTTATGAATTGCCTATAAAATGATAATAAATCGATATTGAGCAAATTTGATTGTTTTCGCATATTAATATTGCACTAATAATTTGATAAGGGGACGATGGATTTTTATTAATTTCGTATTATTTTCGTCATCGAACGGGTTACCGATTAGGCCACAATGGAATGATGATGGAGGAGATATCGAATTTGGGCCGAAAGCAGGTTAGGTGGGGTCGAGGCAACAGTTTGAGATTGAAAGCAGGTTAAGGAGGCCTGTGCTCTGCACGTTTCACTGAAACTGGGGGTCGAGAGAAGGTTTGGGAGGTCTAGCAGAGGCTACCCTGGACCAAGAGGAGGTCTCTTCATGGCACTGAACTCGACAAATGAGGTTTCGTCGGTTCAACGGAGGCTGGCGGCTTATGTATTACAAAAGAAATGGGTCCTGCGAGGGTTCAGAGGAGGCTAAAAATTTTGACTCGGGAAGTGCTGGTCGGTTGTGACATAACCAAAACGTCATGAACCAAGCTTAGACATATGGTAAACAAACCTCTTTGACACATTAGTGATTTTGTTTTCGCGTCGTATACTTTTGGTCGTGTGAAAATGTCTGATTTTGTGCCAAACAATCGTCATTTGCGGGAAGTGTTGCTTTTCTTTTTTCATTTGAAGAAAACGGCGGCTGAAGCGCATCGAGAACTTGAAAAAGTTTACGGAGATGCTGCTCTAAGTGAATCAACGTGCCGTGATTGGTTCCGTCGCTTCAAAGACGGTGATTTCGATGTTGACGACCGTTCACGTGAAGGAAAGCCAAAAACCTTCCTCTTGAGCTGTTGAGCTGTTGAAACCGAACGAACTCATCACTGGGGAACGGTATCGAACTCAATTGATGCGATTGAGCCGAGCACTGCGCGAAAAGCGGCCACAATACGAGCAGAGGCACGAAAAAGTGATTTTACAGCATGACAATGCTCGGCCTTACGTTGCCAAACCCGTTAAAACCTACTTAGAAACGCTCAAATGGGAAGTCCTATCCCACCCGCCATATTCCCCAGATATTGCGCCGTCCGATTATTACTTGTTCCGTTCGATGACACATGGGCTGGCTAATCAGCAGTTCCGCTTATATGAAGACATCTCAAAATGGCTTGATTCGTGGATAGCCTCAAAAGACGAACACTTCTACCGTGACGGTATTCAAGCTCTGCCAGTAAGATGGGGAAAAAGTTGTCGCTAGCGATGGGCAATATTTTGAATGATTCATTTGTAACCATTTTTTCACAATAAAGTGGCATATTCATAAAAAAACAGCGAGAACTTAGTTGCGCACCTAATAATAAAAATATAAGGATTTAAAAATTTATTGGAATTGTTTGGGTTCTAACTGGGACTTCTAACAATACGTTTGAACAATGATGTTGGAATTTCAGAAATGGATTAGTGATTAATCTTTTCCCCCGTCTTAATTGTACATTATTCATTGGTATATATATATAAAACGAGCACAAAGTCAAGACCTCGTTTTCTAATGGAGTCCGCATTTGGAATATTCAGGTACGTGTAAGACTGGAATGTCGGAAATATTGGAATCGTTTATCCAATAATATTGCAATAGACCCTCCAAGTCGTCGTGCTACGAGTATTCAAGACTGCACGTAAATGTCCGCAATCATCTTTTATAATTTCTCAACCTACGCTTTCATTTTATTTATTTTTTTCATCTTTATTCTTAAGGCGACCGATAAGGATAGGATTATCTGGTGGGACTACGCGTGTGCCATAATCGTGAAGCTGCAAAACTTTTGTCCCGAAAAGTAGCCTTTTCAGGTCTAATTTTAAGGCTCTTGGCTCGTGACCCATATACCTCAACTTCAGTTGGTCCCAAATACTAAAATATTATTTTCACATTTATTCACTATTCATTTTCGTCTTTTCCGTCGAAATTGATATTCACGTATCGAAGGAAGAACGGCCAAGCGGCAGTAAACGTTCGGTGGGCGTTTTTTAGTTCGCGAAAGGACATTACTTGTCCGGGAGTCTCAATGTAACCGAGAATTCGCGGCTTCTAATCCGGACATACAGCGAAAATTAGATCTTTGAAAGCGAGCAAAAGAGTGAGAGAGGGAGAGAGAGAGGGAGAGAGAGAAAGAGAGCGAGGGAAGGACTCAAATTACCAAAAGGTTTTCACATCTCCTCGCCTTAAACCCGTCCTTACACAGGCTACTTCCTACAACTCTTTTTTTTCTCTCGACTGTCTTCTCTCTTCGAGCGCGGCTTCATTTCTTCCTTTTTCTCTGCCCTTTATCCTCTTCTCCGTACCGTAAAAATCCCCCTCAGGATCTATGTAATAACCGTGTTCCACATATTCTCATCCACCGCGCACGTTGAATGAGCATTGAAACAGGATTTTTGGAATCTTCGTCCGCGCACGTTGAATTTGTGAATGGAAAATTGTCCTTCGCCTTTCGCCATTCCCGATAGAGCTCGAACAATGTCAAATCCCGAAAATCTGTTCACAAAGCTCCATCCACACGACTCTATAATCATTATTGATAACTTGACTAGCATGAAGGGAAGTAGTGGGTGCGAAACTGGAGAGATAAAATCGTACCGGAACGGCTGATACATGGTTGACAAAGTCATCGACAAAGCAATAATCAAAGTTATTCGATAGTGCATTGATTTTTTTCCTTTGCCTCCAAAATAAGATGAGACATTCTTGTTCTAACAAAATGGCGAATAATATGGCGCATGACCTTTAAGGAGGTATCCCTCTCTGGAAACTAAAAAAATAGTTTTTTCTGCATATTGTTATGGTGTGAACTTTCAATAATATTTTCAGACCAACCGGACCCTGAAATTCTAAAAACTGACAAAGTTACACCTATTTTAGAAGAACAGTGTGCGTCGGGTTTACCGAGAACCGTCGAGTTTGATCGCAATTATTCCGAAACTACATATCTTGACACGGCGGGATTGATATCTTGAGTAGCTTTCACACTATTGACTTGAATTTGCACAGTTAGAGTTCAAACAGTAGTCATTTTCGGTTCACGATCGCATTTTTAATTGGATGAACCATTTGTTGATAACAATGACTTCAGGATGCGGTTTTTCAAGAGAAAAATGAGGTTTTCTTTGGAGGAGCTGTCATTTTTCGTTTTTTTTTTTTCGAAACTCCGAAAAGTGGACCGTGAACCCTTAGCCAGTTGGACATATTTGAAGACATTTTTGTTGTCTTCGTTTCTAATTACATTTGAGCCTTCCGTAGAGATTCCGCCGTTTCGAGCCTCGCTGCTGGAGCACTGCAACGCCAACTGCAGCAGCACGAACACTGGAAGTTTTTCTTCCGAAAAAATTACATTGTAACCACAAACACGTGTAAAACATGCTGGGAAAAAATGAATTTATTCCAAACAATGTGTTACTGGAAAAAAAATCATCATTCTGACCCTTTAAATTGGGCTTCCAGGGAGGGATATCCCGTTAAAGCACGACGTTTGGAAGGTCAAGACAATCGGTTGGAATTGCAAAGATATTCAGGATAGACTTAAAAACCTGTTTCGATCGATAATATTTTATAAGAAGTTCCCTCGAAAAATTATCACCCGATAGAATTAAGTATTTAGATGCACCAAACAATTAAAAAAATGTAAAAGTTAGTGCTGCTTCTTGACGAAGAAACGCACAGCATTCAGAGCCTGTTAAAGCACCGTTACATGAAATGCACTTCATAGTTAAAATAACGCGGTTTGCCAATCGGGCAGACAGACAAAATATGACGCAATTGATAACTCCAGGATGTAACAATAGAAATGGTCCAGATTGATGAAGCCTCAAAGACCCACGTATCGGAGATTATTGTGTCCATTTTCTCTCGAACCGTTTGATGAGCATCGTCATTATCAGGACGGCTATGAATATTGTCCAAATCAGCGAGCGTCACTATGGACACAGGGTTTTTTTTTCATTCAGCATCCAGCTACCGAATTTTCCAGGCTTCAGTTGTACTGAGAGCATTCTGTATATGCAAAGAAACGGGCTTGTCGAACAGTGCCGAAATGGATAAAGGAAACAAACGTCATTCGTGGACAAAAATGACTAACAAGCGCGCGTATTATAAAGGTTGTGGAAATGAAAAGTAATATGTATATGATGCGAAACAGATATCGGTGTGACGGAGACCTTAAGGTTGTTGCTTAAAAATATTGGGGTGAATAGATATTAATGAAAATTTAACTAGCTGTAATGGTATATTTTTCGAATTTACTGGCAAAAGGAAAACAGAGGTTACCGCACTCGTTTATTAAATATAGAATTTCAAAGTTGACGTCAACGTTCACTTCATAGCATTGGTTGTATGGCGCAACCTCGTTCCCATTCCAGTTTCTCGCGTATAGCTCCCGAAGATCTAATGAAAGCGACCCAAAAAACGAATGTTGTGTGCAGAATAGTTTGCAGAACATTGTTACCGAAAAAAAGACAGGCTACCGATTTAATTACTGAGAATGCATGAAAAATATGCTACCGGTTTACGAAAAAGTAAGGCTTGTTGAGACGTATTGATTGAAATGTGGCAACGTTGGAACTATCGGAATAGCAGAAGCAATCGAAGACCTAACGCGCCAATTTCAAATATGCCAAACTCAAATGCGAGTAAGGGAAACTTTTCCATTTATTTATTATGATTCATTTACTTTTCCAAATAAGCATTTAATGTATGCACATATGTATATTTAAAACGTATAATATATTACAGTTTTGTAAAATTTAGTTCCAATAATAATAATTTATATATATAGCAGGTTTTTATCATACAAACACACAGTTTGTAAATGCTAATAAATAATTACAGCCAAATGCGAGTGATAGGAACTTCTTTATTTACGTATTCATTTATAACATCAAAAATAAACTTTCATATCAGTCAATAACTAATAAATACATATGCATATCTATTTTTATATCATTTATATATATATATATATATTTGAAACACATAACGTTTTGAACGTTTATTAGTCTTATAACTTGTATTAAATGATATCAATGAGGAAATCGGTGACGGAATTTATCACTTTAGAATTTTTAGTAACCCGCGGCTTTCCATCAATTTCTTCTGCCATTAACATTTCAGTGGCATTTTCCCCGCCAGACAAAAATGTATCAACAAGTTTGTTAAAATCTATACCTACTGACGCCAACTTTACTCTCATCTGAGTAGAGACGACACCTTCTAATGGAGTCAAAGTCTTGGCAGTTTCATTCGTTAGTTTGGCACGACTTTCTTGTGCTACGATTTCTTTAATACTTCTTTTTTGTTCTATCAGAACATTTTGCGGAATATTTAGTTTGGCCACGAGTCGTTGCAGTACTGCAACATCATGCACAGCATCATGAGCACAGTCATCTGAAATTTGGAGGAATTCTGCAGCCAGATGAGTCTGACTGCAGTCTTTGCTTCTCTGAAGCACTTGTCGAAAAATCGGTAGCGTATCGACAAAGCCTGATATAATTCCATCGAATTGCGCAGACATCCCTACTGTCTCAATAGCGTTTAATAAATGTACGCTATTAAACTTGCAATTATGCGCTACAAGGACACTCGGCCGGCCTATTGCGAGTAAAAAGTCGTTGAATTTTTCTAACGCAACACGTAATGGGCGTGCGTTGACCCTTACGTCGTGAAGAAATAATTCTCCGCTTATATTGCGTAAGCCATTTACCAATGATGCTGAAGATGCGATCGGTCGAGTAGGATTAATGTACACGCCGAACGATTGTCCCTCATACCGAGCTCCTATCTGTAAAACTTCTGCCGTTTTCATGAAACCGGAGGTTTCAAGATCGAAAAATACGATCGCTCCGTCACCTAAATGTGTGTCCGCGGGAGCTGCAAGAGCAGAATGTTGAAGAAGCCCCATATTTGATTGGTATGTGGTGCCTTCTTTAATTTCTTTTTTGTGCCTCAGCGCTGCCCGGTACTTCTTCAAAATATTTCGCCTTGCCTTGAACTCAGCAGTAACTATTTCTTTTTTACGCTGATTTGCAGTGACTACCATCATTGTCGTATATTTTGACGTATGCTTGCCTGGCGACAGCTTTAAATCGCTCATTATTTTGAGTAAATAATCGGGACCAATGTTTTTGTTGGCGACGGTTAGAGCAAAACGGTAATCACTGGATGGTCCCAAAGAATAACACCGTGACTTTGGTTTCTTACTAGCCATAATTGCGTTGAGGTTTTCGTTGGCCTGACTGGACATGCCGTGTGCAAATTTTTCAACGTTTTTCGCCAGCTGATCGAATATGTTTCGTAGTGTCAGATGTAAAGATCTGCTATGAAATCCACCTAGTACGGTCCTGTGTTTGTAGTTGTTGTTATCTGTTTGATATCCACACCATTTCCCACATTTTTCATGGTAGTTAAAAGCATGATCGGTAATTTGTCGGAGTATATCGGCGATCGCTGCACTGTCGCCTTTATTTTGAGAAACAGCGTACGTGAAACACCGGTGGAGATAATTGATAGCATCTTTTGTCAGTTCCTTATGCTGCTTTTGAACATTATACAGCTCTTTTGTAACGCCTTTAGCCGTATGATTTTGATCGGAAAATTTAACAACCGGGTGATCGCTGGCCATGCGAACCCCAGCTATAGTGGAGCTGTCATCATCTCCAATCAAAATTTCCACTTCGGTATTAGCGTCTTTTAATATAGAGCTTTTGGTGCAAAGTTCAATAGCTAGATTAGGCTCCATAGCTTTGGCACTTCCTTCAAAATTCAAGCGACAATCATGCTCGTCTATCGCTACCCCGAAATCGCACTTTCGGCATTTTCGATTCCTAGTTCCGAAGTCGAGTATTTTTGCACTTTGCGATCCATTCAATGCACCATATCCGTTGAGGCTATCGTAATTCCGTCCTGTTCCACGCTTGCTCCACCCCATATCGTATGAAACCATCAATCGTACTACGTCCTCATCGTTGATGTCAACGTCATTCCAGGAGTTAGATATGGGAGTGCAGGAAGGTACAAGGAAGTTTACTGGTAGATCGTTTGGTCTGAAATTCAACACCGAAAACCTAACTATACTTGGCTCTCCAAACGCTTTGCTATTTCAGCACAGTGTAGATCGCAAAGAAAAATAGTGATAATCGGTGACGAAGTTAATGAATGTAGTGATTGTGATAGAATAATAAAGATGAAGAATGTTTATTTTTTCCAGGTCATAAGCATTTTTTATTGAAAAAATTATCTTATAGATATATATGTATAATATATATTATATATTCTTTAAATTGTATATTATAAAAATTATGTTATACATATATGCTATTATATAATATATTTAATAACGTTGCTTAAACATATATTCTATGATCATTTTTCATATGTAAATTTGGTGGACAGGATAAACAGGAAGGAAATGCTTTTTTATTCAAATTGCATTCATGTTTTTTGAAAAAAGACAGCGAAAGGATAGAATTTTTCTTTCTAAGGAAAAGCGAGTAATCAGAAATAAAAATTGTACATTTGAAATTTCGAAAATATTATCAACCGCTAAAAAATGCCGAAGTAAAATATATTTTCGTGTTATTAGCACACCCTCCAATGATTTATCTACACTGTATACAATATATCCGGATTTTATAGAAATAATAATAAAGTCGGTTCCCCCGTTGATGAGAACGCGTAGAGCCTTAATCACAGATTTTCATTTTAATACTTGGTGGCAAGACCCTGCTGCGTCTCTTGATATATCTGTTAGTTCCAGGTCCTAATAACAGCTTATTGCTAATGTGGTTTAAATGCCATCGTCTCAGACAGACAAAACCATACCACTTATTGCACTCATTTAAAGTAATATGGAAATTGCACACTCCTTCCGGACTGTGAAGTGTGTGGAAATGTCATATTACTTTTTGAATGAATAAGTGCAAGGAATTGTTTCACCTACAACATTTTCTGCAGAGCGTCCAAATTCTCAATCGTCAACCTGCGTTCCAATCGTACAGCATCCTCGCAACTTCTTTTTGCTACGCTTTCAGATACTCGCCCGATTTCTCTTTCGTACTGCTTAAATTGATAGCTACTCAAGCACTGAATATTCAGCGATGCCAAAACACTGTTCAAATGCGTGTATCCCATGCCCTTGTGCAATGTACCTAAACATAAAAATCAAAGACTGTATGAAATTTCACCTCGCATACTTTAGATTGCATGTGCATGATAGTAAAACAGCCTGAATATACAGATTGAACTTACCTAATACTGCTCTTAAATTAACGGAATAGTGGATTTGCCCTGTCTCCATTTGTTTCGGAGAATCCGTTGGAACCTCATTTACGAAAAGACAGTGGTGACAGCGTATGTCGAAAATCGAGGCAAGGCCTTTGTGAGTTTCTTTCACGATATATTTAAGCGAAAGTACTTCTTTGCAGAAAGTACATATCAATTTTTCGCTGAGTACAGCCAAATTGATAATTCGACGACCCTCGATATTGGTGCCGATCGGTTCAGATGCAGCGTCAACATTCTCATCACATATTAATTTTCTTTTTTTTCCGGCTTCGGTGAGCTTAGTACGCTGGTTGTAGACACGGGCACTGGTAAACCGCCCTTTCCATCGGAAACTTTGTCGCGCACCAACATCTTTTTCAGAATCATCTCTTTCCTCCTTTTGCTCTGACATAACCTGCAAACGATGGAAACGCCGACCGGCCCGAAACGCGCGTAACACAGCCGTGACATGTGACAGTCACTGCATTCAACCGCACAGGCTCGAATTACGAGAGAGCCGTGCGGCGTAGCCAAGGCTCGTGACTATTTTTGTAGGATTTTTAAACGTTGAAAATGAATTTTCTGATAATACCAACTCCTTCAAATAAACATATATTTAAATAATAATTACGATTATTCAGCGCACATTTAAAAATTTTCGCCATATTCATGCATACACCTTATTAATATTTTGCCACAGTAAGTTGGCATTGGTGACGTCATACAATGTATTAGCATAGGAACTTCGTTTCTCCCCCCACCCTTTAAAAACGATTTAGCAACAACCTTAAGCAGAGATTCACTTCGTGTTCAATACTTGGTTATACAGGTAATTAAATATGACGAATAGTGTCAAAGCGATCGTACTACCAATCGATGGAACGGTGTGATCACACTGAAGAAAAAACAACTTGGCTGACTAAATCCATCATTTGGGGAGGGAGGGGAGCAACGAGTTACTTATTGAAAAAGCACAATATCAGGTTATTTTAAGAATTATTTATTCCATCGAACTAACGAATATTCGGAATAATCAGATATTCAAACGTTTCATCTCAATCGATCGTTGGTGAATGAACAATTTTATTGTTCCGAGTAATCTTTCGCTCCGTGTAGAGTTCTGGGACTTTGACAGCTTTTACAGAGAGTTTTGTGAGGTTATGCATGATTTCCACTTCTGTTTAGCCGGACGAAATGAATGCCAGTATCTCTGCGGCTGCAAGAAGGACATCAGGTGTGCGGTCCAGGTAATGATTACGAACACTCGTAACGTTCTCGCTTCAAACAGTTCCATACAACGATCCACTCGCACTATTAATAGACGTATTGTTATCCAAATGGACTGTCTTGTGGTGTTCACAGAAAGATCTAACCGTAGAATTCTAGCTAGCCTGAAAAAAAGAAAGCTTAAGTGATCATCGCAGTGTAAAATTTTCAAAAAACCGATGTTTTTGTTGGCATTATCGGATAGTTTAGACGGTTATAAACATGCTATTCATATACTTACATAGACGTAAGTAGACAATTTATATGAAAATTCTGCACTCGAAACTTCAAACGCGTTTTTCTCGAAATGTCGTTTTTCAAAACGGTATAGTCTCAAAGGACGAGTTTTCAAGCTATCCGTCTCAAATTTTGACACAATATTCTTCATGCTATTGTTTTGCTACTGACACTCCTGCACTCTTGCACGCTTGCTATGGAAGCTTTTTTTTTAATTTTTGTATTTTTTTAAACGGAAAACTGTCGGAACATAGGCTTAATTCGATACTTTTTTTTCAAACCGCCGCCATTCCGTCAATTTTTATTTAAGAAACCTCCATAGCAAGATAGCGGCTTTCATACTGATTAATAATCTTTTTACTAATTTTGTTTCAGATAATATTTACGGGCACAACGGTGTACACCGTGAAGACTCCTTTTTTCCGAAGACATATTCAACCGTTAAAAATGTAAAAACAATAATAATAAACATTTAAAAATTAATTTTTTCTTCACGAGTAATTTGATTTGACATTAAAAAATCAGACTAATTCGCGTATTTTTACCATCGAAAAAAAATCGCGAAAATCAGCTATTTTTCGACCCGTTACATTGTCATGATCCCTTAAATGGAGACATTCATTTAGCGAGAAGTTTGAAAACGTTTGGCATTCTTTAATCCAAAAGCTTATCAGTTAATGGAAAGTCGTTTTGTGCTCGAGGCGTTGATGAAAAAAAGATAAATATTTTATTATTACTACTGAAGAGGATGGGAATTGGTCACGCTTGTCTTCAAATTTACAAGTACGTCGCGTTCTTCCGAGCTCTTGAATTCAAATGCATTTGTTGTCGCACAATGACATTAACAGGCTACATCTACTTAAGTGGGTAAAAAATTTCCAAATTTTGTCCCAACCCGCCTTACCTTAAACTTTTCTACCTCCCGTTTCACATCCGCCCCTCTATCACCCAACCCTCTACCCCCATTTCACACCTCCCCTCCTTGCGGCTGCAGCCGACTTCCCCTCTGTATCGTATTCACCATGACATATCTGCCATGGGCATAAGGAAAGTGCGGAAAACCCATACCCATACACCCAGTCACGGAACTAGTCGTTTTTTGCCGAGAAATGTCGAAGACTAAAATTTCACGACTGGGATTCGAACCTGCGACCCCTCCCGATCCGTTGGCCAGCACGCTAACCACCAGACCAACGTACCGGGTTTCAAAATAGTACATTGTGTACCAAGGAGGCAAAGTGGGACTTTTACGCTGAGCGCGATGTTCATTTCAGTACGAGTACTGCAAACATCGCGCGAGGCGTAAAAGCCCCTGTCCCCACGGTGCACACCGTTATTTATATAACAAAACCATGATTTCCGAGCTTTTGTATTGTTAAATACATATGACTGCAAGCACGTGCAGAAGGTGCATTGCATATGAAAGCTGTATCGCACATGGAAGCTGCATTACGTACTCCGCCGGGAGGTGGAGGGCGCGTAGCCCCCCCCCCCCGCTGACACGAAGCGTAATTTTGAAATGTATCAGCATATCTTAATATACTGTCTTATTGATCATTTATAACAAGGCGTTCACCGTTCACACGCATGAAAAAGCGAGGAAAACACAATCGCGTTATATCAGAGTACTTTTAAAATGCATCATTGTATTTGAATGTCCTTTTTGTAAAAATAATTTCGGGATGAATAAATATACAGTTGCATGCAAAAGTGTCCGGCTAAAGATAATTTTATGATTAAGTAACGTTTAAACCCGAGTAGAAATCTTGCTCCCGCTACAAAAATGACTTGATCAGGCTTCCTGGTTTCTTTTTAATGCCTTGATCAGGATTTTTTATCAAGCCGTGGTAATTTTTGTGACACTTTTTCTGATTTCGGTCTGATCACGGTAAAAAACCCAGGCTTGATCACGGTAAAAAATCAAGACTTGATCAGGGTAAAAAATCGAGGCTTAATCAAGGTAAAAATCAAGGCTTGGTCAAGGTAAAAAATCAAGGCTTGATCAAAGTAAAAAATCAAGGCTTGATCAAAGAAAAAAATCAAGGCTTGGTTAAAATAAAAAAATCAAGGCTTGATCAAAGTAAAAAATCAAGGCGTGATCGGTGAATAAAATCGATGCCTGATCAGCATACGAAATCAAAGCTTGATCACGGTAGAAAATAAAGGCCTGATCAGTGCAAAAAATCTAAACCTCATCAGAGCTTGATTTTTCAAGGATTAATTAAAGTGAGCATGATGGCAGTCATGATGGAATGAACCTTTGCTGAGGATGTCCTATTTGTTCCTGCAATACAAAATACCACGCATACCCAAAAAAGAAAAAGGCACATAATTACAAATAACGTTGATACTTTATTTCTTACACTAAATAAAAATCTTAGATTATCACAGATTTTTAACACGTTTTTTTATGTAAGTAATAAATAAAACTGTTTTATATTTTTCTATAGAAAAAACGGGAAATAAACTGATATTTTCGACTTAAAACTGAAGGAACTTTGTTAACCAATAAAAATAACTTAAAAATGAAGTTAAATAAAGTTTGTAGTTTTTATAGACAGAGGTTTTTAGGAAACGTCACGGTGCTCCTTCTGTTGCTGGCTCTTCTGCGACCCGCGGCATTTGTCCCAGTCTTTTGCGGCGTTAAACACTGTCCCAATGGCTTGGGAAATTTGTTTTGAAAGAACGTCAATGCCGTGTTCTTTGTATTTTGCGATGACGGCGGCTGAAAAAATTGAAAATATGTATGCCACTTAAGATTCAATGTCTACATATACAGCCTCAGCCAAAAGTATAGTTTTGGCCAAGGTTGTATATGTATATGAGGAATGCATTATTTATACCTATATGCACATTATAGGTTACTCACCATGGATGAACGAAAAAAATTTCGTCTCTGTAAATATTTTTTTCGCACCCGACACTTTGACGGCTGTGAAGCCGGAGACGATCTCTTTTGTCACAAATGTTTTAATTATCTGCCGGATGGATTCCAACGGCTTCCGTGAGACGTCGATCTGGTGCCAAATCAGAGTTTTCTGGAAATAAATTTTCAAAGGGTAAGTTTGAAAAGTTAAAACTTTCGAAAGGCAAGTCAAACCGGAGTGAATTTTTGGAATAAACTTACGATGTTTTCCGCTCGCTTCGCATCAATTGCGATAGTCTGTTCAAATTCAGTGAAGTCACTGAGCGTTTTTAGAGGCAACTCAAACCCATGCTCCAAAAACGTTATTGCGCTTCTCGGGTCCGTGGTTTTGAAGCACATTACGTCAGTTTTTAAGCTTCGAACTTCTTTGAATAGCTCCTTCATTTGATATGAGAGCAGTGATTGGCTTTCTTGGATGGATTCGATTGATGCTGCGAGGCCGATTAAAGATTCTTTGATGGTATCAGCAATATCTGAAACGTAATTCAATTCTATTATTAAATGTTTCGTTTTTTTTTCAATTACTTTTTCGAATCATTAATGCGATCGTTGATTTGTTGTACATACCACGAATCATTTTGTCGTATTCCAACCCGCCCGTAACGATATTGAATAATGATTCGTTAATCACGGTCGGTTCTCCTCCTCGTTCACCTGAGACATCCAAAGGAGAAAGTAGAGGGCTTTCCAACACGGGAACACCAGCGGAGATGGCCACATCTCCTGTGTCGGCAACTACCGATTTAAAATATAGTTGATGAAATACATCGTGATGCAAATAGCCTAGACGTGGCTGTCAATTATGTAGGCCATGTACGGAAATCGAGTAGACAGCGAGTTTACAGTGTAGATCAGTCCGGTGAATGTGATGTCATCGGTGCAGGTTGGCCCAGACAGTGTGGACAAACCAAATAATGGGAAGTTCACAGCGTAGTTCATTTTAGTGAACATAATGCCATCGGTGCAGGTTAATCCATTCGGAATTAACTTTGAATGGACATTACATTCACCGGACTGAACTACGCTGTCAACTTACCATTATTCGATTCGCCTCCGCTGTTTGGGCTAAGCTGCGCCAAAGGCATCAAATTCATCGGTGCAAGTTAGTTTGGAAAGCGTAGGTAGGCATTACATTCATTAAGGCCTTAGGCCACAGTAACAGGTATAAAATCATGTGCGAATTCAACAATTTTTTCTTCCTATGAAAGAGTGATTAACTCATAAAATTAATTACACATCTATTTAGTATGAAACCTCAAGCTGTTACAAAATATATATATATTTTTTTCGATGTACAAAATGGCCGACTAGTCGGAATTTCTCGAAACAGCTTTTTTCCAATTGGCGTGACAAATAACTTCAACAATTTTCACTCGATTTACTTTAAATTTAAAAGTTATGTTCCTAATTGCATTTCGCAGAGAAGTACGTGCGGAATTTCTGATTAATCGAAAACTTTTCATTTCATGAGCAGTTTATAAGCAGTTATAACGAAATTTTTCACTGCAAATTCATTTCTTAAGTTCAAATACCTACAACTTTGGAATGAAACAAAATTTTTTAAATTCCGTATGTACTTCTCTAGGTATTCTAATGTGGATTAACGAGAATTTTTGTTTTTTGTTCTAGGTAATAAATTGTGGATGCTAAATGTTACGCCGCGGAGCGCCTAAAAAGAAAGATAACAAAAGAAAATATTAGTAGTCAGCCATTTTGTATATCGAAAAAAAATATATATATATTTTCTAACAACTTGATATCCATACTAAATAGATATGTAATTAATTTTATAAGTGAATCACTTTTTCATACGACAAAAAATTATTGAATTCGCACATGATTTTAACCCGTTACTGTGGCCTAAGGCCTTAAATTGTAGTACGCTGTGAACTTGCCATTATTCGGGTGTCTACACTGTCCGGGCCAACCTGTACAGATGGCATTACATTCTTCTATACAGGTCAGCGCAGAGAGTGTAGGCCAACGAAATAATGTTAAGTTTACCATGTAGTTCAATTCAGTAAATGTGTTGCCATTGGTACAGATTATCCTGTACAGTTTTGTAAACGTGATACCATCGGTGCAGGTTTGTCCATTCGGAATTTACTTTGAATGGACATTACATTCACCGGGCTGAACCATGCTGTCAACTTACCATTGTTCGATTCGCCTACGCCACTATCCGGGCTAACCTGCACGGATGGCATTACATTCTTCGATACAGGTTAGCCCAGAGAGCATAGGCCAACGAAATAATGTTATGTTTACCATGTACTTTAATAGAGTAACTGTAAGCCATTGGTACAGATTATCCTGTACAGTTTTGTAAACGTGATGGCATCGGTGCAGCTTATCCTGTTAAATTTCGTAAACGTGATGCCATCGGTGCTGGTTAGTCCATTCAAAATGCATTGCGAATGGTCATTACATTCATTGAATTATACTATACTGTCAAGTTCCCATTATTTAGTTTGTCTACGCTGTCCGGGCCAAACTGCACCGATGGCATCACGTTTACTACATTTAACAAAATAAGCTGCACCGATGGCATCACGTGTACAAAACTGTACAGGATAATCTGTATCGATGGCATCACATTTACTCTATTGAACTACATGGTGAACTTAACATTATTTAGTTGGTCTACGCTCTCTGGGCTAACCTGTATCGAAGAATGTAATGCTATCCGTGCAGGTTAGCCCGGACAGCATAGACAAACCAAATAATGGCTAGTTCACAGCGTACTACAGTTCAATAATGCCTACGTATACTGTCCAGACTAACTTGCACCAATGAATTTGATGCCATTGGCACAGGTTAGCCCGGACAGCGTAGGCGAATCGAACAATGGTAAGTTGACAGCGTAGTTCAGTCCGGTGGATGTAATGTTCATTCAAAGTGAATTCCGGATGGACTAATCTTTCACCGGTGGCATTACAACCATTAAAATGAACTACGCTGTGGACTTCCCATTATTTGTTTGGCCTGTGCTGTCCTGTAACCTGCGCCGATGGCATCACATATGCCATACAAAACTACTTTGTCGACTCAACATTATTTGGTTGGTCGACGCTGTCTGTTTCCTTTCTCCTCGGAGAAAGGAGACAGACTGAGGTACAGTAAAATTGAAGAGATGGACAAAATATAAATGTACTCACATAGCGGTAGCGGTGACACGTGCCAGTCCTCTTCGAGTTCTTCCTCGGTGATCATATACCTCTGCATCGCTGCAGTCTCCTTTTCTGTCACACTCTCCTCGTCGTCACTCGTAAAGGCGTAGCTTTTCGTTTTGGACCCTTTCAGTTTTTTCACCGCATCATTGTAACACGCTGCAAATGACAAATCAAATTGCGATCATGACGAATGACAAACAAACATAACAATAGCATAATTCGAATTATATGGTACTTACTTGCACTTCCTACTATTTTGATAGCATAGGAGGGCCAATCGCTCGATGCCGGTTTCGAATTTCGCACTGCACGGCGTAGCACTGCGATGCGCTCGTCCGTGTACGGAGGTGGCATAAATTTAACCTCGATCTGTTTTTTCTTTTTATTGTAGGATATCCACCCGCGACATGCGATGTCACGGATGGCTTCGCCTCCTTCTTGGCTTTCTCCAAGGAATTCGACGATCTCGTGGGTGATTCTATTCATTTCGCGTTTGTGAAGTGCGGTTATGTTTTCCCGAAATAAATAGCTACACGTGGGCAACAGAATAATACATGCAAATAAAAGTATGCGAGGAAATTGAAAATTGTTGGAAAGGTAAGTTAAATAAAAATGTATTGTTCGAATACAACAAAGCAGTATGTAGTTATCTTACCTCAAATAAATATCGTAATCGCAAGAATCGAGAACATGTGGGAATAAAAGGCGCGAAATTACTGCCGCACTTTCTTCCGGCTATCATAGGCATCCGCTACAATGCGACGCCGCTAGAGTACCGAGGGGGAAGCCGCACTAACCCTACCCGACGCGACGACAATTAACGCTTTTAATTGTGAAGAATCGGCATCACGTACATTTTCTTTGCATCTGAATGCTGCGCAGAGATTTCGATGTAAATCATTTTCGATTTTATCATTGGCAATGCAAATGTCTTTCGTCCTTTAAGTCCATGTACCTTCCACATGTGCAAACTGTTTGAATTGCATGGGTATGAAAAAATCGCGTCGTCAGTATTCATTATCGTACCAGATATTCGCACGTCATTGTTGTCATTGTTCGGTAAAATAGATATTTCTTCGATCCTGACTACCGTGTTATCATTTAACAAGATTACATTATCGGGATGCACACAAGCGAGTGTCATATCTTTATACTGGAGTTTTGTGATTGATCGTCCTTCTCCAGATCGTCTTGGTTTTTCTTTTAAAATGATAATTTCTGGTCTGATCGAAATTTTTTTTTCAGCCAATGTCATTTTTTCGCAAAAACGTCTACAAATTTGCGCCAAAGGTTCATTACCACTTCGCAACATCTTTTTAATATGGCCGAGGGTATTTTCGAATGGGAAAGCCGTAAAGTGGCACAATGAACGTGACATTACAAGAACATCGTCTGTCAAGTGAATCAAGTTATGCATATTTAAAATTTGGCTTTCTGTCCCATATAAAACCTTCGCAAGAGAAACGAATTTTTTCAAATATTCCGCTGCTTGGGTAGAATATTGTAAGCAAAATTCGTCTGAGCAAAGTATGCGGCAACTGACGTGAAATAATAAAAAATGAGTGTATAAATTATTCGGAAGAATTTGTTTAAGCACAATAGGGGCAGCATATAAAAGGAAGAATCGATATTCCGTGGCTTTCCATTTAGGAACATTGTCTAGCGTTCTCGTCGTACGTTGGAACTCTTTGGGAATGCAACGGTTAATTTGAATCAACATCTCGGATAATCTAGTTTTCTGGTTGCAGCTCATTTTGACATGGCGTGGTCCTTCTATCCAATAATCGTTCAACATTTTTTTCGTTATTCCTAGGCAGCATAAATGCATGAAGTCCAAAGGAAAATGTGCGATCATGTCCAGCCCAGGGATACGTAAGAGCGGAGAGAGACCGATATGGTGTTCGGGTTGTTCTTGAGAACGGAAAGATTCATCACTTCGCGATGTACAATCCTGTTCTATATAAACTGTTCGATTACCGAACCTCTGCCCTCGAATGGTACAACGTTCGCAGGCGTAGAAGCCTCCGTGACCCTTCATAAATTTGACAAAGGAACGCGCAGGTCTGTCGCAAACAAAACTTTTCACACTTATCTGGAATGTATGTTCACCAATTTCTAAACCTTCATGAGTTAGGTTCGTTACTTCATCTACGAATTTCGAGAAATACTCAGACACGTTAGAAGGCTTTGTATTTCCTTCGTAAATTGCTACGGGGAACACTGGGTACACAGATGGATTAAACCACACTTGGCATAATATCGGCCAAAATTGTCTCCGGCTCGATTTAAACAGTGGTAAACCATCAATGTTGAACTGTAGTGATATAGATTTCTCTTCGTGTAGTTCTGGATTGATGATTCTGAGCAATGCGTTTTTTATCCCGAAATAAGCAAATTTTCCTTCTATTTGTTCACCGCTGACGATATCAGTAATCGGTACGACATACGGAGTTTTTAAAAACGTTTTCGATGACTTTGGCAATTCGGGTATAAGTTTTACCGAAAGAATTTGAAGCAACCGATCAAGGTGGGTATGCGGAACTTGGCATTCTATAGCCCACTGCTTGAGCGCGTGGATTTCGTCAAAATTATCATCATCTGTGCCTTCGCTAGACCCATCACTTTCGTTGCCACTTTCACATGTATTTTCTTCATTATTGTGAAATTCTTCATCTATGATACTTCCTTCTTCCAGCTGCGTCGATGCCGATGCTGTTACAAGATAGGAATCTGCTGATCCTGCGAGAACCATCTCTTCACATTCTACATCGGATCCCAGCTGACAATTAGCAGCACATGAACTTGTTTCGCTAGAGCTATTTACCACCGCGTCAGCGTTCGTTAGCTCCGGAATCTGAGGCTGGCTTACAGTGGTTGAACAACTTGCGAGTTCTGGATCTGTAAAATGTATCATGAAATACATATATTGACCAAGTCATATCTAATTTGGCGTATGATTAATTTATAGTCGTAGATTAAATCTAATTTATACTCATAGATTTAATGCAAAGTACCACGTGACATATGAGTGCGATAGTCGACATTTTCAAAATGCAATTTCTAAAATATGAAACCTTTTTACGGTAAAACAAAATAATGAATTCTAAAAAGACTGATGTTCGATTTTTCATTGCAAACTTAACCGCCGCTGAGAGAACGGACTTCGAAAATTTGTGAGGTTATGTCGATCTTCTACATGTCCTTAAAAATGATCAAAATCGTAATTGCAATTGTAATAATTCTTATACTAACCTGCTGCTGAATTAGTCCTTCTTTTTTTTTCCTTCCGCCATTCCCGCATACGTAGTCGGTGCACAATTTTCTTTCGCTTTTCTTTTTCCATCTCAAATTTACTCTGTAGACGTTATACGTGAAAATGTATAAATTGATTCAATTGACGCACAGTTCTCTGGTGTCTCTCTAGCATTTGACCAGATAAGGTTAGGCAAGTTTTTAGCGCCAAACTGTATAAGTCCAGATACGTGATGATTGCTTGAACCTAGTTGGGTCAGGCGAATTGAAGTGAGCCGTAAGTCCAGTTGCTTGACCATCGCCTGAAGCTAGCTGAATCAGGCAACTGGAGAAAACAGTACATACAGTTGCGCGACTATCACCTGACACCAATTGGACCAGGCAAATTGAGGTATTCCTTAAGTAAGGGCTCCGTACTACAACGTGATCAGACCACGTCATCAATTCCTTTAATTATTTGTTGCATCACATAAACTATATCAATTAGTTAATATCATTGTGATAGTTACAGAGTTTTATCGAATATCCTGCTATAGATTTTTCAAACATAACACACACACACACACACACACACACACACACACACACACATATATATATATATATACACATATATATATATAACGCCTCTCTCTCTGTCCCGCCTCTTCGATGTGTGTGCAATCAAGACAGACCATTAATTCAATAATTCAATTAAACAGAAAAATGTTTGTCTCTACGAAAATTCTATTCAATTTAAATTAAAGAAATAAATAGATGAATTTATTAGATTCAATTAAATTGTTTTTTGAACAAAGGAAACCGAATCACAGATTTATTAGGAATAAATAAAATATTCGGAATAATAAAAAATGTACGCATAGAGGGGGACGATATGTCTTAACGTGTTGACGACGCGCTAATATATAGTTCGTCCGGTGTTTGATAAGAGGTTAGGGGTGTAAAAGTCGCTAAACTGAATATAGATCCAGTCACTTGATGATTGCTTGAAGGTAGTAAAATCAGGCGAGTTGAATCAAGCCGTAAGTCCAGTTGCCTGACCATCGTCTGAAGGTAGTCTGATCAGGCGAATTTATGCGACCCGTAAGTCCACTTACTTGACCATTGCCTGAAGTTAGCTGGATCAGGCAACTGGAGGAAAAAGTACATCCAGTTGCCTGACTATCACCTGACACCAACCGGATCAGGCAAATTGAGCCATACCTTAAGTAAGGCCTCCGTACTATATCGTGATCAGACCCGGATCAAATATCAGGCCAGCCTGACAATATTTCTACTCGGGAAGGATGCAAAATGGAAGCACAAATATATCATCGTAAAGTTCTTTTATTATGCAATCAAAATATGTAATTCAAAAATTGTTCATAACGATTAACAATTATTTGTAAGAAAAATAACACGTTTTGCTGCTTCATAAATTTCAGACCAAGAAGATATAAAAAAGATATATAAAATCGCTAATATTTCAAGGTTATGGTCTTGCCAGATGTCCAACCTTACGATATGACGTTTTACATCTGACAATTTCAACCATAACCTCCTGGTGGGGCCATCTTTTGTCAAATGGCGGAGACTTATTTGTATTCCCAACAGTTACATACAAATCACGATGATTTTCATAGATTTTTTATGCTCGAGTTTCAATTCAGCGTACAATTTTGCCACGTTGTTAAAAAAAAATGATTTAAAAAATCGACGATCGTCTACGACTCGTATTTATTGCTAACTTGAATTATCCGTTTGGTTTTAACATTTCGGATGGATCGTTTGAACTGTAGTGTTTCCGTCGCCAAACGTCCCGGAAAAAATTCCATCATTTGCTGGCGGCCATGTTTTTGTTGTTTTTGTGTATTTTTTAAGGCTCTTAACTTATGTACCGCTGTGTTAAAAAAAATTGTTTCTTTTCACGAACCGTTTCCCAGAAAAAAATCGGAATTTGGCCATTAGTTAGTAAAACTTTCAACTCATTTTTCTCCTATCTATGTTTTTTTAAAATGGTGTACACGATTTCTCGACATTTAATTAACGGATTGACTTCAAATTCGGTACACTTATTCAGTGTAATGGTAGTTTAGTGTTGACCGACGTTTTTCATCTTAACAATGTTTTTTCATTAGTTATAAACAGGGTTGCAAATAATGCATTACTTTTTGTAATGCATTACCGTTTTCATTACCCATTACTTTATATTTTGTAATGTAAAAAATTTCCATTACTCATTACATTGGATTTTGTAATGTAAAAAATGTCCATTACCCATTACTTTGGATTTTGTAATGCAAATATTTCCATTACCCATTACTTTACATTTTGTAATGTAAGAAATTTCCATTACTCATTAAATTATATTTTGTAATGTGAAACATTTTCATTGCCCATTACGATGTAATGGGTAATGGAATTTTTTTACATTACAAAATCCAATGTAATGAGTAATGGAATTTTAACATTACTTTTTCGCGTTGACTAGGGGGGAGAGAGAGAGAGAGAGAGAGAGAGAGAGAGAGAGAGAGGGAGAGGGAGAGGGTGGGTGGGTGGTTCGATGGATGGATGGATGCGGAATCGTTTGTAGGTAACAAACACATCGATGAAAATGTTCATTTAATATAATCAAATATTGGTTTGGAAATAACCAAAAAGCAGATACACGTTTTTCTTGGACATCTTGGATATTTCGAGGAAAAAAAGAGTTTCACGTCATTCTCTGACGAAAGGAGTACAACTTAAATTTTCCTTTGAATATTAAGCCTCTTCAAACAAAACGTGCAGCCGGAGTTTAACTGACCGCGCAACTGATTGATCACCTTAAATGAAAAATAAAAAAATGAAGTTTGACCAATTTCTCAGCATTGTTCGGTCAAAAAAATTCATTTGCTTTTATAACTTCGACTTTTTTCCATTATAATCTTTTGGAATTCGTTTGAGAGAGAGAGAGAGAGAGAGAGAGAGAGAGGGAGAATATCATCTGCGGATAGCTCAAATTCCCGACTTTTGCCGCAATGTGGCACATAAACGTAAAGAAGAAGAAAAAAATCGACTTTTATCAGCATTCTCGAGAAAAATGAAAGGAAAAAAGCAAAACCAGAAATGATTTAATACTTTCCTTGATTTTTTTGCCGTCAAACTTTAAATTACATTACGATTAAACTTCGCTGTTATCGAAAATTAAAATTTTGGAGCTAACTTAGCGGTGCTTTTTAATTGATCATGTTTTTCGTTACGCTTATGTTAAAAATATATTTAAGGGGTCTTCTCACTTTAGACGCTTAAAAAAGGCTATTTTCATTATTTTTTTCTATAGGTCTATATTACAGATATTGATATGAAAGTTGCTACATTTAGTAAATACACTGTCGAAATACATTTAAAAAATATATATTTCCTTAAGTCACTACTTTTAGACGAAAATGGTAATTAAAAAAATTTCCTAAAAATATGTAGGTCTGTGCTGTTGATAAAATCTCGGAGATGGATCATCCGAAGCAAAAGAATCAAACGGTTTTAGATTCAGTATGTTAAGGGACAACACCACTGTGACGGCTTCAAAAAATCGATTTTTTGAAAACCATCTAGAAAAATCTAAAATACATTTAAGATTAAGATGCCGTTGGACCCAGGTCGAAAAAATAATTATTTTCGGAGATATTGATATTTTGTGGAGCGGTGCAGCGCTCCGTGACGCTCGGGGTCCCGCGCAGCTGCGCGCCTCAGGGGCGGCAGGTATACCGGGCCTTTAGCAGGTCCTGCGGGTCTTTCCCAGGTATTCTTTTGTCTCCCTCTACAAAAACCGACTATTGTTATAAATATAGTTTCGAAAAAAAGCCATAGGTTGCGATAATTGAAAAATTTTCAAGGCAGGTATAGGGATAGCGTCATAGCGTCAGTTTGCGAATAGAAGCGACGCTACTCGTGGCTAAACGCTCCGAATCGTTTCGTTTATAAATATCGAACGCTCAGAATTATTCTTTGCACATCGAAATGGATAATCCGAAAGTGTACGCGGGGAAAAATGGAGCAAAACGGAGCTATGTGACGAGGAGTCGAACGAAAATTTCGAATCGAAAACCTCCGAACCGTTATAGCTCCGAAAATAGTTCTGCAGAGTATGTGAGCACGTCGGCGAAAAAGTTAAAATCGTCGGACGATTTAGAGGTCGGTGTTACTAACGATTTCGGTTATCGTATAGTACACCTCGTCAATGCATTGAACATTATATCGACGTTAGTGAAGTGCAAAGTGTGTGATCGCGATATAAAGTTTACTGAAAAAAGTTTACCGAAAAAATGAGGAAGGCAATTTGGGCAACTATCAAACATAAAATATCCACAGATAGTGAGCCACAACATGACGATTGCCCAGAGGGAGCCGAGTCGTGGTGTTCGTGGCAGCGAGCGGTCGCAAGCGGTAATATTTCTGAATATCGCCATAAGCCGCCTCTTCCTGAGGAAGTATTGGAGGCAATTACGGCAGTCTTCGAAAATTTGAGCAGAGACAATTTGCTGCAGCGTTGTTTGGGCGGCTTCACACAAAACAACAACGAAAGCTACAACAAATCAGTTTGGGCAATAGCCCCCAAGTGTCAGTCCGGGAGCAAAAAAATCGTCGATATTGCAGCTGATATCGCGGTATTATTATTCAATGATGGCCTGAGAAGCCTCATGAAAGTTTTGGAGACGTTGGGGATAACTGTCGGCCCAAATTGTTTCAATTTTTGCGTTGAAACCGACGCAGCGCGGATCGAGCTGGCGGAGCGCTCGCCCACAGACGCTGCAAAAGAGGCAAGAAGAGCCTCTACAAGTTCGAGAAAAGATGCTAGGGACAATGATTTTCTTCTTAAAGGACAGCTATATGGTGCCGGCATCGCTGATTGAAGGTAAACATTTTTTTTTCCAATTTATCGCATAAATTAACAAACCTAAAACTTTGAACGCGTTTTTCTCAAAACCACTTCTTTAAGTGCGGCACGCAGCAGAACTCGAGCAATTTTTATCCGATCGACTTCAAATTTGGACTGCATCAATAAAACTAGATTATCTAAAGAAGTACATAGGATTTTTTCGATATCTCAATAATAATAAAAGTTATAGCCTATTTTCGACGAGAAATTTTGCTCGAAAATCGTTCTTTAATTTCAAAAGCGTGCCTATTTTTTAAAAATCAATATTTTTTCAAATCCCTATGTACTTCTCTTCAAAATATCATATTATTAACGAAAACACTCGGTATTTTTTTTCAGATCGATTTTGAAGAGTGCTGCGTGCCGCGAACCACTGCAGAGGCAACAGTACCTGACGCCGGAGCTTCCCCAGCGTCACCATGGGGCGTGAAAAATTTGATTTTTTAAAAATATATCTTCAATAAACAACGAACAAAACAAAAAAAAATTTGGAATATCTCTTTTTTTTCCCACAAAAAAATTCTTGAAAAATGGCAAAAAAACAGGGGGTCACAGTGGTGTTCTGCCTTAATGGCTACAGCGCATATCAAAAGATTTTTGAGATATGCAAAAATAACAAAATGGCGGGCATTTTCCGAAAAAAGAAAAAAATGGGTTCACCGTTTTTGGCAAAAAAATAGTAAATATCAAAATTTTAAAAATCCTTCTTATGCGCTATAGCTTCAGTTGTAGAGAATATGTGGTTAAAATTTCATACGGAGCGGTTCAGTAGTTTCGAAGATTTCATCAACAAGCCGTCGGAAAACGTCGTTTCGAGAAAAACGCGGTTAAAGTTTGTTTGGGTTACATAAATACATAACAATTTTTTTTAAATTTATTTCGAAAGTGTATTTATTGAGTGTAACAACTTTTATATCAATAACTATTATATAAACCTATGAAAAAATTAATGAAAATAGTCTTTTTTAGCGTCTGAAGTGAGAAGACCCCTTAATCGAATAATCACGATCAAACGAATTCCGAAAGATTATAATGGAGAAAAGTCGAAGTTATATATGCGAATGAATTTTTTGGACCGAACAATGCTGAGAAATTGGTCAAACTTCATTTTTCTATTTTGCATTGAAGGTGATCAATCAGTTGCCCGGTCAGTAAAACTCCGGCTGCACGTTTTGTTCGGAGAGGCTTTATATTGAAGGAAAGTTTAAGTTGTACTCCTTTCGTCAGAGAATGAGGTGCAACTCTTATTTTCCTCGAAATATCAAGGATGTCCAAGAAAAACGTGTATCTGCTTTTTGGTTGTTTCCAAACCAATATTTGATTATATTAAATAAACATTTTCATCGATGTGTTTGTTACCTACAAACGATTCCGCATCCATCTATCCATCCATCCATCCGTGCATTTATCCATCCATCCATCTAGACATACATCATCTATCCATCCATCTATACAGTCCATCCACCCATCGATCCATCTATACGTACATCATCTATCCATCCATCTATACATTCACAATCTATCCATCCATCCATCCATCTATACATACATCATCTATCCATCCATCCATCCATCTATACATACATCATCTATCCATCCATCCATCCATCTATCGATCCATCCATCCATCTATCCATCGATTCATCCATTCATCTATATATCCATCCATCCATCCATCCATTCATCTATCTATCTATCCATTCATCCATCTATCCATTCATCCATCCATCTATCTATGCATCCATCCATCCATCCATCCATCCATCCATTCATCCATCCATCTATCCACCCATCCATCGATCCATCCATCCATCTATTCATCCATCCCTCCATCCATCCTATCTATCTATTCATCCATCCCTCCATCCATCCTATCTATCTATTCATCCATCCATCCATCCATTCATTTATATAGTATATCCATCGATCCATCGATCCATCGATCCATCCATCGATCCATCCATCCATCCATCTCCCTCTCTCTCTCCCTCTCTCTCTCTCTCTCTCTCTCTCTCTCTCTCTCTGTAAAAATGTACAAATTCCATTACTCATTACTTTATATTTTGTAATGTAAAAAAATTCCATTACTCATTACATTACATTTTGTAATGTAAAAAAATTCCATTACTCATTACATTGGATTTTGTAATGGAAGAAAATTCCATTACCCATTACATTGTAATGGGCAATAAAAATGTTGTACATTACAAAATCCAATGTAATGGGTAATGACAATTTTTACATTACAAAATCCAATGTAATGAGTAATGGAATTTTTTTACATTACAAAATCGAATGTAATGAGTAATGGAAATTTTTTACATTACAAAATGTAAAGTAATGGGTAATGGAAATTTTTTACATTACACAATCCAATGTAATGGGTAATGGAAATTTTTTACATTACAAGATCCAATGTAATGAGAAATGGAAATTTTTTACATTAGTAAATGTAATGTAATGGGTAATGAAATATTTTTTCATTACCCATTAAAAAAGTAATGAATAATGCATTACATTTTCATTACAAATTTTGCAACCCTGGTTATAAACAATAAAAATATGAAATTGTCCATCGCAAAATCGAAAAAAATTTCAACATTTTTTTTTTATTGAAACACGATCAAAACGCGCGGTCAAGTCTTACCAAATATTATCTATTTAAAAAAAAACTCGTTTTTTTTCTTCTCGGGTGGCCAACATCAAGTACACCGTTGAGCCCCTCACGTCCTTCACGACATTGTTCGTGATTTGTTTAATTATCGGTTTAAAAAATCTAAATTGGTACACAACTTTTTTAACGTAGATACAAATAAATGTCCATACGACGTTTCGTTTATCTCACTCATTCCTTCAAAATTAATTTGTTTAAATAACCCTGATTTTCGGGTCGTCACCGTAGCCCAACCCCTTGAAGGCCTTTTTCTCAAAACCATTTCGTTCAAATCAGCAACCACGATATTTCGATCACCAATTGGCCAATTGATCTCGATTTGGCACGCCCCTTCAGTAAACTGTTTTTCAACGTAGGTAGTAGAATTGAGTCGAAATAATTTTTTTAATATGCGACTCGTAGCATCATCAGAAAATAGGAAAAATCGATAATCAGAGTTTAGCCTGCCGACATTTTGTAAAAAAATGTTTGTTGCTGAATCTGCACTCAGAAAAACGTTTGGTAATACCAACTATGTATATTTAGTTGAAACAATTTTGCTTGAAGCAACCTAATTTTACTTGCTTGAAATACAATTCGATTCAAGTGACAAAGCCAGTTTAGTTGAAACAACCAAATTATTATGTCAAAATAGCAATATCTCCCTGGCCATATAATGGGTTGGATTAACTACATCGGAGTTCATACAAGTAATCCGCGTGTTATTTGAACTTTATATTTGGTCGTTGTATTGGCCAATAAACTACATTTTCCAACTGAATTAATTATTACGCATAAAGCGAATGATGGTTGGTTCTACAATTGAAACAAATGCTTTAAGGTAGTTCCTCTGCGAAAATCTCAACCAAAAGTTTACATACCATGTTCATGTTTAAAAGATTGATAATTGGTTTAATTAGTAATGAATAAAATTAAAAACTACGCAATATTGACTCGGTACTAGTAGATAATACGATGGATATCATTTATTGCCGTAAAATATATTTTGTATTGTGTTTTTGATCGACCATTGCCAGTAAACTTTTTGCCGGGACTGTCCAGGCTTTGCCCCAATTGTTTTTTTTCCAGGCTTTGCCAGGCTTTGCACCAAAATTGTGAAGGCTTCTCATGGTTATATCCTGGAAACTAGATGGTGAAACATTCTCATTTTTTTCACATTACTCGTGATATCTTACTGTAGCTTATCCTCGTTTTTTATCAATTTCTTAATTTTAGTTTTGACGGTAGAATTAGTGATGCTCTGTTTGCCCATCATAACGCATTTGTTACGTGTAAACCAAGCCAACTTTAAGTGTAAATATCTCAGGTTTGGGGTGGTCAAACTTATTCAAATTGCACAGATGTTTGGATAATGTATTAAATAACGTATATGTCAAATTTCAACCATTTCTTAATTCAACTCTTCTGTGGAGGTACTACCTTAATTAAAGTTCTTTCGAAGTAAGACCGTGTTTTCTTTTTTCTACGATGTGCATATTTTTCAGCTATTGATTGCTATTGCTCTTGAGTTCTTGTTGATGCAATCGATCACTTTTTTTCCGGCACGATTTCTAGATAACGACTTTATTTGGCAAATCCGACCACGGGCGCGCTCTGTTCGATCGCTGTGAGCGATTAGCGCAAATGTACCGCTCATGCGGAGTGCGCCGTACCGGTACTGTTGCCACCTCGTATGTGCGTACGGTACTGGTACATTACCGGTACGCCGTACGGTACGCTGTACCGCCAATTTACTAGTACGGTACCGGTACAGTATCGCCACCGTGGAGCCACCGTGCACTGCAGTACGGTGTAACTCCACGGTAGCGATACCGTGGAGGTACGACTACGCTGCTATCCCGTACTCGTACATTACCGTACTGTAGGGCACGGTATGCTGTACTAATGGTACCGTGTAGGGCACGGCGTACTCCACATTTGCGGTATGCTGTACTAATGGTACGCTTGGTTAACTGGGTAGTGGAAATCGCGAATCAGTGTAGTTTCAGATGCATGCACGAACAGCGCTACGATCGCCCTTTCGACTCCCGGCTGTTCACGTCTTCTTTTCTGGCTGTTGACGTGCATCTCCCCTGTGAGCGTGTAGAAAACTACAATATTCATTGTGATAAGTTTTGTGAGACGATTTACATCGAAAACATAAAAATGTGCGAAGTAGAAGTCATCTTGATAGATTGGGGACTTCAATCGCTTGTTTCTACATTTCGAGGAAAGTGTACGATCGTCATTTCTTTTTGTCCGCCATTGTTGTCACGCTGCGTGCTACCCTTTGAGAGAAACATTGTACGGCGTCTCTCGGGTGTTGATAGTCAATTTAGTGGAAGCCGGTGAGTTTCATTTAACGTTGCGTGTTCACCAAGTGCATAAGTATTGAGGGATTGCTAAGGGAATCGTGATTGAGATTTTTTTGCGGGCACGAGCCATTGTTCTCCCGTAATTTCAGATATCGATTAAATTCGGTAAATCCAACCACGTGGACACTCGGTTTAAGCCGCTAATCGTTCGTCGCAACTACGCTGTAGTCTGAGACCTGGTGTTGCGTAAAGCAAAAAGACTTGTTTGCGCCAATTCCACTTCGAGAACACACAAAATCTGATGGTTTCTGTTATGTGGCCTGCATATAAATTCTCGATACATCAGAAAAAAATATTATTTATCTGTGCACATTATTTTAATTGATTTCTCTTTTATTTTTTTTTTCGACACGCAGATTGCTTTTAAGTTTAACTATGTGTCACGTACGACGTTTTTCTTTTATTTCTTTTTGACCAGCACACACATAATTGTACACGTGCAAGAAGCAATAGTCAGCTATTGCTATTTTTCACCGCAACCAAAAATATAAGCGTTCGCGATACCTATCACAATTGTATTGCTTCTCACACACTATAGACGCGTGCATCACAGACCATAGCAAAGATATACGCTTTCCTTGTTTATCAACTGGGCACAATACCTAATGCATGTATTTTCGTGTAGCGAGCCGCTCTGCTATTTTTTCCCGCTCTGCATAAGAGCAGTAATAAAAGTTTTCCGGCCGGAGCCTCAAGCCCTATGATAGGGATCGACAATGCGACATGGTAGAGATCCAAAATATCCAACTTTTATTGCTTCTCAGAGGAGGTCGAACTCTCGGATATTAGACGAAAAATAGTTCTTCTCTGTGCCCAAATTAAGAGAGTAGCCCTTCTGGCAAAGTCATCTCCCCCTTATAAAACCTCCTTGTCTCGACGACAAGAGCGCAGTATAGCCGAAGTTTTTAACGCCGATACACTGTTCGTAATCCAGGTCTTCCGTAGAAGAGAGTGATCCGACAGTAGTATCGGACGTATATTATAGCTTTTATTCTTCAACCATAATTTTCATGCGTCGTTACGCTGTCCGAAATCCGGGTCTTCTGTAGAAGAGTGTGATTCGGCGTAATTACTAAAGTCAATTTATATCGTTTTATAATCAAAAGGGTCAAACGACCAAATATTTCAAGTACAAATTATTGTTAATCCGCGACCGGATCTCTAGAAGATTGTGAGAGTACGCGTGTGTGTTTAAAGAAATATTCAACGAAAGCAAGAATACGTTATTGTAAAGCGACGCCACCGCTCCTGATTGTCAAAGGTATTTATCACATTATAAATTTACTTGGAATGTACCAAATTATTATTTCACCGAGTGTTTATTAAACTATTGTGTGACTCAAGACATTGAAGTCCCTTTATTACCAATTTCCTAAATCCATAAAAGAAACAAGATCTCTCGAGGTCTCACAGCAAACGTTCCCACATAATTATTATCCCGAAGAGCACTCGTGACTCATTAGGGTAGTAATCGGAGTAAAGCGTTTACCGCTCGACGCTTATAACTCTAGAAATATATATCTTTTCTAAACGGCTTCGGACGTTACATATGTAATTTTCTCAGAGCGCTTTGTAAATTATCTTACAATTGACATCGTACAGTCGCACATCGACGTAGATTAATCAATAAAAGTTGTTTCTGTATCATCGCAGTATTTTTAATATGTACTTTAATAAACAGGCATTATTGAAAAATTACTAATCATGTTGTCTCATAATTTAGCGGACCTATTTACCTTATTGAAAAATTACTAATCATGTTGTCTCATAATTTAGCGGACCTATTTACCTTATTGTCCATTTGTATTGTTCCATTTGTATTTATAATTCATCGTAGGGAGAATACTTTCTTCGATGATTTATATTCAATTGATTTTCTACCAATTCAATGTATACGTTGTAGCTTCAACTATGTTATAATATCAGTTGTCAGAACCTACTCCGTCATTCAGGGCAAACCAACATATAGTTGGATCGACTATAGCAGCGTTGGGGGGTTTTCTTTTAAAATATATCTTCAGTGGTACGGACTATACATGAACTTTTATCAAAGATATTATTTATTGACTGAAATATGCTCTGCAATTCATTCAATGTACACATGTTTCATTCTACTGTATACGTTTTTCGTTGAAGTATATATTTTGAAAATGCTTTTAAGGGAGAGATTACCGACCCAACCGTTCAGTATGTTCAAATAAAGTTTGGTGTCAGGACACCGGAATTAGAATTAAAAGTACTCTGTGCGTTTTTGGATCAAGAAGAAGTTTGGTTGCCGGAAATAAATATATATTTGTAATGCAACCAAATCTCGCAGTCAATTGAATCGTTCATATAGTTCGCCACCCGCAACTGCAGGATTTGGTTGATTCAAACCATTTTTTTTGACGGTACCAAACGTTTTTCTGAGTGTGGTAACACACATCACAATCATACCGATTAAGTATGCATAAGTCATACATTATAATATGTTTGGTTTATTTTCTTCAGATTCATGCAACGTCCTCAACACTGGTCGCCAAATGGGAGCGCTCTCCGAGCACCGTTGTAAACAAACGTAGAAAAGTACATGATAACATTTTTTTTTAATTTGTACCCATTGTTGAAAAATCAATTAGCATGTGTATTTATTTTTTTAGTTATTTCGTCATACAAATCCCCTCCACACAACAGCGCTCGAGACAACAATACTGCCTTAAGGTATTGCTTTCACGAACTCGAATATTTAACAAAAAACTGATTTTCGTCTATAATCAAGTAAAAATACATCCAAGTATACTGATAAAACTTCAAGCCGAGTTACCGAACTAATAACGAAAAATTACGACTCAAAAAATCGTCTCATTTATACAGCGCTTTATGTAGATGACGCGCTGGCCACATTTATATCGAATAATTTATACAATAAATAAGTCTTGATGCCTCATATAAACTGCTTACACGTATACAAATTTAAAGATTCCGTAACGACAATAAAAACACGGGGTCACCGAATGGTCAAAGAAAATATTAATGATAAAACTTTTAAAAGTGTCCAGCAGAAGAATCGTCGTAGCCGCGACTTTTCAGAGAAGATGTGAAAATGTCTAAACCTACCAAATTTGCGCGAAATTTTTTATTCCACTTTATGGTTGGGTATAATAATCGATTGTGACTAATTTTTATTAAGCAACACTGTAATTTACCAATGATTCAGGAGGACCCTCTTTATGCCCCCACAAAATACGGCTCCCCGCGAAAGGAATACCTTAAGGTTGTTATGGTACCTTGGTACCATAACAACCTTAACCCTTGGTACCTTGAAAATGAGGATTCACAGTACCTTTATAAAGATATTAATGTTTTTGATCGCGAATTTGTGCAAAAATCATGCACACAAAATATTAGACTGTGCAATCATGGCAGTGTCGTAGACGGCACAAATCCTACCGATCTTACCGATATTCGGTAATTATGCCCGGGAACCTCAAACTACTCGGGATACTGCCTTAAGGTATCACTTTGCTATATCCCCTAGTAATAATTGCTAATTATTACTAAGGAGAATTAGTAATAATTAGCAATTATTACTAATTCTCTTAATTAGTAATAATTGCTTAATATTAATTTGATAACTATGTTCAGAAATTATACATTTCTCGACAAAGACAAAATAAACCGGATGTTTTTCCATACTTAATTTTTTTTGAAAAAATATGTACAGTTATTAAAGTTTTTGATTTCTTCGAGATTATAGACAGCTTTAGTACACACTTTTTCTTTCCAGCGGAATTTTTTTTAACTCTGACCGATATTCGTTATTGCAGCGACCGATATTGAGGTTACGAACGGGGCGCATATGTCTCTAACTTCGCGACACTTCTGCCAACCTGGACATTATGATATACCACGATTTACGACGTTGCCAATTCGTTTCGCGTTAATTGAGCGAGAAAAAAATATATAAAATAATGATACAAAGTAAAGAAAACACGTTGTGTAGTCGCCGAATGTTCATAAATACATATTTTTACAAATAGATGTAGGAAATATTAGGTGTACAACTTAGTTCGGTCCGTTTTCAGAAGATGAGTCTAGGTGCTATAAATGGTTGACGGCAACAGCTGATTTTTGCTGTATCGGGAAGTATCAACATCTCTTAACCAAATATCGTTCACAGACCTTTGCGTTTTGCGCATCAAGACTAATTTTTTACTGCGGTGAAAATATCGAATTTCGTCCCAAATAAGCAGCATTTCCGGGAAGTGTTGATTTTCTGTTTCAATTGGAAGAAAAGTGCAGCTGAAGCCCACCGAATGCTTGTGGAAGTTTATGGTGAATCTACACCGTCGGATTAATCTTGCAGAAAATGGTTTCGACGGTTTCAGAGTGGTGATTTTAGTGTTAAGGACAAAGAGCTTTCGGGTCAACCTAAAAAGTTTGAAGATGAAGAATTAGAGACATTACTCGATGAAGATTCGTGTCAAACGCAAAAAGAGCTCGCACAAACATTAGAAGTTACGCAACAAGCCATTTCGAAACGACTCAAGGCCGCGGGATACATCCAAAAACAAGGAAATTGGGTCCCATACGAATTGAAACGAACGTTACAAAAAAAATGCATCGAATCATTACCGGAGACGAAAATGGATTCATTATGACAACCCGAAAAGGAAAAAATCGTATGTACAGCCCGGCCAATCTGGAACATCAACGCCGGAGTCGAATATCCATGGTGCCAAGGTTATGCTCTGTATTTGATGGGATCAGAAGGGTGTGATCCACTATGAGATACTAAAACCTGGTCTAACCGTCACGGGAGACTCCTACGGGCAATAATTGATCCGTTTAAAGCGAGCTATAGCCGAAAAACGTCCAGAATATGCGACCAGACACGAGTCCATAATCTTTCAACATGACAACGCTCGGCTTCTCGTTGCTATTGTGGTTAAAAACTATTTGGAAAATAGCGGGTGGGCCTTATAGCCCAGACCTTGCCCCTTTCGAATACCATTTGTTTCGATCGATGCAGAATGCTTTGACTGGAATACGCTTCACGTCACAACAGGGTATCAAAAATTGGCTCGATTCATTCTTGGTTTTAAAAGATGAACGCTTCTTCCGCGACGGAATTCATAAATTACCAGAAAGATGGGGAAAAGTAGTGGCTAGCGATGAACAATATTTTGATTAATGTATTAATTCATTGTATCATTCAAATAAGTGCGTATTTTAAGCAAAAAAGGACCGAATTAAGTTGTACAGCTAATAGTTTGAAAAGGTACGTTTATATAACGATTATTTGAAAGCTACCAGTTGGGAACAGTCAATCGGCTCCGTGCATAAGCATAGGGAGCTCCCCTCGTACGGTTAACCCTCATAACAACCTTAACAGGCGTGCATAAGCTTGGGGCCCTCATAGAGCAGGTCGATTTTCTATTTTTTTCCGACGAGAGTTTGTCGGGTGCGGGACTTTACAGACAATTAATAGTCTTTGTAAGTTTGGGTTTCTTTTTTATTAAAAAATATTGATAAACAATGGAGTTATTATGTAACCAAAGTGCTGCTGTTGTCGCATGGCTAATCAGTGTAGGTGGTTCAAGCAACGAGGTTGATTTGAAATAATATATATATATATATACTCTAGGTCATATACTTTTTGTGAAAATTATGAAAGGGCAAGTTGTAGAAAAAAAATGTTCGATTTTCGATTAGAAACTAATTAAATAATTTTTTATTAACAAAGAGCATGTAAAAAAATTATTCGGTCACATGGTGAAAAAAGGTATAAACTATGCTCTGTCCGGATTCGAAGTGAGTCGGATGAATAAATTTTGGGGTGCAACTTACAGGATCCTGACCCTTCACAAAAATCATGATAAATTGGTCAATTTTTGGAATTTTCGCAAAATCTTTGTTGCAAATTAAAGTTAAGGCCCTAGGGTAAAATAGAATGCAATACGAAAACCTATCTTCAACATTTTAAGCGTACGCAGACTCTTTAATTGCGTTTCGAAGTTCCGCGTATTTTTGCTGTAAGGCATTTTTCCTTTTTTTCAATCGCTATTTTACATATTCTATACATTTGTGCATTAACAGTTTTTTTGAATTTTCTGGCCTAAAATATCTGCATTTGTTTGCCTCAGGCGGACAGAGAGGGGAGAAAAGGGCTGAGAGATAAGGAAGAGCAGAGATTCGCGGAGGTAGAGGCTTCAACGTTTGTAGGTGCATGAGAGGAAACTTTTTCGAAAGCTTTCTCGTCGTGGTATCTATAGTCTCTGGGTTGTATTTCGACCCGGTATAGCTTCGAGGGTATGGTCGTTTACCTGCTGAGCGCGACCCGCTCGGGAGATGGAATATAAATACGATTTTCGTCCATCTCGCTTGTGTAGAGTGTAGAGACTAGAGACTCTGGGCGAGTGTAGACGACAGGTATTCGGGGGCGAGGGGACAGTACCGCGCGGCCAAATCGGTAGTCGCACCCTCCAACCTCCTTCCCCCTCTTTTGCCGCCGTAGCGTCAAAAGCTCGCACTCGCGCTCATGCGTTGGTGTCAGTGAGTGCAGGGGGGGGGGGGTAGCGGGTAGTCGCTATAGTCGCGAAGGCCTCATTTCCGCCGGAAACAGAAACCCCCTCATTTTGCCTCCGC